>JABMLP010000031.1:0-375668 GCA_013176395.1 Venturia oleaginea | reverse complement strand
CTTTAGGGCACGGTAAATTTCAGGAACAAATAACGCCACCAAAGGCTTTAAAATGTGAGGTGTTCGTCTCAATTTTGAGCAGCGCCAAGGACAGAAGCTCCGAATGCAATTTGCGTCTCAATATACCATGGCAATCGACAGATCTCATGACCAGAAAAGATTCTTCCTATCGTCGAACGACAACGCGTTCTAAAGCTGGCATGACGGTTAGAGGACTCCATTCTAGAAGGCTTGTATTAGTGTTCTTCCGCGGCCATCACAAAGGTTCCAAACACACCTTTGCCAACCGGAAATGCCACGGGGAAAGCTACCAGTAGCTCCTCCATGAAACTCGGAATCGTATCCCCTATTTACTTAGCAAAGTGGCTGGTAGAAAAACTATTCCCATGATATCTTACCAAGGCTTGATGTGATATTCTTCTTGAGTCCCACAATAGGAAGTGAACCACTCAAATCTAGAAACTTGTATTCACCTAACAAGGACTGGAAAAATCGATTAGTTAATGTGATGCATGTGTGGGTAGTAAACCCACCTCTTTCACACCTGAATAAAATCACAGATTGAATCTGGCAACTGTCGAATTTCGGGAAGGAAATCGGGAGAAAGAACTATCACGAATCCATCCGGCGTCCATAGTTGATACACCTCATGCTTGAACTGTTTGCAAACATTAGCAGGAGCAATCAACTCAATAATTCCGAGGTACTAACTCTTTTGTAGCCAGCGTGTAGTAGTTCTTCATAGTTGTACATCCACTTTTTGGCTGCTGCTTCATGACTGGTGTTCTCTAAGTTGAGCACAGGGACGTCGATGAGAGGTTTGGCGCGGAGGAAGGAGTGTCGGAGTATTCTTGCAACAGCCAGGATACTTAGGAATACGAATAGACAGGCATAGTAACGGTGTCGTGTTGCAAAAAGTTCTTCTGGCAGGGTGGAGAGACTTGCTCTCTTCTCCGAAGAGTTGTTAGGCTCCAAAGGGAACCACGTAGGAAAATGCACAGATAGACTGGAAGCCATGAGAGCTGATGATTGAAAAACACCCAGAACAAATTGCCTGGAGAATTTTGTGGAAAAAGAAAAATCCAAGTCTCTTGTTGAAGAATAGTATGTTCCGGATTGTCTTATATGGTCGGGAGAGAGCATTGATGTGAATGAAAGCACCGTAAATGATTGATAATTGCTGATGCCTTCAAGCCGAGGAAACAATCGCTACTCCTTTTCGGCTTGCTCATCGCGTATGCCTGTCACGCTGAACGTTCAAATTTAGCACAGATCTACCTAGCGAGTTGGGTGGGTGGGTATAGAAGAGTGGAACGATCAAGGGACGTATACCGTCGCATGATGAAGGTCTGAAGGTAACACAATCTGGCTGAGAACAAATAGCATTGCTATGTTGAGAGAGCAGGAGTGTGCTCAGCTTGCAGCATGATAGGGGGATATCCATCGTAAACAGGATTGGCCGCTCGGGAATGGGACGGATATCTGGTATCTGGATCTGGTATAGAAGAGATGAGACTCCCACCATGGAAGCATGGACAGGAGGATCTCGTGGAAAAGTAAACCTCAATAACTGGTAGCAATTTGTCGAGACAGGGATTATGATCGGCAGCCAAGTGCAACAGGAGTCTGCGCGCTCTTTCCTGGCAAAACACAATGACTGGTAGGAGAGTACTCTTGCCTGGCACGCATCTTCTTGTCTATGACTTCCTCAATCGCGCAAGAGTACTCTACTAGCACAAAAGCCCATTCTGAAGTTGACTCGGTTATGCCGGAATGGGGGATTTAGCTTGCGCCACTTCATGGAGGTGGAGGTGGTCGCGGATTTCCCATTCCTGAATAAGATTGCTGGCGGAAGGATGGCCGATAGTGTGCGACCATCCCATAGTGGTTTTCAGCGTGGCAATACAATAATCCGGCTTTCGAAGCTCATTAGCTACGACACGGACGATCTTTGTATGGGAAATACCCTTTTCGCCTCTCTCATGCAACGCTAATCATAACAAAAAATCAGACCATTTATCAGACCATTGGTAAGACCTTCTTACCTACGATAGACTCGATAAAACTTCCTCCTACGATGATCTCTACGGCGCTGCAACTCTGCGGACTTTTCTTCCTCTGTGCCATCGCTTGCAGAGTATTGATTTTCATTGATCTGTACTTCTTTCAGCGGGGCAAGATCGACAGATATCTAAGAGCGGATGGCGAAGCCTGGGCGTTGGTAACAGGGGCTTCGGAAGGCATTGGATTGTCGCTTGTTCAGGCACTCCTTGACAAAGGTTTCAATGTTATACTTCACTCTCGGAATCAAGAGAAGATAGCGCGGAGAATCCATCAGCTCGAGCAACGGTATCCGAACCGCCGATGCGTTGGATTTACAGGAGATGCAGCAGATGTTATACCCACGGTTACCGGACTACTCGCGACTGTAGAAACTATCCAGAATGAAGGTGGCCGTCTCACAGTCCTGGTAAACAACATTGGAGGTGCAGGATTGTTTGGAGTACCGACTTATTCTCCACTTACAGATCTCTCGTTGGAAGTCGCGACGAAACAGATCGATCTCAACGCCAAATTCCCCACGCTTTTGACCCGCGTTTTGTTGCCAACAATGACAGCAAACGGACAGGCACTTGTTCTCAACATTAGCTCGTACGCTGGTGCATATGGCGACCCATTCATCAGCATATATGCGGCTACCAAGGCGTTCAACAATGTTTTCAGCACTTCGCTTTCGTATGAGTTGCGGGTGCTACATCCCTCGCTGGAAGTTTTGGGCATAGTCCTGGGCGGCGTATTGACAGCTGGGAACCCACATGAGGAACTTGGATTCGCCAGTTTGACACCGGATGAAGCTGCAGCCAATATCATTGCCAGGATCGGATGTGGCAAGGGTGTTTGCGCCGCATCTTGGAGGCAGTGTTTGCTGGGCGAGAGCGCGAAATGGATGCCGGAAGCGTGGTCACGATGGGCCTTGACACAGGAGATTCAGAAGCGGATAGGATGGGAGGCCAGACGAAAGTCGGAGTGATCTGGCTCGAGATTCCCATGATGAGAGTGATGGAAAAGGTGATAGAAATGGTGATGGAGGAATTTAGCAACATGGGACGTGGTTGGGATTCTCTACAGAAGCTAGGCTGCATCGGGCATGATATGACAAATGAGGCTAGAGCGCGTGCCCCCTTATTCTTTCTAGATACATATGCACTCGAATTTGCGTACACAAGATTTTGTCAAGACAAAGGCTTCAAATACTATTGTGCTTTGTGCATCAATGTGCACATTCTTCAAGTTTTCTTTGATCAACTGAGTAATAACGCCCGAAATTCTGATCTACGCCAAGGTGATCGATGCATTGATGGCCAAGGACGCGGATAGGACCGTTCCGGAGGCTTTTACTAAGCTATAGTACAGATCTCATTACTAAAGGCCCAGTAAAGGGAAAATATCAACTAATCTACTTATTTTAACTGGACTGTACTACAGCTTTACTACTGGGCAGAGCTCTGAGAATCACTCAATCAATCAGTAAAAAGAACTCGAAGAATGTGCATGTTTGATGTACTAAGCACAACATGCATTTGTCACGGTATTCTGTCTCAAGTTTCTTTTTGCTAACACCCCGGCGTTGAGCCCATTTTCCTCCACCAATCATATCGAAATTGGATCCGAGTAAGCGACCTGGCTGGTATCCTGATACGAGGTTTGTACGATCGGGAATTCCGGCTTGGATTCGACGCAACATGAAGCTACAAGGACTTTGAGGGAGAATTTAGCTTATCAAGAGTCGGGGAAAGACAAGCCGGCCAATATCCAGACGATGAGTAATAATTAGGGTTGAGAATCATAGCTATGGATAGTAACAGAAGTACAGCCTATAGCTACCACAAATAATGTCCTTGGCGCCGTTTATCCTCCTCGTTACGACCCCTCTTGCCCCACAGATGGACTCAAAAGAAAATATGCGAGTGAGCAGTTGTATGGGGCCGCTCCACGAGAAACGTACAAGTGACAGGCTTGCGGATCAATCAGAACACAGTCGCTAGGGTCAAGATAAAAATAACGATCGATGGTCCTGGCAGTACTTTCTCTCAGGAGTATCAAGACGCGTGTTTGACGCCAACCAGCATTCGTGTCGTCTGCGCCAGGAACTCATGCGCTTACTAAGTTTGATGCCACAGAGATCCGGAAAGACTATAGTTGGCTTGAACTATGGTCTCATTGAAAAAAATTCAGTAGAACCCTGTCAGTCTTGGGGTCCCTGGTGGCAATATATTCAACGACATGGTGTATATCATAGACCTTGTCGAGGTCAGCCCGGTAAACAGGCCGAAGAAAGGAAGTCCGCATTGCTGATCGCAAAGCCTGTCATAGCGCACTATGAACCCAGAATAGTAGAAGTAGAATACTATGTATCTCAATTGATCGCCAACAGACCCGTACAGATCAGATGAGATATCTCCTTTAAATCCGGACCATCATCCGCACATAGCCATATCCAACCTCTTCGCCTCCACGATGATTGCGTTATGGACCCCTTTCCATCAGCGCCAGCCCATTTCCTCTGTTTGGATTCTTTTCGCTCAGGCTGAATCTCTACTTTTACTCCCTTTGATTTGTGCCTTTCAGCCGACCAAGCTTCGTACAATTCTCAGCGCAATACTTTTTGCAGCAGTAACATGGACGGCGCTTAGATATCGCTTCGATGCGCCATATGCCGAGTCCTACATGTTCTTATCGATTCATGGAACTATGCTGTGTAACTGGGTTGACCGAGTGGTACTGAGTAATCCGGACAAAGAGAAGTGGCATAAAACGAGCGGTGCGTCGTCTCATGAAGTTCAAAGAAAAGATGGAGAGGAGGAGTCCCGCGTGCCGCAAGGTTATTGGAATAGATTGGTTTGGAGCTTTGGATATACTTTGGCCATAAGAGGAGTGGGATGGTCTCATCAGGTCAAAAATGTGCCACAGGCTCCGGATCGGAATTATAGTCGCTGGTAAGTCGTCGACATGAGATTCTCATCAATGGCTCGCATGTATCTCTCTAGCTCCTCGCATGTAACTCTCTCTAGCTCCACGCAATGCTTTCAACCGGATATTCAGTGCCATTTCCTGCTCCAACTATCCACAATATACAGATTACCGCAATATACTAACATACACAAGGAAATTCGTCATAATACAATTCCTACGAGTTCCCCTCTTCAAACTCATCGACGACTCATTGCTAGCATTTGCTTCTTCAATGCCATTTGGTGGATACTGGAGAGAAACCACCCCCCACAATTCTTCTCCCTTTCTCTTCCCATGCAGTTGCTCTGCTCGTCGATGTGGTACATTCACGTGAACCTTAGCATGAGTATGGCAACTTCAGCAGTCTATGCAATAGCAGCAGCCCTGAGAATATGGGCGCCGCACGAACTCCCACCCATGTTTGGAGACTACACGCAATTGTATACAGTACGACAATATTGGTCGTAAGTAGACTTTCCCTGCTCTCTTTGTGGAATGCATTAATTTTCTGGTCGTATAGTGAATATCGACATCTCCTGATGCGACGAGTACGTTTTACCCTCCTTTGTCTCTCTTCTCGCTGTATATCCTTCTAACGCATGGCTAGATCGCCACCACCTTCGGCCTCTTCTTCGCCCGCGACATATTCAATCTCAAACCCGGAACATTCGCCTCTCGCTACGTGAAGCTCTTCGCCGGTTTCCTCGCTACCGGACTTACTCACTCCATGGGTTCCATATTCGCAGTCGGTCACGATCTCGGGGACATGCGATTCTTCTTCTTCCAAGCACTTGCAATCGTGCTCGAGGACCACGTTATCGCATTTGGACGCGAAGTCCTCGGCATCAAGATAAACCGATTTTGGAGGGTCGTTGGGTTTTGCTGGGTCTTATCTTTTGCAGCTTGGACGAGGCGGAATTGGTATGGGCCTCAGGTTGAGAAGGGATACTGGGTGACTCGAAGGGGTGCGGATTGGTTGGGCCTAGGCACGAAGTCTGAGTTGTAGACCACTTGTCTGCAGAGTAAGCCTACTGAGCGATGTTTCGGTGAGCGAGGAGCGGACCACGGTTGGATAAAAGCCGAGAGCAATAATAATAATATTGAGGTCCTGCCGCTCATGGTGCTCGGCCTTCTCGTTTAGAACTAGAATATATTTCCCCTCAGTCCTGTATGCGGTTACTCCCTAGTCACTCATGAAAGTCGAGTCGACATTCCATCCCTCGCCTGGAGAACCCGTGTATCAAAGTCCCTCAAATATACCTACTTCCCATCTCAGAATTATCTTGGTTAGACATCCCTACCCCTTCCGTTACCTCCAATTGTCCTGGTGTTAGTACTCCGTCGCCATGTTGATACCATCTTTTGTGTCGGGCCAGCTCCACAGAATCAGAGATCTGCTCAGGGCGTACCGACCGCTCGGAATGAGCTCGCCACTGCCCGAAGCAATCAGCTATCACCATGGCCTGTCTACCACTGATCAGCATAAGTCAACCACTGCGCTGAATGGGTTCGACTGCCGCCCAGAGCCAATCAACTGCTGTTGATTACAATACTGTAGCGCAACCCAACGAGAACGTCAACGAGAAAGATTTAACCACTGCGAAGACAGACATACATACGCTGGCCATCAAGATGAACATCAGAATCGCCAGAGCAACGCAACAAAATTTGGGAGCTCTGAGATTGATTGATTGATTGATTGATTTTATCCTACTCGGTTGCAGCCGCTTAATCAGGCAGCTATGTCCGGTTAGGAGGACTTCATCAGACAGCCGACACGTGATAGATTATAATCCACCGCGCCCCACTTCGCCCCGTTCACTGAAACAAGACCAGCTGTCCCCTCCGTCCTCCCTCTTTTCCCTTAACCAGTATCTCCAAATGCCCGCTGGCTCTTGTAGATACTGGTTATTCTGCTAGTATATCTGTGCTATGTAGACTCAAGAGGCAATGCTCGTGTTTCGCTATCCTTCTACCTACAGTCTCCCTCTAATGCTCAGCTTGTCTATCTGTTTCGCCTTATCCCTCAAGGCCAATGGGTTCCCTAAGTATGTTTCTGCTTGTGAAAGTTGCCTTGCACCAGATTCCTATGCGGCGGTGTATTGGTTGTGTGATGCTGGAGACAATAGTAAACCATCGTAGTCGTGATTTCGCTGCTTGGGTGTGATACTCCCGGGTATGCCCGTGGACGAGGCTGTCTGGTAGCTGCCGTATTGTATGGCGCCGATCGTGCTATAGACCTGCCGTCTTATAGTCGGAGCCTACCTGCTGCTATGTCGCTCTCCCTACTTGCTATATCGCGCTCCTACTCTTGCCAATGCCATAACTGGGACGCAACAGTCTGGGGAGAGGCTCAAGGCTACGTCTGCTGGCTTGTAGGGAGGGGATTTGCCGCCAATAAGCTCCTTCTATACGTCCTTACTGCTTACTGTGTTGCGCACCTACTCTTGCCAATGCCATAACTTGGACGCAACAGTTTGGAGAGAGGCTCAAGGCTCTGGACATCAGCTTGCAGCAGGACGGTTTGCGGAGACGATAGTAGATGAGGTTCTCTAGCAGCTGCCGTATCGTGTCGCACCGATTGTGTTGTAGACCTGTCGTCTTATAGTCGGAGCCTATCTGCTGCTAGTCGCTCTCCCTGCTTGCTATATCGCGCACCTACTCTTGCCAAGGGAGCTCTGAGAAGCGATAGATTGAACACTCGCCACGCAAACGAGCATCCCAGCGAAAGTCGATCGACCCCGAGTCGGAAGCGCCAGATACTCGCCGACAGCACAAGGCAGTCGAGAGAGAAGACGAAGATGAGTCTAAACCAGCAGCTAATGTTGAAACATCTTGGGATAGGGGCGTCTTGGTATCACGTGATGTTCAGGCAATGACCTCATACTTTCACTTCTAGTGTATATATAGTCAGGCCTTTATGCCATCACTTAGGCGAGTAAGCCATTCAATCTTTTCTTCCCTCCACAAGCTGTTTCTAAGTCTTCAATGAATACTTTCCTGAACAGCTCTTAATTCAACACTAGCCGTTGGCGCTAAGGGGACGCCAAAGAACTTCAAGCTTGAGAATCGCAATACTCGAATTCTTAGGCAAGTCACCGCTGAATAGGATAAGGTTGCGGACCTGAAAGAGGAAGGAGCGTCTCCTGACCAAGTATTCAAGGCAATCGCCAAGCCACGAATTTTCGCCCGAAAAGCTGAAAACCACATTACAGACAAGTTGATGTCCGAGAAGGTCATGGATTTTTTTGAGCTTCTTGATCGCTCGGTGGACTGACTGGAAAATGTTGTGGAAAGACTTGAGGCAAGTTGCACGAGACCTACTCGGCGTAGGATAGGTAATCTCGTCAAATCAAGTCCCCAAATTCTGAGACGGACTCGATTCTGTATAAAAAAGGCATTCTCAAGCTCTGCAGATAGTAGCAAATGTGTGGCATGTTTGTCTTAAGAAGAAGCCGGGGCTTTCCCACAATCGTCTATGACGTGAAGAATCGTCGTCAAAAGATGTTTCCCAAGTTTCGGACGCTATAAGTCTCTATGATTTACAGAAAATGATCTTTTGGGAAAAATACGATTATAGCAGCGATAGTTTGATAATTTATGTGGTTGTTCCGATGAATGTAGTTTGTCACGGGAGCAATAGAAGCAGTCGTAGATCACGTTGACAAATGATTAGCCGTGCTAGCTATAAGCGGGCGTGATAGAAGTCAATGGTAGTATCGTTCTAAGGATCAAAACATTGCGTGAAGAATCTAAGTACAGGGAGGAATCGCAAGGTATATATGGGATTCCTGGTTCGTGCGCTGAAGTCACGTGTATACCAGTTCATGGTAACATTCTCAGTGTCACTCCGTGACATAGTTGTACAGGTGGCAAACTGGAACTATGGACCCTTTCTTGGCAATCAGATCAGCTCTAGCGCAAGGCTGTGAGCGATCAGCCTAATGTTTATTATCACGGCGTCTTATTATGTATGTGAGTTGTTTAGGGGAAGGGTTCTGAGTTCCATGCATAGTGCCACGAAAGCAAGATGGATGATTTTGATTGGACAAGGATAAACAGCACTATGATTATGCAATGTACTCCAGCTGGAGAACAAACTGCAGGTATTCCTAAACGACCCGAGGCCTATTAGTAGATACTTAGACGAATCCAATGTGTTTTTCACGAAGCTGCTTGAGTTACGTATAATCAGATTTCCTGGTCTCGGTCACGTGTATATGTCTGTTCACCGATCAATCCAGCCGTTGTCCATTAAGACGGAGCAGAGACTACATATATATGCATCCAGTCCTCACTAACTTTGTCGAACTCGACTTCAGAAATCTCCAGACGCAAATCCACATTTCCGTCTCAGAACAAAACAATCGTTGCCCTCAGCATTTCGGGCTCAGCACTACGATCTGGTTTTCCCGACAACGAGACCAAACCAACTCGACGGTAATTATCTCCTGTTGAACGACCAAGGGTAACCCGCACTATCTCACTCTCAAAGCTTTCGACCTCATTGCCCGGAGTTCATTGTACGCACCAAAGACTGAAGGCTGGTGCCTGGTCTGATATAAGTGGTTGAGTTGAACATTGGACGGTCAAAAGCGAGGAACCGGTTTCGTGAGCGATTATGACAGTTGCCAGACGCGTGTCCGAGTAGAAGTTGATCGTCAAATTGTATACCGACTAACTTCACAACCAGGAAGGGAGAGGGTAATCCTTGGCTTAGTCTCGCGAGAGGGATCTCCTACGTTAGATGCTTCAAGAGACAGAAGAGGTTCTTGAAGCGGCCCGTTCAATTGTAGACGTTGTGCGCCAGCAGACAGAAAATACGACGCGCCACCCATCTTTGCACTTGAACCTAGTGCACATGGCAAAAGACTTTGCCGTGAGCCCAAAACCCATCTGAGAACTGCACGGATGATCAATTGGATGTCCAAGACATTGAGGGATCTGTTTGCAGTTCTCCTAATATTGAATTCGCTGTAATTAAGCTCGAGGTTTGCGGTTGTCATCTTGTAGATCTCTTCTGGTAGATCAGAGACCGCCGCGAATTTAGCATGAATATCTCCAGAACACAGGCTAAATGGGAACATTATCCTTCTTGTGAGATACAGTCTCAACATCAGCGCGATTGGCTGGAGACTTTGCCACCTCTGAGCATTTTTCGCAGCTTTCGATCATGATCAAGTATTGTCATCAAGGGGAGGGAAAAATGATGAATCCGATGGAATTGTTGTTGTAAAATAATGCCCAGCGGAACAGCAATCCTAAAGCGCCTGGCAATGGTTGTTAAGTAGTGTGTTGTGTGGTGTTGAATGTGATAGAGTTGAGGTCGGTGCATCCTTCCGAAGACCCTTTTTCTTGGCATTCCTAATCCGGCGACGTAGTTGACAGATTTCACCAAGTAGCAGTATTTGATAGAAGATTTACTCTAAACAACAGCACTCTTCCTCAATGTTTTACCTCTCCAAACTCCCTCTCACCCTCCGTCACTCATTTGAGCAAAAATCGCACTAATACACCTTTCCCTCATCAGAGAGGGACACGCGGCGCAACCGGGGTCTCAAAATGTTATTCCCTTCTTGGACTGCTCTACTCGTCCTCTCATATGCATTACTAGTCTTATGTGCAGAGGACTACTACAAGGTATATATTACTTACCGGAGTTCTCAAAATATATCAAAGACCGAAAGCTAGGTTCAAAAAACTGACACCACAACCAGCTCCTGGGACTTTCAAAGACGCTTCAGATCGCGACATAAAAAAGGCCTACCGCCGTCTCTCAAAACAATATCACCCAGATAAGAACCCCGGCGATGATTCTGCCCACGACAAATTCGTGCAAATAGCTGAAGCCTACGATGCCCTCTCCTCCACGAAACCCGACGAATTTACGATCAATACGGTCACGAGGGATTGAAACAGCATAATCAAGGAGGCCGTGGCGGTGGAGGAGGACACGATCCCTTCGACTTGTTCTCGCGCTTCTTTGGCGGCTCAGGGCATTTTGGACATGGTGGACATGGTGTGAGGAGGGGACCAGATAAGAACGCTGCTATCAAATTGCCCCTACGAGATTTCTACACCGGAGTGGAGAAGGAATTTACAATCGAGAAGCAGGCCGTTTGCAGTGCTTGTGAGGGGTCAGGGAGCCAGGATGGCGTTGGGGAGACGTGTAAAGAGTGTGGAGGTCACGGTGTGAGGATACAACGACATAACATTGCCCCGGGAATCTTCCAGCAAGTGCAAGTGCAGTGCAGCGCTTGTAACGGCCAAGGCAAAACTATCAAATCGCCATGTCCGGTTTGTTCTGGGCAGAGAGTGGTCAGGGAGCAAGAGAGCATACTTTAGTACTTGAGAAGGGTATGCCAGCGGACGCGCAGGTGACATTCGAAAATGATGCAGACGAATCACCGGACTGGGAAGCAGGAGACTTGGTCATCGAGGTCAATGAAGCAGACCCAGCATTGGGGGAGGGCGCCGAGGACCCTATGGAGCGAACAGACGGCACATTCTTCCGAAGGCGCGGCAACGACCTTTTCTGGCGTGAAGTCTTGTCGCTACGGGAAGCATGGATGGGCGACTGGACGCGCAATGTTACACATCTGGACGGCCACTCCGTCAAGTTATCACGAAACGTGGCGAAGTCGTACAACCGGGCCTTGTGGAAGTGGTCAAGAAAGAGGGCATGCCAATATGGCACAAAGAACATCAAGAAGGCGACACAGCATATGGCAATCTACTCGTTGAGTACGTGGTCGTGTTTACCAGACCAGATGGACAAGCCCATGGAGAAGGACTTTTGGGCCATGTGGGAAAAATGGCGAGGCAAGCAAGGAGTAGATTTGCATAAAGACAGTGGACCGACCTGACCCTGTGGCCAGGGGTCATGATGAGTTATAGACTTTGGGACTTGTTTTGGTAATGTAGGGTTTGGCGCAGCGGCTACTGTACGTTTAGATGTAAGGAATATCCACGTATAGACATGTTTTTTCTTGCAGGCCCCCTTCAGATCACGATACGATGAAATGGTCAGAGTAAGGGCCAAAATACTGAATAGAGAGAAAAGTGCACGGCCATTTTGGCCGAGTCCACTAGTGAATAATCTATCACGCCGCAGTAATTAGAATACTTGATTTAGAAGCCACCCTAGCAACTTAAGAATAGCCATAACATCGCGATAATTGAGCTATCATTAAGCAATTCTGCAGAATATTAGAATCCCTCGCTGTGTGATGCCATTAAGTTCTCGAGGTCTGAGTGCTTACGTTATCATAACTTCCGCTGCGTGATTATATATTCAGGCGTGGGATCTGGAAATTCACGGCTCAACTCAAAAATCCTCTCCATTCAGTTGTTTTGACCCTTTCTCTCAGAGGATAATGCGCAGGGTCTTTTAAGCAATTTGTATGGAATTGGTATATATACGCTAAGTACTCTCGGTTTCTAGCGCGTCCCGCATATAGATCCGTAAATCAAATTGGTTCAAAGCATTCTCTACCTGTATTTGCTGACCAATATATATCTAGGATATTAGAAAGTACTCAGCAATATCATCAAAGTATCAAGGCACCCATCTTTCCCCCCCAAATCCGCTAAATATCGTTCCCTTACTTATCCGTATTTCCCAAATATAAACCGTATTCACGTCCTAGATGATAGGAGTGTATATAGATCGGGTCTGGCATTCTAGAAACGACCTGAAACACAAACCCAACCCATCGATTATCGGCGCTCGATGTTCTCCATCTGGTCGTCTTTAACCGCGACCGATCTCCGTTCCCATCCGCAATCTTCTGGCTATCCTATACACTATACTGTACGGCCATGGCCTGTTGAGTTATGTGCGTGTGTTAAGTCGATTATCGGTTACTATTAAGTTACTCATTAAGATACGTTGTTACATGCGTTGTGTATACGTTATTAGGGCTTCGTTTATCCTTGTATTACATGTATATAGACAGCCTCAATTGCCTTAATTGAGGCCTCATGCAGTCATCAATACACTCGTTGTTCGTACATCTTTGAGCCTTCCAACATGGCCTGGCTCTTGACCTTCTGCTTCTGGTCGTCTTGTTCTGCGACTGATCTCCGTCCATATCTGCAATCTTCTGGAAATTTCATGCACCACACTATACTCGATCCGAGCTGGCGCTTGGCATTCTCTTTCTGGTCATTGCTTTCGACGGAGCGCTTCACACCTTTTTCTTGGTCATCGTGCTCTGATCCCGATTGTTTCTTCAAATCTCTCTGCCTCGACCAATCGTGTGTCCAAAAATAGTCTGGCTTTTCCTCCTCATCTTCCTCTTCCTCCTCCTCCCAATCCTAAAAGTCACGCTCAACTGGCTGAGCGGGAGTCGGTCTTTTCTCACATTCGACAGGTGCGATCCATACTTTCGTCTTTTTCATCTCATCTGTGACGACCGGCTGGCTGTCTTTGACGTGCTGGGCGCATCCGTGGGTGCTTGGTTGGTAGCAGCACCACCAGTTTCGAGGTACAGGAGGATCTTTGACGAGTGTGCCGGCCGGAATGTTGCTGCTCGTAGTTGAAGTGGCTGAGGAATTTATCGGGGCTGCAGCAGCCAGCGCAGCTGCACCTATTATCATGAGGCTAGCGGTGAAGTGGAGTTTCATTTTGAGTCGTAGGCCAGTCGATTATATCCGGAGTTTCGAGTATTGAAGGATGGTGCAGAGCAGAGGGCATTTTATAGCCAACGCAAATTCGCTTCAGCAACAAGATCAGGGTAAAGGATCTGGTTCCCGACCGTCCCATGGTTCTAACAATCTTAAACAGCACAATGTGTCAAAGCTGCTCCGCAGTAGACTTTGGTTCTGGTCCAGTGATGCAACCAGATAAGATACGATAAGATATCGACTTATTGTCCGCCTGGCCTACTAATTTTCCGTCTAGATAACTTGTTAACTGGTTAATCTATTCTCATCTAATATTTATATTTTGTTAAGGGATGGAATCCTTCTCTCTAGCTTATCCATGACTGGATTTCCAATTGTTCTCTTGTTATTCTGCAAGCTGTCATGTTCTATTTTGCAAGCTGTCATGTTCTATTTTGCAAGCTGTCATGTTCTATTTCGCAAGCTGCCATGTTCTATTTTGCAAGCTGTCACGTTTCCATTTAAAGATACTTTCTAGAAGGATCTATTGTAAGAGGAGGATTATATATACTAGCTATCCTTCCTGTACTTACACTTTCTTCTCTGTACTTAGATACTTGAAATATAAGCTGTCTTCCCTCACTTGCGAAACACCTTTGAGGGTTGAACTCTTACATTATCTAAGTACCTCAGTCTTACAAAGGAAGAAAGGCTCACAGAGAGCAAGCTCCAAAAAGGAATTTCAAGAAGAGGACACTTGTCCTAATCCAAGAAGCGAGGGCCAACCTCAAGGGCCAAACAGAAAGGAATTTCAAGAAGAGGACACTTGTCCTAACTCAAGAAGCAAGGGCCAACCTCAAAGGCCAACTTCAAGGGCCAACCTCAAGGGCCAAACAAAAAGGGAATTCAAGAGAATTCAAGCTGAGATTTTCTAGAAGGTGCTAGAATCTCCAAGAAGCAAGGGCCAACCGAAAGGGCCAATCCAAAAAGGGAATTCAAGAGAATTCAAACTGAGATTTTCTAGAACGTGCTAGAATCTCCAAGAAGCAAGGGCAGGTCATCCTAAGACAGCGTAGTCTTAGGAGTTGAAGCTGTAATAAGCTGAGGAAAGAAAGAGCTAGGGAGAGAGATTTAATACACTTGGCCTTCACAGTCCCTGGGAGCTCTGTCCTTAGTAATAAGGATTGCAGAGCGGACTATAGTGTAAAAAATCCTTCTGGGATTCTATAGTCACCTTCCTATACTAATAGGCATTGACTCTATACTGCCTAGCAAATCTCTAGAGTAGAGCCTAGGAGTGTGTATAGTAGTGCTCTCTATTATCTCTCATAGGTGAAAATATGGAAGGAGAAGATCAGGAACAAAGAGTTCCTCAAGAACCCCAAGCCCTACAAGAAGCTATGGCAGCATTACAACATCAACTAGCCATTCAGAACGATGCTATTACGCGTATTCTTACAATCTTGCCTAACACTACTCGCTCTGAGAACGTAGTAGAAGGACAAGAGACTAAGAATTCACAAAAAGACAGAATACATAGGAAGAAAGCTGTACTTCCTAAGCTCCAA
The DNA here is from genome assembly GCA_013176395.1 of Venturia oleaginea. Classification (NCBI taxonomy): domain Eukaryota; kingdom Fungi; phylum Ascomycota; class Dothideomycetes; order Venturiales; family Venturiaceae; genus Venturia; species Venturia oleaginea. The sequence continues at coordinate 360,480 of JABMLP010000031.1, read as the reverse complement.
GAATTTGATGGCAAGCGTTCTGAATGGGCTCAGTGGTTTCAACAAGCAAGGATGAAGTTGGAGATAGACGCAGAATCTATAGGGGATAGTAGGAACCAATTTGCCTACATCTTCTCCTCTCTACGAGGCTCCGCAGCTCAGGCTACTCTGGCCTACGTAAAGACAGCTCCAGAGGAAGATAAAACGGGACAGAAATTGTTACAGTATATGGACAACTTCTATGGCGATCCAGTACAACAACAAAGAGCTACTGTAAGCCTGTCCACAATCAAACAAAAAGAGAAAGAACCCTTCTTCTCTTTTCTTCCCCGTTTTGAAACCACTCTTGCTAATGCTGGAGGAATGACTTGGCCTGACGCTGTTAAAATTGCATTTCTACACAAAGCAATAAATCAAGAGCTGCGAAACCAGAGAATAGGCCAATCTCAGAGTACCTCCTACCAGCAGTTTGTGTCCGATCTTTTGAATACAAGTATGCAAATCACTACAGCAAAGATGCTCTCTTCCTCAGAAGATAAGTTACGATTCAGAGATAAAGAGAAGTCTTTTAAAGATCTGAACGCTATGGACTGGGAGCCTACACGCGTAAACAAGTTAAAAATTTCGTCTAAAGCCTATGAATATAGGAAGGCAAATAACCTCTGCTTACGCTGTGGGAAGGCCGGCCATAGAATGAAAGACTGCTGGTTGGATACAGAGGTAGAAAGAGTCACGCAACTTGGTTCAAAAAGGGCCAAAGGAACCACTGAGGAGAATGAAGAAGTTGAAGAAGAGGACTACTCGGAAAAAGAGTAGCCTCTATCCAAAGTCGTGGATGGAGGCGTAGAGTAGATAGAGCAAAATTGTCAAAGGAGTCAATTGAGAGAGTAAATAGTATTTTGAATTCGAACAAAGACACTGATTCACACCGTTCTCGGATAGAAAAAGAATGGGAGCAGTTCAGACCCAAGATGCTCTCCCGCCTTTTCTACACAAATACTATAGTGAACGATATATACTCTCTTAAAACTCTCCTTGATAATGGATCTAGCTGCTACGCATCAATAAACGAGGAGAAAGCTTCGCAGATGGACCTTGAAGTACTCCCTATTAGTCCGCGTACTATAGGTGGAGTTCTTAAGGAAGAAGGACAGACCCAAGTGACAAAAATTGCGAAGTTGAACCTAGATTTAGGGGGACTTATATGCAACGCTTTTGCTTATATAGTCCCGGGACAATTTGAGGATCTTCTACTAGGCAGGCCTTTTCTCAAGGACACCAAAGCCGTTATCAATGAATCTAAAGGTACTCTTACCTTTGCAAACGGGATTAGCATTCGCGATGCTAAATTTGAAGACAAACTTGATATACAACAAGTAGCGCCCGTAAGATTCCACCGCCTTGTCACTTCTACACTTGAGAAAATCAAAGACGCGTCTAGAGTATTTGCTGTTACTCTTCGAGATATTGATATTGCCTTGAAGCCGAAAGTCCCTTTGACAACAGAGCAAATACTGGAATTGCTACCTAAGAGGTTTCATAAGTACGCTGCTGTCTTTGATCCTAAAAGGGCCGAGAGACTACCACCGCATCGCCCTGGGATTGATCACGAAATACCTATAGAAGAAGGAAAACCACTTCCTTGGGGACCTCTATATGGTATGGGTCGAGAACAACTCCTTGTTTTGCGAAGGACTCTTACAGAGCTACTAGATAAAGGCTTTATCCGAGAGAGTAAATCAGTTGCTGCGTCTCCAGTTCTCTTTGTGAAGAAACCAGGAGGGGGCTTACGCTTTTGCGTAGACTACCGAGCCTTAAACGCAATTACTCGAAAGGATAGGTACCCGCTACCGTTAGTAAAAGAGACTTTACTAACCTTAGCTCGTGCTAAGTATCTTAGTAAGCTTGATGTAAATGCTGCCTTCCACAAGATTCGAATCGCAACGGGAGATGAGTTCAAAACTGCCTTTCGAACTAGATATGGTCTATTTGAATGGCTAGTTACTCCCTTTGGCTTAACCGGTGCACCTGCGTCTTTTCAACGGTATATAAACTATATCCTTCGACGATACCTAGACGAGTTCTGCTCAGCTTATCTAGACGATATAGTAATATACTCTTCAAAGAACCTTAAAGACCATGAAGAAAAGACTGAAAAGATACTTCAAAGCTGCCTTAACGCTGGGTTATACCTTGATATTCGGAAGTGCGAGTTTAATACCAAACGAGTCAAGTATCTAGGCTTCGTTATAGATACTGAAACGGGCCTACACATGGATCCGGAGAAGATCAAAGCAATTAAAGAATGGGAACGTCCTACTACTCTACGAGGAGTACGTGGCTTCCTAGGCTTTACAAACTTCTACCGTGACTTTGTAAAAGATAACTCAACAATAAGGGAGCCTCTGGTTCGCCTTACAAAGAAGAATACTCCATTTTTATGGGGAAAGGAGCAAGAAGAATCTTTTCAAAAACTTAAGGCAGAGTTTTGCAAAGAACCTGTCCTGTCTGCACTTGATGAAGATAAGCCTACGCGAGTAGAACCTGATGCTTCAGGCTGGGCTTCCGGAGCAGTACTTAGTCAAAAAGATGAGCTAGGTAACTGGAAACCATGTGCTTTCTTCTCTACTAAGCACTTGCCAGCCGAATGCAATTATGATATCCACGACAAAGAACTTATGGCTATAGTCAAAGCTCTAGTCCATTGGACTAGCGAGCTACTAAGCCTAAGTAAGCCATTCATTATCCTCACAGATCACAAGAACCTTGAGAAGTTTATGGTAAAAAGGGAACTAAATGAAAGGCAAATGAGATGGGCGCAGATACTAGCTAAGTTTAACTTCAAACTAGGCTATCGCCCAGGCTCTGAATCTGTAGTTCCAGACGCCTTAACTCGAAGGGATCAAGATCTCTCAAAGGATATTCAAGACCCAAGAATCGTTGAAAGAACTAGAACGTTATTACCTCCAAAGCTTTGGATTAACGTTCTAGAGGATAAGACTCCTGCAAGAGAAGAAGCTGCCCAAGAAAATGCTCAAGAAGTAGACAAAGAACCTATCCCCTTTATACAAAATCCCTTTCTCTCAGGTGATCTAAGGGATAGATGGGAAACTGCACTCGAAGGAGATCTAGACTACAGACGTATTTTCCAAAGCGTTCTAAAGCAAGATAGGCAGTTCCCATCTAAGCTAAAGGTTCCTACTTCTATAGGAGATTGTAAAGTCGAAAATAACCAGCTCTACTATAGAGACCGAATCTGGTTGCCCTCCTACGAGCCTCTCTTAACAGGAGTAATTCAAGAAATACACGATTCAGTCCTATCAGGGCATCCTGGACGAGAAGCTACTATTGCTATTCTCTCCAGACAGTTCTACTGGCCGGGATTTGCTCAAGATATACGTCAGTTTATACGCAATTGTGACGTCTGCGGAAGAACTTCAGTCTGGCGAGACAAAAAGAAAGGTTTACTTAAACCTCTTCCTGTCCCTAGCCGTATCTGGCAAGATATTTCAGTAGACTTCATAGTCGAATTACCAGAGAGCCAAAGATGCACAAGACTCTGCGTTATTACTGACCGCTTGGGTAAAGGAACTATCCTGTTCCCAGTGCCTAAAGAACAGTTTGGAGCTGAAGGATTTGCAAAACTATTTATGCAGAACTACGTAAGATTACACTGGCTTCCTAGATCTCTAGTCTCAGATAGGGACACGCAATTTGTTAATGCTTTCTGGAAAGAAGTTTGTCACCTTCTTAAGATAGAGAGAAGACTCTCTACAGCGTATCACCCTGAGACTGATGGATCTACGGAAAGAAGAAATCAAGAAGTTGAAGCCTATCTACGTAAGTTCTGTACATTTAGTCAGAACGACTGGGTCGAGCTCCTGCCTATTGCTCAAATATGCCTCGATAATAGACCAAACCAAGCTACGGGCCTATCGCCTTTCTTCTTAACCCACGGTTATAACATTGAGCATATAGGAACTGTTGAAGCTCCCCAGGAAACCCCTAAGAATCCAAAAGAAAAAGCACAAGATCTTGTAGCAAAATTGAAGGACGCACAAGAATGGGCAGAAACGTCAATGGTATCAGCTCAGCAACAGCAAGAATACTACTCTAATAGAGATCGTGCTCCGGCTGACTCTTTTAAAGTGGGAGACAAAGTCTGGCTCAACCTAAAGAACGTAAAAACCCTACGTCCTTGTAAGAAACTAGACTGGATTCATGGGAAGTATACAGTTACACGAGTTATCAACTCAATGTCTTACGAGCTTGATACACCCAGAGGAATCCACAACCGATTTCATACGTCTTTACTTAGGAGAGCTGGCACAGATCCCCTACCTTCACAAATACAAGATAATACACAGCCGCCTCCTATAGTAACTGAACAAGGAGACGAGGAATACGGTATCGAGGCTATTCTAGCCGCAAGATGGCGCCGGCGAGGTCGACAACAAACGCGAGAAGTCTTAGTTAAGTGGGTAGGCTACGTTGATCCTACGTGGGAACCCCTTAGCGAACTCCAACAAACTACAGCTCTGGACGCTTTTGAAAGTGCCTACGGCAACGTTCTTGAAAACGACGGACCTATACTACGCCCTCAGAGACTACGCTCACATCGATCTACAAGAGAGGGGGGGAGGGGATAATGTTAAGGGATGGAATCCTTCTCTCTAGCTTATCCATGACTGGATTTCCAATTGTTCTCTTGTTATTCTGCAAGCTGTCATGTTCTATTTTGCAAGCTGTCATGTTCTATTTTGCAAGCTGTCATGTTCTATTTCGCAAGCTGCCATGTTCTATTTTGCAAGCTGTCACGTTTCCATTTAAAGATACTTTCTAGAAGGATCTATTGTAAGAGGAGGATTATATATACTAGCTATCCTTCCTGTACTTACACTTTCTTCTCTGTACTTAGATACTTGAAATATAAGCTGTCTTCCCTCACTTGCGAAACACCTTTGAGGGTTGAACTCTTACACAACAACAACGACGATCCAAATTAAGATTTTTGCTCCATGTAGGTAGGTAGGTAGGTATTACATTTTCCCAATTCCAATTCCATTTCCACCCCGCCACGCCCATCAACTCCTTCTCTTCTTTTCTCCCATCTCGCCTCGTTCCGACTCGACTTTCGACTTGCTCGCCAAACACAACAAAAGGGGGAATAAACGTAAAAAAACGCAAAAAAGCAAACCAGAAAAAGGTATCTACATCGTGAAGAAGCCAAGACTGTCGCGAGAATACCACAATACCAACTCATTAGTCAATCCCAAACCCAAGCCGAGAAAACATATTTTTTGTTAAAAAAAAAGCCACCACCACACCTATACCAGCCAGTCAGTCACTCAGCCAGCCAGCAGGCAAATACCCCACCTCCCATCTTTTTCCCCGACTAGACAATATCCAATAGCCAATACAAACCACGATTCCCATCTCCAAAACATATATACAATCATAACCACCAGCTTTGCTAAAAATCTCAACACAACAATCGCCCGAACTATCCCCTATCCCCGCGTCAAGTCAAAATCATACACGCACGCACTTCACACACCATGCCCCACACCATAAAACCCGCCCAACGGTTCACTGGGTAAATACTCCAACCACATCATATCATCCCCAAACGCACTCAGATCCATGTCCTGACTCTCAATCATCATGTTGTTATAATTCATGCCCCCTTGCTCTTGCATCCTTTGATACTCCTGCTGTTGCTGCTGCTGATGGCTCAGCGTGGCCTGGTTGAGGATATTTCGTTGTTGCTGCGCTTGTTCGAGGTACACGGATGGATGCTGTTGTTGTGGATCCGTGGGGTGGCCCGGTGGCGCGGGTAGACCGGGGTTGGAGAGTTGTTGGGGTGAGGATTGGTTGTAGGGTGAGTGTGTTAGATTGAGTAGGAGATCGGCGTCTTGGATTCGTGATGAATCGACGGGGCCCGTTGCGGTGTTGAAATTCGGTGGTAAATTAGCTGGTGGATTGGGTAGTGCGGTTCCTTGACGTGGAAAGGGCGGGATCATTGGTGCATGCGGTGGTGGATGATTTGACGTTGGAGAATGAGTAGGCTTCGCTGCTTGGGGTGTTGGCGTTGGCATGTGTACGTCGCGGGCGTTCGGCGGGTAGAGCACGGCGAGACTTGCGGTTTTAGGTGCATTCATGGTACCAGTGAGTGACCACCCGATGGCGCTCGAGTCTATAACTGGATCGTGGGCGTCCTCGTTGGTCGGTGCTGGCGATCCTGGAAGTCGAGTTCCCGATTGCATGCCCCAGCTTTGTTTTCGCCTGATAATTGTCAGTCCGACAAACTTGATCGATAGAATCAAGAACTGCACTTACCTCCATCCTGGTGCTGTGAATGATGGTTCAGGATTCGGAGCTTCGAGTGCGCTCTCCATCTCCTCTCTGGTGTACAAGATCGGATCAACAACACCCTTCGCCTTCTGATCCAGCACTGTCAGTATGTACTTCGTACCCGCCCAATAAGCCTCAAGCTGCTGCAAGGCTCGGTAACACCTTTGGTAATTCTGATTCGCGGCGGAGGCCAGAAGCGAGTGCTTTGCAGCCAACTGCTGATCAAGACTGGACTTGAGCAATGGTTTCTCGGATGAACTTTTCCGATATGCGGTATTGGCGGCAGAGATATCTGGAGCGCTCATTAGTGGTCTACTTGGCTTGTTGTCTTCCGATATTGGACTGCAGGCCCGAGACGATGGCTTGCTCGTGATGGCGTGTGAGGCTGATTCTTTGAGAAATGCGCACGCAGCTATGTAGGTCGGTTGACTAAACAATATTGTCAGAATGTTTCAGTGACCGGAAAGCGAGAAGGTAAGCGGACGATCCACTACTCAGTCACTACATACCTGGTAAAGGGGTTGCCTAACGCGGACTTCCCACTGACGAGCTCGGCAAAGCTCAGGATGTCGGCGATCGTTTTTGCTGAGGACATTGACAGTTCTCGGCTCTTGGGAAAAAGTTGCTGGATTTCATCCTCAAAAGTGTGTAGTAACGTCGGTTGGTGTAGGAGAACGATGAGCGTGTGGAACCAAAAATGAAGCATGATGAAATTGGTCCCTTGCCCTACAGACGCGTAGTACTGAAAGTTGAAGGCGTTGAAATGCAGCTTTGGCAGCAATCCTTGATAGATCTCGGTCAGGTTCTTCTCCATGGTTCCGAGGCGTGTGATGACATCTGGCGTGACATGAGAGACTTCTTTGATGCCGTTCAACACGTCGCTCACTCTGCCGTACAGGTGAACGATTCGAATGAGTGCCGGCCAAGGCAGAGGCCACCCTGTGTCTGGATCGATCTCGTCGAGAGGCGGAAACGCAACTTCTATGTCTTCATCTCGAAGCGTGACTGGTCGGCCTGTTCCAGAAGAGATGTATCGATCGAGCGAGAAGATAGCCCAGAAAGTGTCAACGCGTTCGCGTTCTATCGCCTTGAGCTCTGTGATCTCGGCTTCGTTCTTGGGAGAGAATCCAAGATTGGACGACCGAGGCTGGCTTTGCAGATTTCCTCGCTTCCTCTTTCGTGTGAGCTTCAAGCTTTGCGGCGTGGGACCAGTGAGGCCAATGTACCGCAGGCCCTCAAGCTTCTGCATGCCCAAGTCTTGGGCCATCCGAATGGCGATTCCCAGATACATCCAAAGACCACTGTCTCTGTTCGCACCAAATTCGTCGTAAGCAAGCAGCAGAGCGGCCTGAACTACGGCGACACTAGGACAGGGGAACAAATCGACAATTCCAGACTTGGCACGATGAGCAAATGCTTGTCCACGCTCAGGAGGCGGTATCTCTACTTGGAAAGTGCCAAAAGGCATATTATTCTTTTGCGTAAGATCAGGATCGTTTGAGAAGCGTGCAGCCAAAGCACACACTGCATCCACCAAGATTGCATCCACTTGCTTTTCTTCCAGATCTCGCATGAAGCGCTCCTTTTGCAGGAACGGAAAGCTGCATCCGAGATGAGTGAAGAATGTTTTGCAGAGATGGACTATCAGAGGACTCGGCGAGACGCTGGATGTATCGTAAAGCGGAGGCTCGATTGGAGCAGGAGCTTCAAACATTGGTGTCGATCTGCCAGGTCCCAACGTGTGCTTTGGTGACGACGCTCGTCTTTCGTCTGCTGAAGATGTCGTCGTGGTACCTCTCGTATCGTGTACCTTGACCACCATCTGCTTGAAGCCGGGCATGATAGCTGTCGGGCCAAAGTATCTGAAGTACGGCATGCGATTGCGTATACTAAGGGTGAGAGCAGACGAAGTCCCTCCATGAGATTCTGTCCTCTGCAATTGAAGATCCTCAGCATTCCCCGGACGTGTGGAAGATGTCGAGTCATTGGACTCTGTATGGTGGAACGAAGGTCGGCGAGGAGGTGGTTCTCGTCCGGTGTTTGTGTTCACGATATTCGGCGACTTGCCATTCCCCATTCCAATCTGATCTGAACTCTGGTGCGGACTCGACTTGACCTCCCCGCCCATGGCATTGTTGTGTTCCACATTCGGACTCGTCGCGATAGTGTCGCCATCGCCCGTTCCATACCCTTTGCACTCATGTCCACCGTCCTTGCACGTTGTGCACACTGGACGCTCCCCACTGCATCGCGTCTTCCTCCGCCGACATGTATGGCACGCAGAGCTTATGCGCCGGCGCTTCGCATAGGGCCCCCCATCGTTGGTGATGAAACGTATGGGCTTCAATTGCTGTTGCTGGTGCTGGTTCTGCCGAGGCGGGCCGTCGCGCTGGCTGGCGGGATGGGGAAGGGTGGTGTGCTGGAGGTGTTGGCCAGTCATGGCTGGAAGTCTAACGGTTCAAGGCCATAGGGGGTTACTAGACGGAGCTGTCTCTATTCAGGACTCCTCCGTAGGGCGAGTAGTGCTAGTTTTCCAGCGTGCAGGTTCATAATAGTCTGGGGTACGGCTTGCCTGATATCAATTCTGATTGCGGCCCTTCCTCATCGACCCCGGGCGGGAAATTATTGCCTTCACCATCCTCGCCTTGGGGAGCTGGGCGAGCCGATGTGATTCCAGACCTATCGGGATCAATGGCGTCCATTTCTCGTTTCTCGGTTGGAGCAACCATGTTCGCATACTTCTATCCATCAGACATTCATAAGCACCCCCAAACCAATACCAATACCATCCCGACGACCAATTCGCGTGCCATTCGCTTGTCCCGCCCGCTGCAGGTGCCATGAGACGCTGTGCTTTTGCGCTTCGACATAACCAATGCCCTCTGCCAATCCCACCGGCTGCAAGTCACCGGCTCCTTCACACTTCGCAGAGCAATGCTGCCACGCCCATACCGCACCCAACAGCTCTAGGGCCTCCTCCTGCGCCCCCGCAGCCCACCAGATCCGAGCTCGATGAACGCGTTGCGCGGAAACGGAAGCAAGCTGAGTTGCTGGAGCGAGGTCGCCAACTGAAACCAAACGCGGCGAAACCTTCCACTGCCCTGCAAAAGCGATTCTGGAAACAAGTCATCGTCAAAGACTCTCCCGATGGCTGGCAGATATATCTCGACTCCCGGCCAGTGCGGACATCCAACAAGAGAGTGCTCACGATTCCGCACAACAAGCACCACCTGGCCACTGCAATCGCGTTGGAATGGGATCTTTTGGTCAGCGCGCAGCAAGCCTTGAAACATTACTATATACCCCTGACTTCGCTCGTTTCTCGAGCAATTGACATCCAAGAAGCAGACGAGTCAGGAAACACCAAAATAAGAGACGACCTGGTCAAGATGTTGATGCGCTATCTCAGCACCGACACTCTACTCTGTTGGGCGCCCGAGAGGAACATCCACGATCCCGTTGCCCTGAACTTCGATCGCGAAGGGGAGAGCTTGCGCTCAAAGCAGATCCGCTCGGCCAAGTCCATCATCAGCCATTTGACGACCAAGGTGTGGCCTGGTGTTGAGATCAATCCCATTTTGGACGATGAAAGCATTGTGCCTGCGGCGCAACCACAGATGACACAGGAGGTGATTCGAAGTTGGATATACGAGATGCCCGCTTTTGAGCTCGCAGGATTGGAGCGTGGCGTTTTGGCATCAAAGTCTCTACTTGTTGCTGCTCGCTTGTTGGTTGAGTGGGGCCAGAAATACGCGGCATTGAGGAAGAGCAGTGAGGGACAAGAAAAGTTTGGCATTCAGCATGCTGCTGAGGCGGCTAGCTTGGAAGTCAATTGGCAGATGGATATGTGGGGTGAGGTTGAAGACACGCATGATGTGGAAAAGGAGGATTTGAGACGGCAATTGGGCAGTGTCATCCTGCTGGTGCACGCTGATGGAGCATGATTGTTGCAAAATAGAAGGCTGAGCGTTTACAATGGGCATAGCGATATGGACTTGTATGATAGCTTATGGCTGACGAGTTGTACATATGCTGTTGAGGTATCAGCATCATGAATACCAATTGTCCAAATCAATCCAATACGGCGTTGGCATTCAAGTCTAACGATGAATTTCTGGCCATATGGATTGCAGGACTTTGAAGTTATCAATTGTCACTCGAAGGTGACTTTTTGATTTGAAAGTATACGTCAAAGGGCGAGTCATTGGCGACCTCACTTCTTCATTCCAGGTGAAAGTGGTTGCAAATGGTTGAAAATGGCAGGATTTTGAACAAGGTCGAGAATATACAACATCGTGAAGAATCTATTCGGATCCTGTTGCTCCCAAATATTACTGAGATTGAAAAAAAACGAAATGTATAGCGATTGATATGCACAGAGCAAAATTGTAGTGTGACATGTTCGGATGAAAAGATCGACGCGCAGACCAAAATTCGGCGCGTCTTCCAACTCGCGTCGTCAGACGACCATCATCAATACACACAAAAATCATGACCTACAAGCCCTTTAAGCCTCTGCAGCTGAACAGGAGGCCGTCCGAGAACGAGAAGCCAACGCAATCAAATAATGGCTCCTCAGAGCCGCCTGCGAAGAAGAGAAGGATCAGCAAGGACAGCGATTCTGGTGCTACAACAACTGCCGCAGCTCAGTATGCTGCGTTGCCAAAGCCAGCACCCAAGCCTGGGAAGACGTTCCTCGCTCATCGGACTCCTCTTAAGACACTGAATAACGGCAAAAGTGCCGAGCCTGCAGCGAAAGAGTACAGCGGCATTGAGAGTTACTACACTGTCTTATGGTACAAGCATCTCACGCTTTACATTTCCACTACTGATTAATGTCAGGAGAAAGCCCACCCAGAAGAAGCATAAGACATGGGACGGCGACGGTGTCCTTTCCATAACATACGGATACGCCCACCTACAAGACATAGACGGTCGAGAAATGGGCAAGACCATGTGGAAGCTACCCCTGTTTCCTGGTTCTACACTCTCTGTCGGTGGCAAGGATGTCGAGATTGATGCAGTCTTGTCAAGGGAGGACTTCCTAGCTGGCAAACCTTTTCTAGGCGGCAGGCCACCTGAGAAGAAGCCAGCTCCTGCCCCCTTCAAGAAGCCAACGAAGGCCCAGAAGATCAAGGAGGAAGAGGCAGAAGGGGATGAGGTACCACAGAAGACCGTCAATGTTGCCAGCCAGCAATTCAAGGCTAAATTCAAGAATCCTATGAATGAACGACGACCATCTGGGGAAGAGCGGTTGCCACCACCTGCTCCAAAACCACGACATAATCCTGATGCACCAGATGCGCTTGTTATGAAGCGTCCAAAAATTGTGGCTAAAGGCAAGCAGGTTGTGGACGTCGTTATGGATCCTTTTCTGGCTCGACATCTCCGCGATCATCAACGCGAGGGCGTCAGATTCATGTACGAGTGCGTCATGGGTATGCGAGAGTCTGGAGAAGGCGCAATTTTGGCAGACGAGATGGGGCTGGGAAAGACATTGCAGACAATTGCTTTGCTGTGGACACTTCTCAAACAGAACCCAATCAACGGAATGGGTCCTGTCGTCAAGAAAGCGCTCATCGTCTGTCCGGTCACTGATTCAAAATTGGAGGAAGGAATTTCGGAAATGGCTCGGTACTGACAAAGTTGGTGTCTTTGTCGTTGACAACGACAAGAAGATCCGGCTCACAGATTTCACCAAAGGCAAGAGTTACAGCGTAATGATCATTGGCTACGAGAAGCTTCGCACTGTTCAGAAAGAGCTCAACGAAGGTGACTCTATTGATATTGTCATCGCTGACGAAGGTCATCGCCTGAAGACTGCTCAGAACAAGGCAGCGGCAGCGATCAGATCTCTCAAGACTGAGCGAAGAATCGTTCTGTCTGGCACACCATTGCAGAACGATTTGAGCGAGTTCTTTGCCATGGTGGACTTGGTCAACCCTGGTCTACTTGGGAAGTACACCACTTTCAAACGCGAATTCGAAACTCCGATCGTCAAGGCTCGCCAACCAGAGGCCACCGCAAAAGATACCGAGAAGGGAGAGGGTCGCAGCGAAGAACTGGCACGCCTGACTGGACAGTTCATTCTGCGACGCACTGCAGATGTCATTGCAAAGTATCTGCCACCAAAGACGGAGACCGTTCTCTTTTGCCGGCCGACTCCACCTCAAGCCGCCCTGTATCGTGCTGTTCTGGAGTCACCAATCTTCGCCGCTTCCATGGGATCCAATGAAGCCTCTCTACAACTGATCAACGTCCTCAAAAAGATCTGCAACAGTCCCGCACTTCTGACAAAGCAATCGTCTGAGGACAATAGCGAAAATACCACCAACCTTCTAGCCAGTCTTCCACCCAAACTTCTCAAAGTTGACAATGGAGCCAGCGCCAAAATTCTGGTTCTCAACTCCCTACTCCACCAGCTACGAGGTAACACGCAGGAGAAGATTGTTCTGGTATCCAATTACACTTCGACGCTTGACATTCTGGGTAATCTCCTCACGGCGCATGGGTACAACTTCCTCCGTCTTGATGGAAGTACTCCGACCAACAAGCGTCAAGCACTGGTCGACAAGTTCAACAAAGAGAAGCCTGATCAATGCTTTGCTTTCCTTCTTTCTGCCAAAGCTGGTGGAGCTGGTATCAATTTGATCGGAGCCTCACGTCTTGTTCTCTTTGATGTTGACTGGAACCCTGCTACTGACCTTCAGGCTATGGCACGCATTCATCGTGACGGGCAAAAGAATCATTGCTTCATCTACCGATTTGTTGTCAAGGGTGCTCTGGACGAGAAAATCTACCAACGGCAAGTTATGAAGATGGGACTCGCCGATGCTGTGGTTGATAGTAAGAAGTCGAATCAAAGCTTTTCGAAGGAAGAGTTGAAAGCTCTTTTCACGCTTGATGACGACGATGGACCGCCGAAGACTCATGAACTTCTCGGTTGCGACTGTGAGGGGAAAGGCAATGCGCCTGAGAAAGAGTGTTTGATCGAAGAGAACGAGGATGACGGGGAGAGTGGCGAGAAGAACTTTGGTACCTCCATGGACGATTCTGCCGCTGATGATGATAGCGATGATGATGAGGAATTGCCTATTCTCGGTAAACTTGTTAGTGCGGCGACTGTGAACATGGAAGAGCAGGAGCGAAAGATTAGGAAATTGGAGGCGAAGGAGAAGAGGGAGGCGAAGGCCAAGTATGGCAGGGGTGATGAGGAGACGGCTACGTTGATGAAGTTTCTGCATATCGATGTTGAGAGAGTGCGTAATGGGGAGGAGGAGGTTGAGGCGCTTGTTGAAGATTTGGTTTTGATGGATTGTTTAAGGGAGGAGGAGACGAGGGTTGCGTATGTCTTTGCTAAGACTACTAGTTAGTGACGGGTGAAAAGTCTGACATGGGAACTCGCTCGAAGCAAGTATGCTTCGTTCCTGGGGAGAAAATCTGGGAGTGGGCTCTTCGGTTGATTTAAACCGGATTGATAGATTATTGTATATTGATTAAGTGGTATTATTAGAAATGTAATCATAATAGATTTCTCTGAGGGAAATGCTGGGAGAAGAATCTTAATGTCTTGGATATTCTTAGCGCTTACCCGATGTGGTGTGGTGTGGTGACAAAAGGGGGGAGCTTGTCAGCCACCTCGATTTTCTAATCATCACAACTCATCAACTTTATTGGTATTCTTTGAATTGTGATACTGTGCGATTGTTTGTTGATTTGTTTTGTAGCTCCGTTAGTGAGGCTGGAGATTCTTTGGTATTTGTTTTTGGGATGGATTTGAGGATTTTACTTTGAGTTTGTTATGAGTTTCCGTTGTTGTTTTACTGTGATAGGTGTGAGGGTGGACTGCGCAAACTGGTTATAGCTAAAAAAAGGACGATTAGTGAAGCTGAAACATTTGACAAGGTAAGGAGAAGGTTGGTGAAGAGGTAAGTTATATTCTTTGAAGAGATATTCGGTTGCATTCAGGCGATTAAAGAGTAATCTATCTTACTTACTTGGAGTATTTAGTGATCAAGATCCTGTCTTAGTAATCCCAGCCTCCAGCGCTTAGTCAGCAGAGATAGGAAGGATATCCTATAACAAACTCTAGGCTATACGGTATCTGACGAATGCTTTCCTTTCATTATCCCACGCGTCTGGCAGTTCGCGTATCAGCGGATCAGCGCGTGGGACAACATGTTTGACCCCGCTCGAGATATAAATCATCTACAGGTTCCGAGTATCGATTGCTTCTCATAGGCAATTTTTGATCATGGCCAACTATTCCTGCTCGACTACTGATTATGAAGACTACTCCCATCTCCAAGCACTTTCGAAAGAATTATTCCCGGGCTGTCATACGCAACTGCTACCTCACCAAGGCGCTTGCAGTACAACTTTTGCCTTGCAATACACCAAAGACGACGAGGTCTACCACAGGATCCTGCAATTCCGTCAGCCGGCTTTCGACCTAGACATTAATCTTGTGGCCGAGGCAAGGCTTGCGTATGGTGCTTACGTCCCTTCTATTCAGCGACATGATGTGTCCAGTCTCTCAGCATATCACGTCTCAAACCCACCAGCAGTGTGTTACGAGATGGACGTCATTTCGGGTGTAACCTTCAAAATCATTGCTCCACTTGGCCCACGTTTGACAGCAATGGAGCTGCGACTGCAGGAGAATCTCGTACGCGACTTTGCAGATTTTGTGTCTCGCGGTTGGGACTCTACGAGGAACAATAAACAGCCAGCCTGTGGTGGTAAAGTAGGCAGTCAAATACCAAAGAAGCTGGGAATGCTTGCGCAGCAATTACCATATCGCCAACATCGAGCAGTTGCACAGAGAATGTTGGACAACCTCTCATCACTTGCGCAACTACCAGTTGTTGTCAACCACGGAGATACAATCCCTTCTAACATCATGTGCGATCCAGATACTGGAAATCTGACTGGCATCGTTGACTGGGCTGAGGCGGAGTATCTTCCTTTCGGTACCTGTCTTTATGGCCTTGAGCATCTTCTGGGCCGACTGGCGCCCTCAACGAGAAGGGATTCTGTGATTGGAAGTAGGTCCTTCGTATCCTACGACGGCGCCTCTGATCTTCGTCGTCTGTTTTGGCAAATCCTCAGGTCGAAAATTCCAGCACTTCAAGAAGATGATGGACTCATGGAGTTGGTGGTAATGTCAAAGACCATCGGAACACTGCTGTGGTATGGATTTGCCTGGGATGGCGGTGCGATTGATCGGGTTATCACGCCCGAACGCGACATGGAGGAGCTGATTCATTTGGATGCGTTCCTTGGGGATGCGCATGACTATGCTTCGCTCCCGCTTTCGCAAGTTGCCGGGCTAGAACAGAAGGAGCCTACGGAGCCCGGAATCGTTTCCAGGGCAGAGAGCCCTGATTCATGATCGGCGTCTTGGAAGTCTGAATATCGACCATTACCAGCCCTGGTCAACCAATTTGGCATAAGCTTTCCCATTTTTCCTGGAGTCCACAATTTCATACCACCGTTCCTACAATTGTCCGAACGACCTTGCCTCGCACCGCGCCCAATCCCTTGCAGAGAAGACGATTTGCCGTTAAACCACAGCAAGACCCTGCACGACCCAAAGCTCGGTCACGTACGCGGCTCTAAGCACTTTATTATCACATCGAAAATTAAATCTTCCAATACATACGGCCCCTTTGATTGGTTCCCCAATCTAAAATACATTGATAGCTTAAGCGTACGCGACCCCGAACCCGTGATCGCAACGGCAAGAGTGTCGAGAATGGCAATTCACCTACAACGCAACTTTACTCCAACGTGTACCTTCCGTTTCACCGTCCTTCTCGTCGCTCGTTTCTTGCTTTGTCGATACTAATGCTTTCTTGATGTTGATTCTATTCTTCGGCTTTTTAGCCGCTTGGTTCGTGGGGTTGGGATGGGCAGCTGTACAGCCGATTGTTAGGACCGCGCATCAGCCGACGAGCAATGGGACTAAATTGCTGACTTTCAATGTCACGCAAAGGTATGTTGGATTTCTTGTTATTCGCCTTCGCAATTCGATCACGGTTGTTCATGGCTACAAAACTGTTTCGAAGAGCATGCAGACGTAATTTCATGTCCAACACTTGTTATTCATGTTGAGAGCTCGAAGCCCCTTTTGCTAACAACACATCAGTGGAGAGCTCTTCCCGGAAATCAAAGAGTTCGAATGGGTAAAAAATGGTAGTCAGGACGGACTCCATATGAGAACTACTGCCGCCGGTCTCGTCCTCGAAGACATCGTTACAGGAAAACAAACGACTCTTGTCCCTGCCGCCAAGATGCCGAATGGTATTCGTGAAATATGGCCCAATTCGAATGCGACGAAGATATTGTACTCGACGAACGCGAAGAAGCAATATCGAAGCTCGTATTTTGCCGACTACTTTGTTCAGGATGTTGGGACTGGGAATATTGTGCCTTTGGTTGCAGATCAAAATCGGGATGTTCAATATGCTGTCTGGAGTAAGAATTTGAAGTAAGTGATTTGATAGATTTTGTTGCGAGTGCATGCTTAGACTCCGATTGCATAAGAACGTCAGCTGATCAAGAAACAGAGAAAGCATCATTGCTTATGTCCGTGGGAATAATATCTATATCTGGAAGGATGGGAAAACTACTCAGGTTACTAAAAATGGCGGTCCAGATATGTTCAATGGAGTTCCGGACTGGGTCTACGAAGAGGAAATTCTTGAGACCAATTTTGCACTATGGTTTAACGAAGCTGGAGATCGTCTCGCCTACTTGAGCTTCAATGAGACCGGCGTACAGACTTACCGCGTGCCGTATTACATGGATCGCAAAAATTCTTCAGCATCTCTTGCGCAAAGCTATCCGCGAGAACTGGAGATTCGATATCCAAAAGTTGGAACCAAGAATCCTACCGTAAAACTTTCCCTACTGACCCTGAATTGGGGTCAGTTAGGGCCGGAGTCCTTGATGATCGACGTTAACACCATCACCTACTTTGAGCCAAATGATTGCATCATTGGTGAAGTCGCGTGGCTAGGGGACCGACTAGCTGCTCGCACTTTCAACCGAGTTCAAGATGCATCGAAACTCGTCCTATACGATACCCGAGACAACAGCACAAAAGTCATCAAGAGCCAGGAGGGAGGTGATGGATGGATCGACAACACCAAGACCATGAGATATCTCGGAGTAATTGCTCAGTACGATCCACTCGATGTCTGGGGTAAGAATGGCTGCTGCGAAGAATACTTCCTCGACAAAACAGATTTGACGAATTGGGATAACTACTACCTCTTCCCAACCATGTTCGCCAAGAACGATGCCATCCCCGTGACGGTCGGTGACTTCGACGCCCGCGAAATACTGCACATAGACAAAGAGGCAAAGGTGATTTTTTACACGTCCTCGGAACATCACGCTACGGAATCTCATCTTTACATGGTCTCGTACCGTACCTTTGAAAGGAAACAAATCACCGATGCCTCCAAACCGGGATTCTACTCTGCTTCCTTCTCGCCGGGAAGTAAATACGTCGTCATAAATTATGAAGGTCCAAACGTCCCATACCAGGAACTCTACGCCATGGGTGATTTCAAAAACCCCATCCGAACAATCACTTCCAACAAAGCCCTGCAGGATAAACTCAAGGAATACAAGTTACCCATCATAAGATACGCCGATCTCAAACACCCCGCCGGTTGGAACATTTCCGTCATGTTGAGGTATCCAGCCAATTTCAACCCAGACAAAAAATACCCAGTCCTACTCACACCGTACGGCGCACCCGGAGCTCAATCCGTCACAAAAAGAATGCAAGAATTCGACTTCAAAGCCTACATCGCCTCAGATCCAGACCTAGAATACTTCACCTACACCATCGACAACCGCGGCACCGGCAACCGCGGCCGCGCCTTCAGAACCCAAGTAGCCCACCACCTAGGCCAAATGGAAGCCGAAGACCAAGTCTGGGCCGCCACGCAACTCGCGCGCCAAAACAAATTCATAGACAGGAATAAAATCGCCATCTGGGGATGGTCCTACGGCGGCTACGTATCCGCCAAAGTCGTCGAAAGAGATTCGGGCGTGGTTTCACTCGCGCTTATCACGGCTCCTGTATCTGATTGGCGCCTTTACGATTCCATGTATACGGAACGCTTCATGGGTCTCCCCACCACCAATGCAGCGAATTACACCAGTACCTCTGTCCGTAATGTGAGCGGCTTCAAGAATATTGCTGGGGGTATCCTGCTTCAGCATGGTACTGGCGATGACAATGTGCATTTCCAGAACTCGGCGGCGTTGGTTGATACACTTGTTGGGGGTGGTGTTGGACCTGATAAATTTCAGGTTCAATACTTCACGGATTCGGATCACAATATGGCGTATAATGGGGGGAATCGGTTTTTGTACCGGCAATTGGCGAAGAGACTTTGGGAGGAGAAGGTTAGGGTTGTGGGGAATGAGACGAGGCCTGGGCATCAGTGGGATAGGCGGGGGGTTGATTCGGGGAGTGCTGTGTTCTCGGAGGGGTTTTGGGGGAAGGGGTTGGATGGGAGTTGGAATGGTACTGAGGGAGTTGGGGGGTTGGTTGAGGGGACGAAGGAGTATGAGGAGAGGTTGGAGAGGTTTCTGAAGACTTTGGAGGGGGGGAGGGAGGATACTTGGACGCCTTTTCCTGGGCAGAGCTTGTAGTTTCTCTTTTTCTTTCTTTCTTTCTTTCGTAACCTCCTCTTATCTTATTTATTCTTTTCCATGTTTGCTGCATTGAGTGATGTATATGCCCTAGCGAGGGCAACCCGCAGCTGTACCCGAGAGTTTTCCACGGCGAGGATGCCCATAATGAACAGGACAGTACAGGAAGTCGAGAGAACATGGACATGCTCATTGACAAGGTAGCGCACATTTTGTAAACTCATGAAGAGCAGTGTACCTAGTCTACGGGGGGCACTGAATAACAACGAAGTTGCCTTTTGAATACCTCAAAATGAAGGTTCTCAGATTGGGTTCGTACGGTAGAAGTCCGGGTGGCCAACCCCACCAAGAAACGACACAACGGATGACAGGACGATAGCAAGAACCCCCATGCCGACCCGATACGTGATGGCGAGTGTTAGGAGGGCAGCTTGAGTCTTATACCACCGAATCCGTCACTTGTCTTGGGAGAGATGTGTAGACTGCGCACCTTGTATTGTGGAATATTGTGGCCGTTCTTTGTAGTATAGTCTTACTAACCAACTATAATTCGGTATTGATATTTATACTAATAGACCTTTAAAGGATCGGATTCCGATACCGATATCTCGCTTTTGCGGAATTTACTATGTCGTTGTCTATCTCGTGACAACACTCACCACTCGTGGGAATTTCTGTGGTTTTGGAGACTTGAAAGGGTCTGAGGTGTAGGAGGAGCATGGGTAGATATAAGACTTTGGATCGAGCTATAATCTGCGGTGTGTGACTGTCAAGCATCGAAATCTCCCCGAGGATGGTAAGAAAGTCCAATGTCGAGACGAAGGTTTTACCATCTCGCGTAGAAGTAGGGAGCAGAAGAAGAATCCCGAATACCCACGAAGCTGGTTGTGTTGTCGAAAGGGACGAGGAAACCTCGAGTAATTAATCAAAAGACCCAAATTACGAAGATGGAGAAAAGAAACGGGAATCCACTCAGAGGCAGAGCTAGAGGAAGATGGAACGGCACGGGTAGTAGTATAACCGAGTACTAATTACCGCTGGCAGCGAGTAAACGCTGTTCTGGCATTGAGAAGGGTATATTTATACACAGACACATGTATCGCTCACTGCCCTCGATCTTCGTTCCTTGATCCCCTTCTCTTCTCACAATCCTACTTTTTCGTCGTCCCTGTCAACAAGCCTCACACAGCCCGGTACCACGAGACCAATTAACACCAGCACTCTTAAGCTTTGGAAATTCCCGGTGAGGAGCTTCTCATAACGCTATCCTCTCACACACCTAACAGCCCAATGAAACTGTTTCCAAAAACTTCCTTAGTGGAGAGTGGAAGAGCAAGGCATCGTTTGAGAAGATCTCTGCGTTCAGCTCGTTGGTAAATAGTAGCGGTTACATACGGTGTTGGATCGACACCCTGGTTATTGATAAATAAGACCAGTAACACCGGACTTTCCGAGTCTATCAATTTGATGCTTCGCTGGTATTTATAGGCATAGGTTTGTTATGTATAACGTATTCCACCATCGAGTGGGTCAATCCATCGAGCGGGTCAGTTTATGCCAAGACCAGCTGCTCCCGTATCAACACAATATGTCTCAACAACAAAACGCGCAATCATCTAACAGAGAAGGCAGAATCCAGCTTGCCCTTTCTGCCTACAATACCCACCAATTCCGAAGCCTCCAGCGCGCTGCTGAGGCGTTTGATATACCTCCTTCAACATTAACTAGGCGATATAACGGAATTACGTATCGCCTAGATACTCGCAACGCCCGACACAAGCTCACTACGACTGAAGAGCAGACAATTGTCCAATACATCCTCGACCTCGATTCGCGAGGATTCGCGCCCCGGCTGTGTGAGGTAGCAGATATGGCGGATAAACTACTGGGTGTACGCGGTGGAGAGCCAGTAGGGAAAAACTGGGCTGAGAGGTTCATAACGGGCTCAGATAAGCTCAAGATGGCCTTCAATCGAGCTAAGGATAGGATACAGGCTGCTTATTTTGGACGGCCATGAGAGCCATCTCAGCCAGGATTTCAAGGACTACTGCCTCGAAAACAAGATTATAACCCTCTGCATGCCATCGCACTCGTCGCATATACTCTAGCCCCTTGACGTGGTCTGCTTCTCGCCGTTGAAGCGCAAGTACTCCCAACGCGTCCGGGACTTGGCACGCCGACGCGTGTACCATATCAACAAGGAAGGCTTTCTCCCTGCCTTCAAAGACGCGTTTTTCGACGTGTTTACGAAAGAGAACTGTCAAAAGGCTTTTGAGGCAGTAGGGCTAGTCCCTATCGACGCGCAGGTGGTGTTGGATCGCCTTGAAGTACGGCTACGAACCCCGCCAGAAACCCATCTCCCAGAAACGCCGTGGCAGTCCAAGACTCCAAGTAATACTTATGAATTTGGATCCCAATCCAAGCTCGTAAGCGAGTCTTTTACTCGGTCACCAGTTACTGCGCAGGCAGGCTTTTCCCAGCTTGTTAAGGGCGCTGAATTGATGCTACACCAAAACGCTCTGCTTGTTGCGCGTAACCGCGAGCTTGAAGAGCAATTAGCAGTAACAACGAACCGAAAATCGCGCAAAAGGAAGTGGATCCAGCAAGGTGGTACTATTGAGTATGGGACTGCAGCAGCGCAGGTAGCTGCAGAGGCGTCTATAGCGCCTCAGGGATCAAAGAAGGCTCGTGGTAGTGGTGGTCAAGAAACAGCCCGACCAATTCAACGGCGCTGTGGGAACTGCGGCGCAGCTGGGCATAATGCGCGAACTTGTAAAAAAGATATCAAGATATCTTCTGAATCAGATAGCAGCACGACGGACTTAGAATCTATTGTTGATAGCGATTAAATTGAAGAGTCGTAACATAAGTTGGTCGTGCCAAGCCTTTTTGACCCGCTCGATGGGTTGACCCGCTCGATGGTGGAACACGTTATCTAGTAGATGTGTGAATAGATTATGCAGCTCCCGCACGGCAAGAGCTCGAGCAGTTTTTGCGATCGAGGTGGTATAGCTGTAAGAGTTGATTGCATTGAGAAGTGTAGAGTTGAGTTCTACGACGAGAATTGGATTTAGATTGGGATGAGACTGGTTCTCTCTCTCGTTCCTGGTATTCAGGCCAGTATTTTGAGGCGGGGGTTGAATGAATCTTTCTCATTGGAAGAATATTGTGTTGCAGAGAGGATGTCCTGGCCGCACGCTGAGAAACGAGCAGATTAGAAGATCTGGCGTATTGACTCTTTGGTATCTTCCATATCAACATGCCCTTGTTATATGGCGAAGGCTATCGTGCGTTTGAGAGATTGCAGCTTCAGATCCTTGCTGAATTAGAAGATAATACTGTATACGGAAGCAGCCTTGAATACACGAGACTGCTGTGAGTGACTGGATTATAGCCATTTTGATTGTCTCGGATGTCGTCTTCGATGATGGTGTGAAGGCTTGGTTAAGACTCTTCTACGTGAATGTAGGCCAACAAGGAGATGGTCCCTCGCAATGGCGATCCGAGATGTTATAAAAGTTGGTGATAACATATCAGTTGTTGTCGTTCCCAACCAATGCCACTAGCACGGTCCACAGTTTCCTGTCGATAAAAAGTCGGAACGACTGGAGGGACCAAGAATAACAAATTTCAACTCAATCCCGTCTCCGTCCTCGACAGCAGCACCTCACCCATTACCACCCACCAACCTCTCCACTCCTGTACATATTGTCAACAATGGCCGCACAACCTCCACCAACGTCGACTGGCTCGGCCAAGCTCGATGCCATGAAGGACGCCGTCGCTGCACAGAAGCCAGGCCAGCTTTCCGGCGCTGCCCTCTACTCCAGATTCGCCTTTGCTGGTGCCGTTTGCTGCAGCGTTACCCACGGTGCTCTCACTCCAGTCGATGTGTAAGTAGACGCTTTCAATGGATACCAATGTGTTTGCGCGCAATCCATTGCCCCGATGCGGCTATCCGTACAATCTGCCGAGCAACACTGACAATTGGCTCCACCACAGTATCAAGACGAGGATACAACTCGACCCAGCCACATACAACCGCGGTCTCGTCGGTGGCTTCAAGCAGGTCATTGCAAAGGAGGGATTCGGAGCTGTCTGGACTGGTTTCGGCCCAACCGCTGCCGGTTACTTCCTCCAGGGTGCTTTCAAGTTCGGAGGTTACGAGTTCTTCAAGGCTCTCTCCATCTCGCAATTGGGTCTTGAGACTGCCTCTAACAACAGAACCGCCGTCTACCTCGCCTCCGCCGCTGCCGCCGAGTTCTTCGCTGATATCGCACTTTGCCCTCTCGAGGCCACCCGTATCCGTCTCGTCTCAAACCCAACCTACGCCAATGGTTTGATTGGTGGATTTGCCAAGATCTTGAAGAACGATGGTTTCGGTGCATTCTACGCTGGATTCGGTCCTATCTTGTTCAAGCAGTAGGTGGCATAATAATAAGTATACCTTTGCTATGGATACTGACACGGACAACAGGGTCCCATACACGATGGCCAAGTTCGTTGTCTTCGAGAAGGTCTCGGAAGCAATCTTCGCCCGGACTGACAAGGCCAACTTGTCTGGTGGTGCTGTTACTAGCATTAACTTGGGATCTGGTGTTATCGCCGGTTTCGCTGCCGCAATCGTCTCCCAACCCGCCGACACCATGCTCTCGAAAATCAACAAGACCAAGGGAGAGCCAGGCGAGGGTACTACCTCCCGATTGATCAAGATCGCCAAGGAGCTCGGCCTTAGGGGTTCGTACGCTGGTATCGGTGCCCGTCTTTTCATGGTCGGAACTTTGGTATGTTTGGTCACTATATCATGGCGCATGGGAAGCACGGAGAACTCGACATATCTCTGGTTTTCAATTGAGGGTTCGAGTATTCAAACGGGCTCGCGTCTTGAAGATTTCTGGCAATGGTTGATTGCAATTCGCTGCAAATTAATGACCGTTCTTGATTTGAATGCTCGTCTCTAAATCTGGAGGGATGAGATCGGTGCCACTCTGTTGCTTTTCTGAGGCATTACTGTTCAACGAGTATACACTAACAATTACACAGACTGCTGGTCAATTCGCCATTTACGGTGACATCAAGAAGGCCCTTGGCGCCACCGGTGGTGTCGAGATCTCGAAATAAACGATACAACGATGTCAATTTTTCGCTGTATCTCTCAAAACTTAGACGTAGACACCTCTTCGACTAGTCTCTGGAAAGATTTGGGCATGGGGTCTTTGCTGCTTTTACTCGGCTTCTACAATGCTGCGTGAGACTAAAATAAGGCTGAAATTCTTTTACCCTTCATGCGTTTTCCGTCTTTTGCGCCTGCTTACTTGCTTGCTTACTTTAGACTTGAACGGGTGTTCATTGGGTAATGAATGGCATATGTATCATAGGATTTTGCGGTGAGGATTTTGCGATGCGTTTGCAGTTATAAGACTTGATTCACCACTCTCTGCTCGACTTTTTCTGGTACTCGTCTCGATCTGGTGTTCACGCGGGACTGCTAACTATCAACTGATCTGTCGGAGATGCTAACAACGATTCGACGGGAAGGTCTCATGTCGACTATCCACAACAAACAATCCACTTGAGCAGCCTCTGAAATTCTTGTTTGAAATGGAAATCCCTCGGCACATTTTTCGAACATCTTTTGACTCAACCCGGTCTCACAGAGGCGCAATACTGTACATGCTTTCCGAGGGATTAGGGATTCAGCATGGCAAGTCATTACTTGGCAAGACTCAACTCTCATTATTCACTCTCCACCTCTCTGCTTTATCTAAACGTTGCCTATAAGTACAACCAATAAAGAAGAAGGCATATGTTCGAAAACAAATGCCGTTTAGAATCGGATTTCTCTTGGGCCGGGACCTTTCTTGAGAGAGGGAGTGATGATTTAGGGGTAGACAAAAAGTTTTGTTGGGGTCCTTTTCGGGATGCCCGAGGGGTTTATTCGGATTTTTTTGGTCCCTTTGTTTTTTTGTCTTTTATCTTTTTGGAAGAGGCGGGAGAGGAGGGGTTGAGTGGGGGGTTTCCTTTGGTTTGGGGTTTGTGTGGGGATTTGTTGGGGTGGTTGGAGGGGGATTTTTTGGTAGGGTGGGGGCAAGTCGTGGTCGTGGTCGTGGTCGAGGTGTTTGGTTGGTGTTGGTGTTGGTGTTGGTGTTGGTGTTGGTGTTGGTGTTGGTGTTGGTGTTGGTGTTGGTGTTGGTGTTGGTGTTGGTGTTGGTGTTGGTGTTGGTGTTGGTGTTGGTGTTGGTGTTGGTGTGGGAGTTTGGTGTTGGTGTTGGTGTGGGAGTTTGGTGGGGATGGGGACGGTAGGCCGTGTAGTAGCATGTTTCGCACATTTTTCGTTGTTGTGGTATCGGTTTTGCTTGGGTCTGTTCTATGTGTCGCTCGCTGGGTTGGAATTATGTTGATGTTTTATTGGTGAGATGAAGGGTTTTGTATTGGGGGATGTTTCTGGATTTTGGGAATAGTGAGATTGGAAGTATTATTGGAGGAGTTGTGGTTGTTGTATTGTCGAGGGATTGTCTTGTGGGTGTGATGAATGTTTCCTTTGTTTTGTATGTATTGTTGAATGTGAAATATGAAGATTCTCATTCTTTGATACGATGCCTAGAGAAATATGCATTGGGGGTATGTCTCTCAATGCGTATCGAGGAGAATGACATTGTTGGCATTGAGATGCGGGAGGAGTGAACAGTGTAAGAAAGAAAATAACATGGATGCTTTGTATTTGTTGACGCGTTGAAAGGATCGTGCGAGAATCGTGCATAGAGAGGAATAATCATGGGGTTGATGAAGATTCTTTATCCTTATGTGCAATAAGTCCCTGCATTTAAAGTGATCATTTTTTGCATCACTGCGCTCTGCAGCCATCCTTGGCGTTGTGGCGGAGTGGTTATCGTGATAGACTAGAAATCTATTTCCTTCGGGAGCGCAAGTTCGAGTCTTGTCAACGTCTTGGTATTGCTACCCATTGCAATAAAATTGGGAAAATTTCCTTTTTGCCTTCCGATGGTTGTTTAGTTTTTGGTGATGGTGTGTGTAGATTTTTGAGGTTGAGGATTGGGCTGAGATGTTAGTGACACGTAGTACGATGGGATGGGATAAGTTCGATTAGTTTTTGGAGTTGGGAAGGTGTCAACTTAATTTCGAGGTTTTGGAGATTTGGATTTTTAGATTTACGATGGAAGTTAAGATGGTTGTAAGATATTAGCGCTTTGATAGGGGTTTTGGTTAGGTATTAGTATTTCTGATATCCATTTGTTACTGTTAAGGGATGGAATCCTTCTCTCTAGCTTATCCATGACTGGATTTCCAATTGTTCTCTTGTTATTCTGCAAGCTGTCATGTTCTATTTTACAAGCAGTCTTCTCTCACTTGCGAAACACCTTTGAGGGTTGAACTCTTACACTAACCGATTTGATCCTCAGATCAATCCTGAACGCTTGTCGGTTAGTATGAAGGTTGGGGGTGGGCTTGCTTCGTGTGCATATGACTTGTGCTTGATTGTATCTAAGTAAAAGGTCGTTACTGTAGTAGGTTGAAGAAGCTCCTATGTGAGAAACATAACATGAGATAACCACGAAGAGAGAAAGGAAAGTCCGTCCAACGTCCTCCCTATATACCCTTCTGGTTCTGGGTGCCAAGGTGTATTCCCACACCTCTTGGCTCTTCCCACACTTCCCACACTGTGGGCAATGCCAAGTGCTGTGGGAACTGTGGGAATATCACGTGACTCCTGCACGTACTATTCTCTCTTAGGACTGACCTGGTTGCACCAGTCCCCTCTTGTGCGCCTAACGGATTCCACTCCACATCAGTCCTAACAACAACTTCTTGTTATCCAACCATCCTCTTCAGTTTGCGTTCTTAGGACTCGATTGAGCGAAACATCGCAAAAGAATGTCGTTGGGTGTTTGAAGAATGGAGAATTGTTCGGAATCGCTGGCAAAAATCTGTCACTTTTCATAACAATGGTATGAATTGTAACTAAGCGACTCATTGCATACGGAGCGCGATGGTTTGAACTTAAGCGAATTGCCTGCAATGCTTCATTCTGCTTCTCTACATAGCATATGGTGGTATCATATTCTTCGGCAGGCCAAACTTGAATGACCTTGGATCTGGACCCGGACTGATGTTCAAACCATGGACATTGATGGGCTTCAAAATACAGGCAGGGACTGGTTGTCTCATTCTTGAACAGTGTCAGTCCATGTAACCATACGGCATCAAATGATACTGAACTTACTGGCAAAAATCGCAAGAACACTTTGTTGAGCCAGATCCATGATGATCGCAGCCAAAAGAAATGTCCCCGCTCTCTGGGTCGCCAGATTGAGCGGCCAGGCCGCAGCATGTCCATTGAAAGGCCCTTGGCCAGTGGTCAAACAGCTTCTTCTCGTTTTTGCCCTTTTCTTTTTCAAACTTTTGCTTGAGAGCATCAGCTGCAGAAGTCGGAACATCAGTGTCTAGCCCCGAGATAATAGTCTACATTGCATCTTGAGAATTCACCTTCTTCTTTTATCGTATTGCCCAGCCCATCTCTTGGCCATATTCGTCGACCCAATTCCAAGTGATTAGCTGCAAATCGCTTCATGCTTGCCACCGTCTTGGCATGTCCGCATTTGTAGAGTGATCCAGCTTTTCCCATCTGCGGCTGAAGGCATGATCGAACACACTATGTATAGAGAATATGGGAATCAAGATAAGACAATTCGAGAGGAAGAGAGTTGATGGAGCGAATCGACTAGAGTGGTAGGGAGATGGAAACGGGAGCTCAGGCAGGGTAGAGAAAATGTATTGATGCCT
The DNA here is from genome assembly GCA_013176395.1 of Venturia oleaginea. Classification (NCBI taxonomy): domain Eukaryota; kingdom Fungi; phylum Ascomycota; class Dothideomycetes; order Venturiales; family Venturiaceae; genus Venturia; species Venturia oleaginea. The sequence continues at coordinate 332,667 of JABMLP010000031.1, read as the reverse complement.
GAAATTACCAAAGTTGCCTTATCACGTGAGGGGAGATGAGACCATTCAGTCCAAAATCACATCATCATTTGTATCGCCTTGATGGAACAGCACACACAGCGAGAACTCAATTTTTGGAATTTACAGAAGTATCATCTAAAGATCATCAAAACACCTCTGCCAGTGGCCGCTCCGGCCTCTAGAGGCCATCGCGCGTCCCTCAGCGTCGATGAGATACCTCTAGAGTCGCCGTCGCGGCCACGGCAGAGCAAGCAGACGAATACATGAGCAAGCTACACGAACGATGCGTCCACCAAAGACAACAGCAACCATCTAGTCACTATCTCCCGGCTAGTCCATCACCCCAGATGACACTGCAACGCTCCGAGTCGACGAGTCACTACTAGAACGGCAATACCTTCAACACAACTCAAACACCAGACGCCCGGTGTGCAACAATCGGCACCACACACTACTGCAACGACTAGACAACCTCTCCCAACGTCTTGGCAAACCGTCCTGCTACAAGCTGTTGCCCAGAGCCTTGAGCCTCTCCCCAAACTGTTGCCTCCCAGTTATGGCATTGGCAAGAGTAGGTGCGCAACACAGTAAGTAGTAAGGACGCATAAAAGGAGCCTATTGGCGGCAAATCCCCTCCCTGTAAGCTAGCAGACGTAGCCTTGAGCCTCTCCCCAGACTGTTGCGTCCCAGTTATGGCAGTGGCAAGAGTAGGTGCGCGATATAGCAAGCAGGGAGAGCGACTAGCAGCAGATAGGCTCCGACTATAAGACGACAGGTCTACAACACAATCGGTGCGACACGATACGGCAGCTGCTAGAGAACCTCATCTACTATCGTCTCCGCAAACCGTCCTGCTGCAAGCTGATGTCCAGAGCCTTGAGCCTCTCCCCAAACTGTTGCGTCCCAGTTATGGCATTGGCAAGAGTAGGTGCGCAACACAGTAAGCAGTAAGGACGTATAGAAGGAGCTTATTGGCGGCAAATCCCCTCCCTACAAGCCAGCAGACGTAGCCTTGAGCCTCTCCCCAGACTGTTGCGTCCCAGTTATGGCATTGGCAAGAGTAGGAGCGCGATATAGCAAGCAGGGAGAGCGACTAGCAGCAGGTAGGCTCCGACTATAAGACGGCAGGTCTATAGCACGATCGGCGCCATACAATACGGCAGCTACCAGACATCCTCGTCTACGGGCATACCCGGAGTATCACACCCAAGCAGCGAAATCACGACTACGATGGTTACTATTGTCTCCAGCATCACACAACCAAATACACTGCCGCATGGGAATCTGGTGCAAGGCAACTTTCACAAGCAGAATCATACTTAGGGAACCCATTGGCCTTGAGGGATAAGGCGAAACAGATAGACAAAGCTGAGCACTAGAGGGGGACTGTAGGTAGAAGGATAGCGAAACACGAGGCATTGCCTCTTGAGTCTACATAGCACAGATATACTAGCAGAGTGACCAGTATCTACAAGAGCCAGCGGGCATTTGGAGATACTGGTTAAGGGAAAAGAGGGAGGACGGAGGGGACAGCTGGTCTTGTTTCAGTGAACGGGGCGAAGTGGGGCGCGGTGGATTATATAATCTATCACGTGTCGGCTGTCTGATGAAGTCCTCCTAACCGGACATAGCTGCGTGATTAAGCGGCTGCAACCGAGTAGGATAAAATCAATCAATCAATCAATCATTTGTATCGCCTTATAATTTGGCTGACTCCCGAACTACTCCGTAGTAATCGCCTATACTACCGCATATACCTCCCCTGACACTACAGCATCGCATTGATGGGAGTCCTCCTCAAAACTGCACCACGCGATATCTCAGAAATTATATGCAGAAAGGAAGTATCATCCCCAATCGATGTCCTTCCCAAACCAAATTGCGGCGCAATCCCAAACAAGTCCATGTGCTCATACGCACAAGCAATCCACTGCTCAGCTCCCTCCTCAGTTTCACCATCTCGTACAGAAACGAGAAGATCTTTCAGCCCAGAAAGAGTCGTACACATGGCACTTTCCGCATCTGTGGCGGGAAAAGATCCAACGAGGTGCGCTTTGGCTTGAATGGACTGATGCATATCGTTTCCTTCCTTCAAGAATGGATCAAAAGAATTGCTGCTTCGAAAACGAGAAAAGTTGGAGTAGGAATGTATGGAGCATGAAATCAAGCAGAGAGCCGTTCTCAAGAGAGGATCAAAATAGCCCGCCATCTCTCTTGAAACAGTTCGAATGAACTAGAACGGATAGCGATCGACCAATCTGACAGATCTACTCATTGGCGACCGAACGAATCGAACGAGGTGAAACTTAGTGCATCTTTGACTGCATCTTTGTCTACATCTTTGTCTGCATCCATCTTCTATTTTCTTCACCAATTGGAATCCACTCGAGCTGAAGGATTGCAGGTGAAGGGTTTTGGCTGCAGGATGGCTGCGCCGCAAACTATTCCCCATGGAAGACTGGCTGTGCGCTCCGCCTGCATAATTGAAAAATGTCAGGAACAAAACCTTTCACAACTGTGAGCCTCCACAAGCTCTGTTGAAGTTCTCAAACGATCAGACGCCGAGTCCTTATTGTCGAGTCCGTTTCGGGCTTCTTGAGACGATTGGTGGTCATACATGAATGGTTGCTTCCTCGAATCGATCGCTCAGTGTCAATTTTTTTTGTCAGACTAGTCGAAACCAACATGCGTTGGTCGCTGCATATTACAAGGTCTTTCATCGTCCAACTGACCATGCATAAGAATGACGGTGGTGGTCTTGCCGAACAGATCTGATCAAGACACTGCATGGAGTCATTATATGAACAGTGGGATAGGTCTCAAACTTTATGAGGGTATGACTTGGGCCAGTTGCTGAATACAGCGCTACTTTTTGCATCATCCCTTGCGTATGTTGACTTCAAGGACAGCAAACAAACGGGTTATAAATCTATGCTAACGCCTCGTAGCTGTTTGAATTAGGCTTCTCCCGCATGACAGAAGAGACATGACAAAACGACACAAAGACCATTCATTTGATTGTAGGACGCGACTGAAATTGAGTTGCCATTTTATTGGGACTATCTGCAAGTGCCGAGATATCCAACAAGTTCCGGGATATCTTAACAATGCCAAACTGCAATGGTCAACCGACAACTCAACCCAAACCCCTCTGGCCGATTATGAAACGGGAATAAAGTTGTCTACCTTAGATTTAGCGAATCTACCTCGTCGAGAAGAGACGACTCACCTACACATTTTCAATCAGACTAGTAGCAACTGCAGCCTGGACTGGTTCTGCACGATGAGCTTGTTGAAACACATTGTCCTCCTTGGTTTGGACAGTGCAAGCATGCTGCATGGGCTCCTAGACTCTTGCATTGCTATGATCTATAGGTAAGCGATAGTTTTCACCTCAATATCCGAATAACGGAGGAGTTTAGTTACTTACGCCGTTGTTGGAGCAAGTCTGAGCCATAACTGATGTGAGTCCAGAAAGGAGGACGAGGGCTGAGAGGAAGTGCATGTTGACGATGTTGATGAAGGTTGTAGTATGAAGATGTTTCTGAGGGAAGTTGAGTTTTTGTGGAATGAGGAATCTCTCGGGAAGAAGTCCGGTGTTTATATGGTATTTTCCGTCCACGGCTTGTACTCCACGACTCGTGCTAACTACCTATCGTGGGTTATTCTTTTCATAGACGTGGTCCTTGGCCCTTCTTCCGTCTCACTTGACGTGGCACTTGACGTTGTGGCTTGGCGCGGATCTTGACGGAATTTCACTGTGTTTGATGGGTAATCAACATACAGTATAATCTCGTTCCTAAACTTGGGTTTACAGTGATTAATCCGCGGACTTCGGTAAGTCATCATACCACTTTCATCATGAAGCCTGCTCTCATGAAGAGTATTGTGCTTTCTTAGTGAACGAGAACCGAAGCTGAAAAATCGAGTTTAACTTTAATCGAGCCAAGCCTTACAGCACAGACAGCCCTATTAACGGCTGTCCTCCTTCACCTGGAAGGTACTTGGGATGTGAAGGTGGTTTAAGGGGAGGTTTCTTAACAGGACCAATCGTATCGCGTTTCGCACACCCGCTTTCCTTGTGGAGGAGGACAGTCGTCAGTAGGGCGAGTCTTGGCAGCGATATTCTCTAACTCGATTTTTCTTCGTTACTCAGAAACCACAATAGTCTCGCTGACTGACTTTCAGATTATTCAAAAGGAAAGACAGGTTCCGCAGTTCTGCCTCGATATCTCGTCGGACTCCGCGGATTAGTCCCTGTCGACCTAAGGTGGGGAATGAGATTACACGATTAGTCCCTGTCGACCTAAGGTTGAGAACAAGATTACACGATTAGTCCCTGTCGACCTAAGGTTGGGAACAAGATTACACGATTAGTCCCTGTCGACCTAAGGTTGGGAACGAGATTGCACGATTAGTCCCTGTCGACCTAAGGTTGGGAACGAGATTACACGGTATAATGATATGAATATCAAGCCTGTCTTTAACTCAGTAACTCACCACCAACGCGGAAGGACGGTTATCTGGGATCGTAGAGAGAAGAGGACGAGCGTTATGGAGTACGAGTAAGAGGTAAACGGTTGATGTAGATTAGTATTCTAATGAGTTTTAGGGAGTGTTATTGGTCTTATGGTTTGTAAACGAATCCGGACGTCGACTAGATTTTCTCAATCGACTTTTTCATAATATCTGAATTCTGATCTAAGCTCGCCAGTTTCTGTTCATCTAGAAGAGAATATATCTATAATGATTATGGTAGGTAGCTTGGAAAGGTCTAAAAGCTATTTGGAACGCCCTCTTTGGTCCTTAGCCGCGGATGTATCAACTTGGCTCTCAAGTTCCTGAAAATCTTAACTAAGAAAAACCGAGCCACGTATGGATCCATTTACAAACTACTATGTACAACACCTACCTACGTCAAAACTTATCAGGCCACAGAATGAACTATTGTTATCCGCGTATCGGAAACGCACGCTCAGCTTTGAAATCAGATCGTGGTTTTCGGACTCCGATTATAGGGTATTGAATGGATCTTATGAGATGCAATATGGACGGGAAGTTACGGAGTTATAACCGAACGTATCGAGGCTTTTATTCCAGTCCTTACGAGGCGGAGGCTACGAACCTTCCATATCGTCTCGACGATGATGGGAGAGCCGATGGAAATCGCTGTCCGTGGACTCACCCTCCACGGGCATCGGAAGGCACGTCGTGGTGGTTTGCCTGGTAGAGCGGACTCTACCACACCACGAGCGATGCTCCTGGACACAGGGAAAACTCAGTACGTAGTAAGACATGGCAATACAGCGATTACACGAAGAGCAACGTATACTGGAAGTACCACGCTGGCACCGAGTCGGAGGAGTTCGAGTCCCGCCAAGGCCGCACAAAGAGTCCAAAATTCTTAACTACGACTACTACCTTACCTACTTCCTACACCACCTCACCTACCCCGTACCGGGCGTGTACCGATACCTCCTCCGCAATAGTCTGAAGAGACTCCACCTCACCTACCTTACCTACTACGCAAAAGTCTGAAGAGACATCACCCCACCTACCACCAACGATGGCGCGAGAGTCCAAAGGGGCCGCAATAGGAACTGGAGGATAAAGGGCAGGGGAACATCGAAAAGTGAGCGGAATAGAGAAGGTGAAGGGTAGGAGGAGAAGGAAAAAGGGCAGGGTAGCATCGAAAAGTGAGCGGGGAGGAGGAGGACCACCCCCGGTACAGGGACAAAGGGCAGGTTAAGGGTAGGAGAGTATTCTGGTGATCTGAGTTAGGGGGACAAAACGGACCACGGCAGGTTAAGGCATGGTATATACGGGGGATAGGAAATATCCGTACATGACAGTTCTCATGTGAAACGACAGCAGATTTAAGGCAGAGGACACGGCTTAGGAGCCGTAGAGTAGCTGTACTGGCGGGAGTAGGATAGATGACCCGGGTAGTAAAGTAGGGGGCATAGTAAGAGTAGGTGTACGGCCAAGTCGAGAGACGTCAAGATAGCGAAGGGACCGGACCGTTGATGGCCCCCTTACGCACCGTATGGATTCCGCTCAGGATAGATCCGAGAGGCTTTTTCATCCCAGAGAGTTGGGTTTTTGCGATTGTAGATAGAGATTGAGGGCATACGGCACAGCAGCTATTACATACCACGTTAAATCTGATTATTATTATTATTATTACTCCAGTCCTGGGTCTATGGAGGTTCAAGATCCCTGTCAATATGGGGGGTGGGGCAACAGATCTAGGATTCCCCAGGCTCGCTTAAGGTTCTGAGCGGGATGGAGGTGGGGACATGCTCATGCAGACTTCACTATGTGAGGCTCGCATAGCTCGCTCTTCGTTTTCCAATGTGGTCTTTTTGTCGTTCTCTGTTGATTGAGTTGGGTTTTGAGAGGCTTGGCTATTGTTGGCATGAGTTGGCTCGCTGTGCTCCAGGAGCCTTTTCGAAGCAACGTTGCTATGGAGTATGGATTACACAGATACAGGTGAGAGCCACTCCACCAATGTATGTTGCAAGGCTAATGGGTCGCTTCAGGTATGTGCGTTACACCTGCGCATGAAAAGCAGGCGAAAACTTCCGTGGCATCGATCGATCTGAGGGTAGCCTCTCTCGTATTGCAACCCACAACACCATACCAGCGCGCCCCAGGTCGATTTCAATAACGAATGACAAGAGGTCTCTAGCAGGGTTAATTCACCAGTGACGAATATTGAGATTTACATGCCGATCAGCTTACCAACCAATGGATACCAATCAAACTCGTTGAAATCGTCCTGGGGCGCGCTGGTAGATTTCGTGCAAAGTCGTACGCAAGGTAAGGATTAGAAAGATCAACGCAGAGCCCTTGCAAGTGGGTACGGAAAGATATCCTACCGCTTTCTAGGTCCTGAGATGCTGAGAGAACTCCTCTTCAAGACTCGTCTAAGCAGGAGATTTTATTCTATACTCGATTCTTTAAGCTAAGCAGGGAGTCCCTAGACCTTCCAATCACTACTTCGTGTACGACTTTGCACGGAATTTACGGTATGCTGCCAGGGGGTGTAATAACACGGGCAATTAGTCACCCTAAATCGCCATAGAGTTCGACATTCAAGCACCAAAACGACGGGAATAAATTCTAATAAACCTGTTGATCATCGAGGGAAGAAATCTCCATCGTTCCTTTCCTTTTTAAAATAATTACGACGTCGTTCGGTGGTTGAATATGGGAAGATGGGCGAGAATCGATGTGACCATTTGCCAGCGTTCTTACGGGTATATCCTCTGTACAGACTTGGCATGGGTGCGGGGAGCTTTGCAGGTGCATAGGTGGTCTACGAGCTGCATAAGTTCGAAAAGGCTTGTGTTACAACGCTAAACTTTTCTTCATATAGGTTTGCCAGGGACATGTCTAAATGTGGAGAGACAATCGATCTTTCAACCATCAAGCAAGCGCTCTAGAGAGGACTGTCTGGCCAGCGAACGTCTTCCGATACGTTTCGGGCTGGTCTCCGACCTTCTCTATCTCGACTGGGAACTCGATGGATCAGGGAATGTGTGTCTACACTTGTCGCTACTCTTCAACAGCTTCTGTGTTGCACGCTTATTGGTCCTTATACTAAGGTTTGCTACTGGCCTGTGGTCCTTATTGCTAATCGCTTTTGAGGTTCCACGCTTTGCGCGGGAATGCCGGATACCAGGTACGCGTACGACGTGCAAAACCCGGGTCAAACAACTTCCAGAAACACAAGGTGTTTTGACATCGCGAATCACGGCTTTTGTGAAAAGTCCATTGGTCCGGGCCATGGACACTTTTGAACCCCATATTTTTTTCGTTTTGCAGAAAGGAAGTGGGCTGCTCAAGAGCGACGATATTAATTTTGAGTTATTGCGAGCATTGCGAAACTCGTAACTTTTTGGCGACTGTCATGATTTCCTTGTCGCCTACCTCTTCAAAGCCCTATAACGAGTCACAAGATCTATCCATCCACCACGCAGCCATTGAGTTTGCCGACACAGAAAAATGTCAATCCACGATTCCTGTTTTGAAACCAGCTGATGGAGGCCCAGCAGCTTGGAGGATCCTAATCGCGGCTGTCATCTTGGAATCTCTTCTCTGGGGCTTTCCACTCTCATTTGGAGTCTTTCAGAATTATTATGCCGGCCTTCCGCAGTTTCGAGATAACCCTAATATCGCTGTCGTGGGGACCGTTGCCACAGGCATTGCCTACCTGGGTGCGCCAGCTGTCATTCTGATAATGGAGGGGTTTCCGGGGTGGGAGAGAGGGTTAATTTGGGTTGGTTGTGAGTATCTGCCGCCTAGCTCAAGATCAGCCTGCTGATATTTTCGGATAGGGCCAGTTTGCTTGGGCGGCCTCCTGGCAGGCTCCTTTGCGACGAGTTTGACCGGTCTGATCCTTACCCAAGGAGTGATGTACGGCATTGGCTTTGTCCTGTTATACTACCCCGCCATTCAATTCGTCAATGAATTCTGGATTGAACGACGAGGTTTCGCTTTTGGGACCATGTGTGCTTCCTCGGCGCTCGCTGGCATCGTCTTTCCATTCACCCTGGAAGTTTCACTCAATAGATATGGATACGCTATCACACTTCGCGCGCTTGCCCTAGGTCTGGCAGTTCTGACAGCGCCGGTCATACCATTTCTGGGGGGTCGTATCCCGTCGTCAGGGACCAAGCCTATCAGGACATGGAACGAATGGCAGTGCCTGAGGAAGGCCGACTTCTGGATCTACTCTCTCGCAAACGCTGTTCAGAATTTTGGATACTTCTTCCCAGCGTTGTATCTCCCCTCCATCGCCAGATGCGTTAATCACAGTGCAGCCGAAGGGGCCCTCCTCGTAGCAATTCTCAGCATCTCTCAAGCATTGGGTCAATTCGCCTTCGGTTACGCCTCCGACCGCAAAGTCTCTCTCAATATTCTCATCTGGGTATCATGTTTCTCCTCCGCTCTCGCAACCATGTTTTTTTATTTCCTTGCGCCCAAAACAATGGCCTACTTGCTCATCTTCTCGCTCACATACGGTTTCTTCGCCGGCTCATGGATCTCGCTGTACTCACAGATGGGCACAACAATCTATGGCGGCAACCCACCCACTACCCTCGTCTCTCTGATTTTACTCTGCTTCGGCGCTGGAATCGGCAACGTCGCCGCCGGACCGATCAGCGCGATACTGATCAATTTGCGATGGGACAAGCCTGAAGCTCATAGGTACGATTTGGTCATGGTTTTCACGGGGTGTTGCATGACGTTTTCTGGGGGCGTGGTGTTAGTCGTGCGACTTTGGCGCGGGGAAATGGCACGTCGTACGAGAGCTAGGGACGAGGACGGGAAGGCATGTTGTACAGAAAAATAAATTGGTGACCAGGTTATGCGATCGAGCCAATGGGTGATTTTCTTTGGTGAGAGGGTCCCTTTGGTATGGTAGGTTTCACGAAGCTACTATAGCTTTTGACATGTAACGGAGGCTAACCTATTTGTAGGGACAAGTTATTCGCTATGCGATAACTGTAGTGGCCTGGTTTGGAGCATTTCGAAAAATTATGATAGCACGCCATTGGAGTTCTGGACGTGGGCAGGGTGTATTCAAGCATATCGCCCTCATTCCAGCATAGCCTGAGGTCGATACATAATCGGTTCAGTCGCTGGACCTCAAAAATAATGTACACACTTCTGAGAGGGACCTGTCAGCTCGGTCCATCTCTTGGAAACCAATAATTTTAGTCGACTGGCCGCATACACAAGCGCATTTCAATACCATAGATTGAAGCTTCTTGTGCGTCGCTGAGCAAAAAAAATCTCCCCAAAACCATCGAAAAGAAGTATTGAGTGCGCTACCCAGGACTCGCTAATTAGCGTTAGTTTCGAGGCAAGGTGCAGGTTGTACTGGGTAACTCACAATCTGGATCTCCGGATGCTTAACACGTCACCTCGAAAGGATTATGGAAGGCTGGAATGATCTAATGCTTTGTTAACGACGATTCTGTTCGGTATATTGGTGGGGTTTAACGTTCAACCCCTACACTAGTAGCTCCATACGGTCTGGTTCATGCCGGAGCTCCAAGTGGTTTGATCCACAAAAGAAATAACGTGCAAGAATATGTTACTAAGAGTCAAAACGTCGATAGAACTCGAGCTTGAACTCGAGCTCGTTTGAGTCTTGATAATGTTGGACATTACTGTCTAGCTAAAAATATTTCGATCGACCGAATTTGATTTTTTTCTCGGATTCGACTGGAGTCGTTTCTTAGTGATTATACGATCTTTTTTGGAAGGCCTGAATTGGAAGATGGGCGAGAATTTGGTGTCTTCGGTTCCTTTAGGAGAGGGCTGGTTGGTGTATTTACCTACAGAACTTGCAGCTTCTTTTAGAGTCTCCTAGTAGATTTGGAAACAAATCTAAATCAAAGTATTCTCCTTTCTGAACAGATCCTAGTTGAGAGTAAAAGACAATATCACGTGTAAGTTGGCCACTAAGTCTCTTCGATCGCGATGTCAAACCTCCACTTCTTTCCATCACTTTTATACTGAACACCCTCTCCAATCGCAACAATCCCGTCGTCAACACCAGTCAACTTTTTCGAAGGAGAATAATTCACATAACGGACCATCATTCGTACCTGCACAACCATGTCCCTGCCTCGCTTGCTCAGTCATCAGCGTGCAGCAATAGCTGACAGGAGCCACATAACTTGGCGGCTCCGCACTTTTTTATTGGAGTCAATTCAATCTCATTTTCATCTGATCTTCGGGTTCTTCAACGTCCTCTGTTTCTTTATCTGGCGTAATGTGTGTTCTTCCGACCTTCAACTTTTTGCATACATTTTACTCACATGCCACCATCGGCTGACATTGTCGCGTTATCCACGTCGCCCGCGGTGTTTGTTCTTTTGCAAGCAAAGTGGCAATGAACTCGGGTATCTGCCTGTAGGATGAGGGCTCGTCGTTCTGATCATTCTCATCATTATGGTTCTGGAATTGTTCCCAAATGGTCGTTGGCAGAAACCCTCGGCGGTGCTCGTCAGCCTACAAATCATCTTCATCAGCATCGCCACCATGTGCGTAATCTTACGACTCTACGCACGCATATCACTGAAAAGAAGGATCGCGGTGGACGACATCTTCATTGTCCTTGGTCTCAGCTTAGCCATTGCCCGCGCAGTGGTTGCGTCTCTGTCTTCGCAATCTGGTTGGGCAAGTCGGGAGGGGCCGGGGGCGAATTATCAGATCCCTTACTACACGCATTACTTCGAACGACGGCTTCTCTATGCTTTGAGTGCATTTTTCATTCGTGCTGGGGTCCTGACTTATTATCTTCGGCTGTTCCCAACTGCCTTAGTCAGGCTACGGCAAAGCAGCTGGGTGCTCTTGGCTCTCAGCTTGGCGCAAATGCTTCAGCTTGTCATCACGCTGGCATATTTTTGCAAAGATCTGGAAAGTTTGTATCGAGGGAACATTACTGGGTATAGCAATCCTAGGTGTTCTGACGCATACACCTTCACCTACTCTGGCGCGATTGGAGACGCCGCCATCGATTTCTTGATCTATGTTCTCCCGATACCTTACGTCTGGGGCTTGCGGCGACTTCGGCTGAATCAGAGAATCGGCCTGGTATTTGTCTTCGGAGTGGGTACCATTGCCTGCGTCTTTGCACTGCTACAGATCCCATTCATCATCAAAAATTATCGATACAATTCTGCAACCAAGGAGAGCTGGTTTGGAAGCCAAGTCTCACTATTCATCGCCATCGAACTTGCCCTCGGACTCGTTGCAGCATCTTTGCCAGATCTTCGCGGCTTGATTACTAGAAGTGTACCTGGGTTTATGGGCGCCTTTAGACACACAGATGATTCTTCAACTGGTCCCTTGGATCTTCAACGTCAACCTGGATCAAATGCTATGGGTGAAAATGAGTCTCCTGGGGTGGTGTCGATTGGAGGCGGCATCAGAATGGGAGGGGAAGGGGTCGGGTGGACTGGAGTCGGGAGGAAAATTAAGAAACCGGATTGGCTTAGGAGCAACCACGAGAGTCTGTTTAGAGACTCGCCAACTTCGACTTTGATGACACGAACGAGGAGAGATGGGTCATCGTAACGTATGGAAACGCAAGGAAATGTCATTCAGGAAGTCGGTTCCGAAGAGAGAAATAGACAAGCGATCCAGGCTGCGAAAGAAGTTGTGGTTCTGGGGAATGAAAAGGTCGAGGCACCCGGATGAAGGTACGCTATAGAAGGCACAAACGAGCCGAACCCGCATTACCACCTTTTTGATGGAGCAAGACGTGTAATAAAAGGTTGGTCAAACAGTTTAACCAAGAGCCGAATATCTCTTGCTTCTTAGCATATTGGGGTCTTGATCCAATCGTTTGAACAACGTCGTATTGTACGTCTGGCCACCATGTCGACCGAGTAACCTCATGCCTTCGTTTCGGGGAGGTGCCACATGACATGCAGCAGCAAAGACATAGAGTATAGAGGAGATGTGGACGGTGGTATGAAGACATTTGTAAGTCAACTGGGAATCATGAAGGAGTGAATAGGACTCCAATTAAGCTATATATAGGTACCATGCGGAACTGATAGAGCATCTGGGATGCAGCTGGATTCTATTAATCAATTAAGAGTTGTTTATTATACCTATGGCATGACATGACATGACATGGTATTACCTGACACGACATGACACGATATGGCATGACACGGCACGACAACGACCGCCCATCCACCAAACCCATCTTTCCGACCTCACCTCACCTCCTCAACACAACAACACAAACACCCCAGCCACCTCAAAACTCTCACAAGAACTCCGACTCCCCACCTCATCAACCATCTCCCTCGCCTCCTTAGCCGCCCACGCCATATAAACCGTCTCATGAATCTACACCGGCAACCCATAATCCCCCTCTCCTCTATCAAACTCCGGCACCTTCCTAACCTGGAATTTCCAACCTCTCCTTCCGCGCTCTCCTCCCCTCATACAATATAAAGCCCATATACCAAAGCACCCCAAGACCAAGAATACCAAAATCGGTGGTAGAAGTCATGAACCAGGGGAAATTGAGTTCCGCTAGGAAGGTGCCGGTTGGGGGAACCCAGAGGCGATGATGGAGAAAGCACTTCCTATTAGGAATATGATTGCAGAGGTTATGCTTAAGGATGGGTTTGCGGGGGGGTTTTTGCGCCATTTTTGGTGGGGCTGAGGCGGAGTTTTAGTATGCTGATGCTGCTCCTAGGAGGGCGCTGAAGAAGTAGACGACGGCATAGGAATACATGGTTACTAGGAGGCTGTATGCGTCTGCTGGTTTGAGGCTGATTGTGGCGAGGAGCATGATGATTGTGAAGGACCAGTGGAGAAGGAGGGCTCCGAATGGTGCTTCTTGTGTGTGTTCTGATGGGGCCATCGTGTTGCAATATGGTGGTAACACCAACGGTTTCAAAGTCGTTTCAAACCTGTTTGTTCTCACTCTTATTTGCTCGGTATCTCTGCGGTTTCAGAACCTACGTCAGTACACTCTCTTTGTATAGATAGCCCTCATTTTCCACTCAGTTCGAGGGTTATGCAGTCACTCATTGAATTCATACTTTGTGTTGTTCCACTTCAGATACATCGAGCTTTGTTTCAGAAGGAAGTGGAGGTGTTTGCTTGCAAATGATGTTTCTTTTCGTTGGATGTGGAAGGGGAGGCGGCCGAGGGAGAGGTTTTTGCTTTGGACGGAGAATCTAGCGAAGGGGAGGACACCTTCTTTGGCTATTTCTTGCTTTACTGCAGGATTTGTTAACATGGTAGAGCACGTGAGTACGGAGTGTGGAAATGCCTGGATTTTATCTCACTATACAGGGGATAGAGACTGACCTCGCGCAGCAACAACGTCATCACCGTAGTATTCCCGAAGCTGGACATAGCCATAAATGCAGACAAAATCCGTGTTGGTTCCGTCTTTCCTGAGCCGACATGGTTTAGTGTGGCCTTGAAGAACTCGCTGGCAACTCCATCCACGCTCGTCAGCTGGAGTTCCTTTGGGACAACAATCATCTTTCGGCACGTTAGAGAAGTCCTGTATCCCAAGTCCCAGCTCTCAAGTAAGCGACGTTGACCAACATATACAAGACGACAACAATAGCGACACCAATGCTCGTGCCCCGAGGGAACATCTTTCGAGGTGTGGCAATTTCGCCGAGAAACTAATAGAGTCAGCGCCTGCCAATAACATTGAGACCTTCCGGCTCATATGAGTGGGTTGATCGAATCCTGTATACGCAAACACCACCGTCAGGAAGGCGCCAACATAACCAAAGAGCTCACTTGCTGGTTCCCTGCCACTCCATGACCCTTCCACACGCTGCCTAAACAGCGAATCGTTCACAATAGGAACATAGTCTGCTGACATTTGGTAGCGAGCTTCAAGCCCTCGCTCAAAACCTCAGTACCATTGTCCCAAAGATATCTAATCGTATCTCGAATGGAGCCTACCAAATCCACGCCTACATGGAGTCGGTGGCGAATGAATCGGACCCCTGCCAATCCTCTCGCGGAGATTAATATGGATATTCATCTCGAGACTATTCGGCTCACTCCACTGTACGTAATACTGTCTTCCCGACCGAGGTCCTTCGATGTCTTGCTTCATACCGGCCTATGTTCATTGAACCCATCTTTTGTAGAGCACAAATTAGTCCTTTGTCTTCAACATCTGCTGAATGGATACAAAGTACACCAACGATATGATCAGGGCATGGTCGGAGTCAGCTTCTTTGTCGGCAGAGGGTTCGGTTTAGATTTGAATTCGTTGAGGGTGATGGGAGAGTGGGAAGGATGGGTGATGTGATAATTAGGTGATATTATATAGGGGTAGAGCTGGAGGTGGAGGTTGTCAGGTGGGAAGGATAGAGAGACGTTAAATAAGATCTAGACGGCGACAAGGGGCGTTGGTGAGAGTAGTACTGTACTATACGACCTAATAGAACCTTAGTATAGAGTAGAGAGATATATAATTCCACATCTCAATCACGGAGGAAGCATTCGAATAACCCGTTTTCCCGTAATATATAAAATCCAAGTATTCCTCTCATCTAAAATCTAAAAGGATATCAATACCTTCCCCCCCCCCCCCCCCCCTTCTCAACCCCACCACCCCAAACTCCAACTCACGCATCCCTCACCTCCCCTTCTCCCCCTTCCTAAAAACCTCCCTAAACAGATCCCCCCAAAACTCTCTCGTCTCCCAAACGGGCAATATCCCGCAGATAAAAAGGGCTGCGAAGACCCAAATAAAACTGACAACGACATAAAACTCAAAGAAGCCCTTGGAATAAATATAGTGGCTCAAAAACATGGGTATAGGAATGAGGAAACACATGATGAAAGAGAGGAGAACCGAGGAGATGACGGCGAGGATAAAGGCGCGGCGGAGGGCTTTGGGATTATCGAGGTAGGCGCTATCTTGGGCCATTTCCTTGTCTTCGTGGATGACTGTTGGGAGGGTATCGTGGGTGACGCGTTTTTCGGAGGGGGGTGGTTGGTGTGGTGTCGGTGTCATTGGGGGAAGACCTTTCTTCTCATCGTCAATTATTACTTTGCCGGTTGTAGAAGAGGTTTCAGAGTGTGCGGGGACACCGTCGATGAGTTCGCCTGCTGGTGTTCCGGGCGCTGATTTCACGTTGATGGCGCGGGTGACTTCCCAATCAAAATTGTCGGGTTTGATGCAGGAGACAGTAACCGTGACGATGAGACCGGTGAAGAGGGCTGCCATGTTGCCGGCGAGTGTTGGATATGAAGCGCCTGTTGATGCGACGGTGAGTTCTCCATAATAGACCTTTGCTTCAGCGAGCCAAGCTGCGATACCGGCGATGAGTCCAACGATACATCCGGATATTGCCCCCGCCTTGGTCTGACCCTTCCAAGTGATTGTGAAGGCGGCTGGGAAGACGGCACCGCCTATGATGAGACCCATCACCAAGAAAAGCCAACCAAGATCGATGCCTACAGCTTGCCAGATACATGCGAATCCGGCCATGATGGCAGCGAACACACAGATCATGACGTGGGAAACCATGATTAGCTCTTCGGGAGTGGCTTTCGGTTTGACGTAGGTTTTGTAAATGTCGAAGGTCAAGATTGAGGAGACGGCGATCAGTTCGGAACTGGAAGATGAGGTGACAGCCATAAAGAGAGTGAGCAACAGAGCGATGGCACCGTTCTTACCGAGGAGAGCTGCCGCGCCGAACGGTGCTGAGAGACCGGAAGAAATTTGGCTGGCGGTCATGGGGTTTGGATAGGTTGGGAATTTAGGGTTGTCCGTGAGCGCCACTGCGGCGAGTCCAAGAGTCGAGGCGAAGCCGAATGGAATCGCAAACCAAGCAAACCCTGTAGATCTTGTGAGCTATGTGTAGGCAAAATCACAAAAAGACGGAGTCCATACCTCCGAGAATGTAAGCCTTGACGGCTGTGCTAGGACGACTTGCAATAGCTCGTTGCCAGTATCCTTGGTCCAAAAACACGGTTCCCATCCCACTGCAGAGCTGGATAACCCCGAATATGAGACCAAAATTGGACTTCATGGTGAGATAAGAGCCGTCCTGATTCCCTGCCACGGGACGTTTGACTGCTGCTTCTTTCAGAAGCTCGAACATCTGAGCTGGAGAGCCAATCACTTCATTCGTGGCATAGACGTTGAACATGAAGTAGAGAATGATGATCATGACAATAATAGTGTGGGAGTAGTCGCCTAAGCTCAATTAGTGGTTGCCCTTGAAAATTGCCGTTTCCAGCCCCATCATGCGGCGGCTTCTGGACGTTATAGTAAAGACAGTCGACTTACAGAGAAATGTCGCTCTCAGCCCACCAAGAACAACATAAACAGCAACACCAAGCGGGATCAACCAAATAGCCGCGAAAACGTTCATTCCCGTCAACGCAGTTACAACCGCACTTCCACCCAGCAAGAGTTGACTCGCAACAAGAATGTTCGTTGCTAGCGCAAAGAAGATGAAGATGATATGCGTCACAGTACCATATCGGTGATACACAATCTCCAAGAAAGTATGGCATCGAGGTGCATTTTCCTTAACCTTGCAGGCAAGGATGGAGAACATGAAAATCTGAACCGTCGCGCCTGCGGCATCTACAGTACAACCGTTAGTATCGCCCCCTCGGCAGAATGATAATCTACGTACACCAGAATGGTCCTGAGATACCGTAGTTGTAGGCAACTGTTGAACTCTGGAGGAGTGTTGCGGCCCATGTCCACGCTGAGACTACACCACTGGCAATGAGTCCCGCCTTCACACTTCTACTAGCCGTATTGAATTCTTCGCTAGTTTTGGTATCATATCGCGTATATTTGTTCTAGAACAAAATTAGTGATCAACCTCGAGCGAACATTTCAACGAGACATACCTGAAGTGCGGAAATTCCAGCCATCAAAATGGCGAAGAAGAATCCAATGCCCACCACGACGCCATAGCCGGCGCCTTGTGGCAGAACAGGTGCAGGTGAGGTCGTAGACATCTCGAAAGGGCACTTGTCAAAGAGAACGTAAGTCCAATTCTCAACCAGAAAAGATCAAGGAACGTTGAAATGCCAATCTGGGTATCGCGTTTGTATAAACAATATTGCCATGTCAAGGACTTCTTCGATGATTGCTACCCGTATCAGTGCGCCCGATTGCATACTCTTCAGTCTGATACAGGTGGATACCGGGATCGCTAGGTACTGGACATGCGGCACACTCGCGGCCCAAGAAATAGTGGCGACGTTGGACCTGATGAACGGGATGCGAATTCTCGATTGGTTGCAGACAGATGCAATTAAGATTTATCGAGGCACGAAAAAGAAAATCGACAAGGCTACTGATAAGGCGGGATGATCCATGGACTCGGTAGCTTGCGGGCAAGATACCACGTGGATCAGCGGGTCTCGCTTGACGCTCTTCGCACTGTGTGGAACAGAGCATATGAACGACAAGTTGAGTGCCTTCAAAACTACCATCGGGGTTGCTTCGGCACAATATCACTGCATTCTGCCCTGCTTCGATGTTATGCTCCTCGGGCCTTTTGCGAGTGAATGTGAAGATTAGAAAGCAATTGATTCTGACGCGCTGACATGTGCATCGTCCATCGTCCCATACATACCTCTCGCGTTTGATATTTGAGAGCGAGCATATCACCAACATAAGATAGCTGGTCAAATAGTGAGTGTTTGGTTAGTATCTGGCCATGAGTTGCCTATCTAGGTATAAGCAGAGATCCACTGATCGACATGGCAAACGATAAGGAGTGACATATTGATAGCCGTCATAATTGCGTGTTCGTGATTGCGATTTCAAGACACCAAAGAGAGAATATTACTTGTGAATCATTCTTCGTGGTGATGAAGTTGCGTTGGCTCCACTTGAAAAGCCTTGCTATCGGCGCTAGGGGCTCCATAAATGATAATGGTTCGTTGGAGCTTAGGAGGGCAATGTCAGAATGCTGACCAAATTTAGTTGGCAAGATACTGTAGTCTACGCTACGAAATCATTAAAAAAGCTGGGACCAGATAAAGGATGAACCAAAAAAACTCCTGCAAGGTCTTTCGGCGGAGGGCCTTGGGCGCGCACTGGCAAATAAACCTACCTAGAGCAGATCTTGTGGAGGAACGCGCAAGGAGAGTGTCATACTAGATTAAAATGGCGGAGATGAGCGCGTTGATACGAATTGATGCAGCATTCGGATTTGGGGTCTTGGTTTCTCGCAACAACATTTGCTTACAGTCTGATCGGCGACATGTAGTTGGTGCAGCGTCGAGATATTGAATGTTGATACCGAGCCGTGATCTGCTGGAGGCAATTGCCGACTCGTCGCAAGAATGCGGAGATGTAGAGCTTATGAAAGCGAAGGCCCTATCGATTTAACTGCACTCCAGCCAGTCCGTTTAGCCCTTAAGCTTATGACAATATGTTGTCTCAAACTATGCTTCGTCGTATTGCTCCATTGTCGTCGAGATTTGTGACCAGAAAATCATATGCGACAGTGACCAAAAATGCTCCATTGGCTGCAAAGCTCAAGATTAATGGAGACAGACTCTGGTGAGCGTTCTCAAAGAGTAACACAAGAGGAAGAAATCACTAATATTCTTCAGGAACGATATCCACGAGACTGCCAAGTTCAGCGCCCCATCACCTGGAGGTGTGACACGTCTTTGTGCTGACGACAATGACAAGTTGGCCAGAGATTGGGTCAAGGAGCAGATGCTCGCATTGGGCGCCGAGTACAAGGTCAATGCCACTGGTACACAGTTCGGATTGATTCGTGGGCTCGACAACAGCATTCCTCCAATTGCGATCGGGTCGCACATGGACACTGTCGCCACCGGTGGGAAATTCGATGGTCCTTTGGGCGTAATTGGGGCTCTGGAAGTTGCTCGAAGTTTGAAGGAACAGGGCATCAAGACCAAGGCACCGATTGTTGTGATCAACTGGACAAATGAGGAAGGCGCCCGTTTCTTCCCGCTACTTGGCTCATCGCTTGTGTATGCCGGACAATCGACTGTAGAGGCTGCGCAAGCTTCTGCTTCGAATGATGCTTCTGAGAAGACCATGGGAGGCGAGTTGGCTCGTATCGGATATGTTGGAGATGGCCCAAATACTTTCGAAGAATTTCCAATCTCTGCACATTTCGAGATTCACGTTGAGCAATCGACAACTTTGGAGAAAGCAGGAAAGCCTGTCGGTTGGGTTGAAGGATGGCAGGGTATGAGTTGGTGTAAGTTTGACTCCACGGTTTGGTGTGAAGTTTGCTGACAGGATCCGCAATCCAGACACGGTGCATTTCCAAGGAGAAGATGGACATGCGAACACGTATCCGATGTACGGACGCAAAGACGCCCTCCTCGGTGCGTCGAAGCTAATCACCGAGCTGGAGAAAGTCTCGTATGAGAATGCTGGCGCTTCCACGGTGACTGGAATTCACTCCAGGCCTTGGGGTGCTTGCAACATCCAGTCCAGCACCAAAGTGGTCTTCACCATGATGCATTGGAAAGCCGAAGGTCTTGAAGCGATGGGTAATGAAATTGAGAAGAGAATCGAAAGCATTGCCTCTCTTCACGGCTTAGAGCCAACCATCAAGCGGGATGTATATCTTCCACCGGGTGATTTCTGGCCAGAAGCTGTTGCTTGCGTAAAAGCCGCGTGCGGTGATAATGGTATCGCGTCACGGACTGGCACAGGCCATGACTCCACCATGACTACCACTTTGGTACCAACAGCCATGGTTTTTGCGAGGGCAAAGGACGGGGTTTCGCATAACCCAAAAGAATGGACGAGCAAGGAGGACTGTGCTGAGTCTTGTCTCGTGCTTGGGCGTTCTGTTTTGAACTTTGATGATTATCTAGCTAATAAGTCAGCTTAGATTGAGAAGTAGGTTTCTCAATACAAACCACTTGATATGAGTAGACGTGCATAAGAATAAAGGGTACATATACCAAGAACATAGCTAGATATATCTCCATGTTCCCATTCAGCTCTGGATCTATCTCCCGAAGCGCTTAACTTGCCAGCCATATCGAGGACTCTCGCTTCTCAAATGGAGGCTACCAGTATCGTATGCCATACGTGAATGAATCTTTTCAATCCCTGTGTCTGTTTTAATGGTTGTTGGACAAAAGGAGCTCGTGCGTCGCGTTCGAAGCTGTTGTAGGACTGACGCCTCAGGCTCCATTCTCAATTGTTCGCTATTGCATTCTGAGATCTACATAAGCAACACATCCGAGACAGCCCACTGTCTTTGTGGCTCAATACCTGGCCACGAAGATGATACAGCAACTTCATGTCTAGTCTCTAATGACGTCTTGAATACCTCAGTCTTAATACAATATATCCATCTACCTACAAACGTATACCACCTAAAACCCCCGTTTCCCTCGTATCACAATGACAAACTCCTCGACATACACATTCTCACAACTTGTATATCGATGAACTCACGTTCTCGGTCCCAGAGGTCGATACCCTTCGTGCTGTTATGCTTTGGGAAGATATGCCGAGCATGGTAAACAGCACCCTATCTTACAGGCGACAAACTTCCCCACCCCGCTCCTGCTTACCTTCTACGAAAAGACTGACATTGCCATATTTCCGGAATGGGCGCTCCTGATTGCGTACTCCATAGTGAACACAACACTCCCTACCTCCTCCTTTATCCAAATCTCGGTTCTCTACGTATCACGTACACAAACACGCTTGCGGCCTTTCTTGCAAACCATGATGGGATCCATACATTATACACCACTGCTTCAGAGTTCACGATCAATAAGGTTGATCGAGATATTGAAGTACGATGCTGGCTCAGTCTCTTGTATCTTTCACCGTGTGGAGCGACTCGAAAGTAGCGATCCTTATATTGCGCTGTCGTATGTTTGGGGTGCTGAGCATCCTCAACACGAGGTCACGGTTGGTGGTGAAAAGATCATGGTGCGCGAGAATCTATGGTTGGCTCTTCGCGCATTGAATAGACAGGTCATCGGTGGAAGAGGCTTTCGGGGCACTTGTTGCAGCCGTTATTACATAGACGCCATATGTATTAATCAAAAAGATGGAAAAGAAAAGGCACATCAAGTCAATCTCATGGGGGCCATCTTTCAACAAGCCGATCTAGTCGTGGCTTGGATAGGAGAGGGAGATGAGAGCTGGGGTCCGACCTACTTCAAGTGGTTGAAGTTAGGCTATGGGTCGGAACTCTCCTACCCATCATCCTCGCCTCCTGGTACAAGCGACGAAGATGATGGCTCGAACTTTGTCCGCCGCGCCGCACTCTACTTCCTGGACAGAACATACTGGGAATGGCTCTGGATTGTCCAGGAAATACGGCTTGCAAAAGAAATTATAATCTTGTGTGGCACCGAGGCTTGTACCTGGGAACAACTGGGACTGCGAATCGGTCAACATTCAAGCAATCCGTTTATCGTGGGACATCCCAGCACTAAGATTATCAGGTCTTTATATTTCAAAGATTTTTCACCACATACACATGAAATTCTGTCCAGGTTCTCCGGTGAACATTGCTCGTTACCGCAAGACAAAATCTTTGGTTTACTGGGTCTCATGCCCATCGCAAGGCAAAGATGTCCTGAGGCGTTCTCTGCCGAATATACCCGAATACCGTCGGCCTTGTTCCATGCTGTTACGAAGTACCTGTCGAAGTTCGAAAGGATATTGGAAGGCAAACTTAATGAACTCGTCTTCCTACATGACGTCATGAAGAATGATGGCCTAGAGTATCCGGAGGATGTTCGCCGAGGACGCGACCAAGACAATTTCAAAGGCTTGCACCTGTTGTCACATCGAATGGGAGTTATGCCTCCTAACTCCCGACGCATGGTAGCATCGCTATATCTCGAGCAGCCTATCGTCAAAAATGCAGATATGGAACTGCTTTGTCCTCTTGTTTGATATCGAAGATATCAAACAATTTCTGTGGGACTCGGTCGATCCTGACCCCGAGAAAGAACTTGAGATGATTTCTGAAGAGAGACCTGTCTGAAAAGCGGAAGATGGTGATGTGTATACAGGTCGTGTTGAAAATCCTGTCCTGTTTGTTTATGTATTTAGTCAATTGGTCGCGTCAACCACGTGTTAAATTCGAGTATTCGTTTTTCTTTGACGTGCTCAGCGTCGACCAAATACACAATCATGGTCGGTCTAAAGAAGAAGTCAAACTTTCCATCACTCATCACAGGTCAATATCAACCTCCTACTCTCATCACTTACAACACAATCAAATCAGCATAATCTTCACGCGACGCAATGACCGAACCCATTACAGCGAGAAAGAGGCTGGATGCGACCGTAGTTAAACCTATTTACATCGACCCAGCGAAAAAGACCCCGAATCCCGCCGCCAATACAAGTATTTCACACACAGCGTCACGAGAATGCGACAGACTGGAAAATTCTTCTCCGTAATACTTCACCACTATACCGGGCGGCGCAACAGATGAAGGCGTTTCCCAAGAACGCTCAGAAGCCCTTGCAAACTTCTACAACGAGATTATCGAGACAGTCCGCTTAACAACTCACGCAGCGGTACTCGAGGCCACGCAAAACATCACCAAATCCACAAAGAAAGAAGAGGCGATCTAACACAGAAAAATCATGATCGATGCAGTGGAGGCCACAGCTCGCAACGCCGCTCGGGACGGTATATTAGAAGTCTTATAAGAACACCCAATATACGAGATCTGCAAACGCTACTACTACGAAAACAGAGGCCCGAAACATGCCGACCACGATCCCCAAGATCGCCTCTTCAAACGCATCAGTTGGCCTTGTAAAAAATGCTATAACATCGGTTATCTAAATAAAAAGTACGAGATGGAGGATATCTATACCTACTCGGGAAGATCCGCACCGTGCGTGCAAAGAATTCGGAATTGCACACAAAAGCATTAGCATTCATCGGGATCGAAGAGAATACCCGGGGGCCAACCCATCAAACCCAAACCTAAAACTTCCCCCATCTTCCTCCCACCCCAACAAAAGACCTCAAAACCCATCAAGGCTCCAAAAAATATACGAAACCCACCCACCAACAATCCACCCCCAAAATACGTTGTCGCAACTTATAGTTTAAAGCAGTGATATTCGCATTACCTCAATAATCCAGAGGAGGCCAAGGGTATTATTCAGGGGGTGGGGAGTGATTTCATACTATTAAGTGTCGGGGGAAGTAGTTAGCGGGGTTTGAAGGATGAGTGGTGGGGGTGTTAAGATAAGTGATAGAATAGGGATAGTTGTCTTACCCATGTAAGGCTGAGATTGTACTTCTCACGTGATTGGATGATAAGCAAGGCTGAAACCCCACTGAAGGCATCAGACACCATGGATGAGAAGAAGGACACGAGTTTTCGAAACAATGAGAGCTCAGAATAATGTGCAACGACAAAGACAGAAAAGTAAAGGCATCAGCCCAAACGCAAAAACAAAACAAAACAAAACAAAACATGTCACGGCTAGTAGTAACTAATGAAAGGCGTGAGCAGCAATCAGGTATGGACTAAGTGTGATAGTGAACTACAGGTAGCTATGTAAATGGGGGCTGGGGGCAAGGCCTACTTATAGGTCTTGCTGTGGCCCGTGTACTGTGGCGCCTTGTTAGGTGCTTGGACACTGTGGTTGTTCCAGTAGCCTAGCAAGCCGTCACAAAACAAAACAAAACATGCACTACCAGAACCAAAGACAGTCAAAGACAGGCTATCGCAAACCACAAAGAACAACCTTTTTTTTGCTTCCCTTTTTTTTCCGACTCAAAAATAACAACACCACCATAGCATGAGAAAAGGCCCCCAATCAATCCACCAAAATCCCAACCCCACAAACGAGCGAATAAAAGTCCAACCACAGTCCGACCAAAACGAAAGACCAAAAATGAGATATCAAAGGGAACAAACAACTCAACCATCATCCATACACCCAAAGAACTAAGCCCGCCTCATTCAAAGTCAAAACATCAAGTTTTTCAACCCCGCTTGCCAAGGATTACCGTGATGTCCACCTTTCTTTGGACGCCACTCCAATTGAAATTTTGCGTACCCCAAAGCCTCATTGCCAGCCTGAGGATTGGGATAACTCTTATTATACCAACCCGAAAACAATCGCCTCACCCTGTCGCACAACCGATCGGCATAGTACGCAAGCGTCGCGTACGAAACGCTGGTGGTGCTTCATTGGTACGTGAAACAAAGGTGGTGAATGAACGTCTGGAGCTGATTGGGCGAGAAACTAAGGTCATCTTGAAGGAAAAATTAGTGCGCAGGCTTTGCTGTGCCTTTGATGGCAGCGTGGCTCTGCAGGAAGAAATCGTTACTGGTTCTCATTAGCCACGTATAGGAAGAAAGTAAGAGAGCTCACACTTACTAGTAAGGGTGGGTGACCTCAGACTCCACACATGTTCCTGAGCAAGCATATAAGTATCCGGAAACGTTGGGCAGTTGACCATGACATACCTGGAGGCGTATTGCCATTGTTTTGACTTCACACTCCGGCAGCCGGGTAAAATCGAGTATTGTGACGTTTCGTCACCACCACAGCCATGACAGCTGGAGCTGGCCGCCCTCTCACAGCGTACAGGGCTGTCCAGATGTAACTTGCAGTTGGGTTTTGAGTGCTGAAAGTGCCATTAGGTCAAAACCTTTTGGCACGAGAATAGCGACCAAACCCAGGTCGCTTCTTTGGTGTGGACCCCATCTGGAGCGAACCAGTTTCCCTCCTGAAGCTTCGTGATCGAAACAGTGGTGCGAGGATTTCTGCGAAGGGCGTACATCAAATGAGGCATCGGAACATATCGCACGGGAACAGGTAGTAGTGACCCTTGCATTTGGAAGTCTGTCCGTGCCTAGAAGCTGTTATTTTCCATGTCATTAAAAGCCAGTAGCATGGACCGGTCTTACTAGCATGTTGGTCAGAGCACCTCTCCTGATTTCCAGAGCCCCTAAGCCCCGTTCAACAATCAGTGCTTTGTTCGCGTCAGGCAAACTAGCCGCCTTTTCAACCATACCGCGTGGCAAATCACCAGGCAAAAGACCTTTCCAAGGCTGAAAAGGTAGGATCGTGAGATGTTCGGCAGCGTAGTATTCCGGTCGGTCTGCCGATCCAACATTTATCGCGTACGAAACTTGACTGTAAGGATGACGGGCTGCCGAATTGGGGTAGGCTACTTTTAAGTAGGGGAATACGGTGGAGGTTCTCGTCTGGCCGTTTGCATCGGCATGGGTAAACGTTTGTTTGCCTATCGTGTTAGCGTCGGTGCCGCCAATTCCAAAGATAGTCTTGATGCGCCGGTCTTGCTGGTTCATAGGCAGCAGGTACCGTGCGGGACCATTAGGGGTGACCTGGTCTCTTTCGTAGTTGACGTAAACGCGCAGGCCTTTGAGACCTCTCTGCTCCTTGTCCACGATTGGAGAAGCCACCAGTTCCAAGTATTTCGCAACAGTGAGCGATTTGTAACATGCGCTGGTTGCTGAATTGAGGTTTAAAAGGGCACCACCCATTGCTGGCTTCACACTTACTGCAAATCCGTTGTGTAGCTGCAGGACGTCCGTTCCGGGCAAATCCAAGAACCTGATTTCAAAAAGAACTTGTTGGGGCCAATCCGAAAGGTGTAGAAGTTGGGAGCAGTCACTCTATTGGCTGAATCCGCCACGAGAGTGTTCAAGGCTTTAGTAATGTTCGAGACGTCCTGGTCCCTCTGTAGACGATCGCCTAAGACCATTTGACAAAATGGCCTCAAGTTTACGTTTGCCGCCCCTCGCTCCCCTCTGAGACGCATCATGACGACCCAATTCCCACCAGTTGCACCTGAGCGAGCCGATGGAATGAAAGTCTCTGCAATCCATGAATTGTCCGTGGCACTGGGTGTTATGTCGACATGGTCTTCGTGAAAAGGAATGCTGTTCGCGAGAGGGAAGAGATCTTGTGAAGCGAAGATTGCACCGTTATCGTCATATGTGAACAGAGGTGTGTTGTGTGTGGGTGCGTTTGGAAGATGTGCGTTTGGCATAGGTGAATGTTGAAGAGGTCCGTTCGCACGGAGGAAGCCCATTCGCTCGATCATAGTCTCAATAAGCACCTTCTTTTTGTTTCGAGTCGGTTTTGATTCGCCCGGTTGAACCTCGTACTTCCAGAACTCGTCCGGTACACTTGCGATTCGAACATGATTTGTCAGGACGTGTTGGTTGAGAGGGTCCTGACAAAACAAGTACGGATGTTGTGGTAAATTTTATCTTGCTGCTGCGGCGTCGGCATCAACCCACGCTTCTCCCTTAGTTTGTGCACAAACTTGGGAGTAAAGGTTTCCCAAGAATCCTGTCGTTGAGTATCCGCGGCGGCCAGGGTCGTGATGACAGGAACGTTCTGTACACCCGGTGCTTGTACAGTAGCGGTGCCGTGTCGACAGTACTGGTAGAATAAACTTTGCGGCCAGGATTCCTCCGCTTCTTGTTTGGCATCCAGGGTGGATCGCGCTGGCCAGAGGGCGGCTATGGAGACGACATTTGGGTTTGCATCGCAAAGAATAGCCTCTGGCGCATGCCCGTCAGGAATTGGAAGCGCACCACAGCGAGGACTCTCCAGACGTCGAGGCAGGATAAGCACCAGGAGCAGTCCGAGTTGAAAGCGGAGCTGTTGGGACGGGAACAGCTGGACGGGCAGCTTTACCTGTTGGAGCGGAAGCGGTAGCTTTCGAAGCAGAAGCTGCGGGCCGATGAGGCATCGGTTTACCCTAAACTCCTGCTGAAGCAAGTCCAGAACCAGACGTCGAAGCCAAACCTGTCGAAGCCATGCCTGTCGAACCCTGCTGTCCTCTCGGAGTCTGTTGTGAACTCTGAAGGGAGGGTGAACTGCTTGCGCCAGCCAGAGCCCTCACAGCTCGATTGCTTTTCTCAATCGCAGCCTGATGCTCTGGTAGAATATCGTATGTATTCTCTGTGGGCCGTGACTGTTTTGGACCGGTCGCTGCTGGAGTCTCAACGATAGGCGTGGCAGCCGTGGAAGTCTTCTTTGTCGAGGCTGCGGGACCGTGTGAACTGGAAGGCTTGGACGAAGATCCTGCCGGAGCTTTGCCGCGCTTTTTGGCCATGTTATCGTAGCTGCAATGGAAAAAGGTAGCGACGGGGGCTGGGGAAAACAGAAGAGAAGAATGTACGCTATGAGGCTAGCCGGCTCAACGGTATGAGATGTAAGAGTAATGTGGATAGAAGATCGATGTAAAACCAAGAGTTGTTTGTTTGTGGTGGAAAGGAAGTCTGAGTCAAAATCGGAATCTGAGTCGATAAATATTGTTCAATCCAGTGCTGGATACTCCAGCGTGGTTGCCATACAGTTCGACCCTTTCGGCTAGAAACAACGAAGGAAGGGAGGTTGAAAGCATCCTGAATAAATCGGGGTCATGCATACGCTGAGACAGGATGTCCGGACAAAACAGCAGCACTACGAGGAGTCATTGATAAAGACATAGGTTTGCTGAATGGAGTTTTCACGGTGCCATTCTTATTCCGCGGCACGATACACATTCAGGAAGGTCTTCGTGGTCTATCGCCATTTTCAGTGCTTCGAGCGTCTGAGCTCCCAGCAACGAAAGCTATGCTACTCCCACCTGCAGCATATGTTGTCTGGCGTCGAAAGAATTTGCCGAGGAAAGAGCAACTACAAAGCATACGCCCACAGTACCCGCACTAAACAAAAGTTAGCATGACTCTCCTCAGATGAAAAGTAAACAGTCTACATCCAAGGCTCTGATGTTTCCCAGCCAATAAGATCCATCGTTACGCGTCCACAATGGCGACGAGCAGGCAAATGAGAGTGCGGTCGACGATTGGAAAGATGCCGTAGCATAGTCTGTCCACAGTGCTCCAATCCATCTCGCCATCTCACCTTCAGAATAACCGCAGGGCTCAAAAACGTGCTATGGAAAATACTCAACTCTCAACACAATAACAAGCTGAATAGCACCAAAAATCAGCATAGGTGAACACAATACAATCCCACAAAAGGCCTCTCACATACCTAAATAAACCTTCTACTCACCTCTATGCTCCTCCGCGCCCACACGCCCCCATCAAAGCAAAATGAACAGCCCCAACCCCCCTCAAACCCGCCAACCCATTCCCCCAAGGCGCACCGCCTCCCCAAAAAACAACACGCAACAAAACCCTTCGCCAACATCAAAAACCGGCTCACCAACCTCTCAAACCTACACCTGTCAGAAATGCTCCCGATAAACATATCTCACATACCTCACGTGCCCTCAAAGAACAACAGCAAGACAGAACCAGACTACAGTACAGCTGCAAACGATACCTCGCCCCAGGACAAAAACACAGAACCTAAGTACCGAAAAACTGAGCCCGGTCGCAAATCCAGCGGTGAGAAACGAGTCTATTAAGGACCTCGATCGGATTGAACAAATGGAGATATTCTTTGCGCTCCGTCGGATGGGTTCGTAGTTTACAACCATTCAAAGTGGACCGTCATCATGTCTGATTAACAGCTCAGAGATATGGCGTTTGATTTACCATTGATTGCTGCTTGATAAAGTAGCAAAGCCTTTAATGGAGTACCTACCGAAGTTCTCCAAAAGGGCGGCAGGCATAATATAACGTTTCTTAGCACGGATACATCAAAGTGGATCATCTTACACACCTATCTGTGAGCGTGCATGGTAATCCGCTATAGGGAATTTTTCCAGAGTTTAATCATGGTTTGCTTCAGCTTGTTGTTGATCCCTTACTTTTGAGGGGATAGAAGGTGGTGATGATTGAAATCGAAAAAGTTGATGTTGTAAAGTTGATTGAAAGAAGTTATACTAGATTCCGAAGAGTGCAAGTCGAACAAAATAAAAATAATCATGTAAGATTCGCTATCATTGGTCTAACGAAACCTTACTCCGAGTCATAATTCTCTACCCAATGTCAGCGCGTCCTGTGTCCCGACCCGAGTTCTACTCACAACCAAAGACATTCTATCCAATCCCAAGCATCTAACAAATCTTGTAAATATCCGAATCAAAGTTCGTAGGGAATTGATCCCGCCCCTTCGCCTCCTTGTTCACATAAATCGCACAACTGATTCCAGGGCAACTGAAAACACCCCATCCCTCCTCATCAATGGTAACCTCCTCTTTGCTCCATTCCAGGACATCAGTCCAGACTTCACCCTTGTGTATCGTGCCAACGTTCATCCTTCGTTGGCCAGGACCAGCATTCGACAGAACGACAGCGCATCCATCAGGCCTGTCCCAGGTACCTTTGCGAGACCATCCGATGCAATTTGGCTCCTCGAAGAAATCTTCTTGGTCACCGTATGCGTAAAGTTTACGAGCGAGGATCATGTCAGCAAGCTTGCCACCACAAGCTGGTGGTTCTGCCGGCGCATCATCGCCTCGTCCTTTCATACCGTAGAGGTCGCCATAAAATACTGAAGGGTAACCTTCTTTGCGTAGGAGGATGAGTGTATAAGCAAGGGGCTTGAAGAAGCCTTCGATGGGAGTCGCGACGGTTTGTCCGGGTTGGGTATCGTGATTCATGACGACTAGTCTTGTTAGCCTTTACTCAATGACCTACCAATAGTCAATCTACTTACCAGTGACTGCGTTGACAGGCTCGACTTGCACCAAAGACTTGTCAAAGACCTTGCGTATATCGGCATTCTCGCTGGTGGAGATGTTGTGGAAGTTGTAAAGGAGAGGTGCGTCGAAGACACTGAACTTGTGGTCCATCATTCCAAGCCATTCAGTCAATTGATCAACTTCTCCAGACCAAAACTCGCCGACGCAGAAGATGTCATCACCACACTCTTTACGCAAAGTCTCGATCCAATCAGCTGTGAAGCGTTCAGAGAAGTGCTGAACGGCATCCATTCTGAAACCTTTGAGACCAAGCTCTTTGGTGATCCAGATACCCCATTTCTTGACATCGGCAATGACATCGTCGTGGTGGTAATCGATGTCAGCAAACATCATGTAATCAGCGTTTCCGCCCTCGTTGCCAACAGACTCACTCCATCTCTTGTTGTCGCCCACAATCTTGTAGATGGCAGTCTTCTCATTCGCAGCATTATAATCGGTGCCAGAGAAATGATACCAATGCCACTTGAAATCCGAGTACGTGTCTCCACGGCCCGGGAAATCAAAGCCCAACCAACCCTCAATCTCATACGGTTCTCCAATCTCTTTCATGCGATTATCAGGATCGACTTCAACAGCCATACACTTCTCCTTGTTGTCCGCAGAAGCTTTGTGGTTCAGCACAGCATCCCAGTATAATCCAATACCAACATCCTTAGCCTTTTTGCTCAATTCCATCAACTCGTCTTTTGTGCCCCATTTTGTAGCCTTGCCTCCCTTCTGATCAAACTCGCCGAGGTCGTAGAGATCATAGATATCGTAGCCGTTGCCTTCAGGGCCACTTGCTTTGCATCCTGGTGGGAGCCAAACGTTGTTTATGCCTACTTTGCTGAGGTTTTCGATTGTGGAGAGGAGACGTTGGTAATGCTTTCCGTCGGCTGGGACGTTCCATTCGAAGCCTTGAAGAAGGGTGGCATTACCCGGAGTGGGTTTCTGTTCTATACATACATCAGTAATCAGAAGCTTCCACATGAGTCCTTATCCACAAACCTTGCTCACCCATACCTGCAACCCCTCAAAAATACGTCCAGATAAAAAGCTACTGGCAGAAGAAGACCAAAACGACACTCTCAAGCAAGAATAACAGAATCTACAAATATCCCGAAATCAAGCCGTCCGTATCTCTCCCACCAAAACAAGGCAAACCCAACCTCTTATACAACCGTCTGACTAGGTTGGGCTCCATCGCGTTGAGTTTTGAGCCCACTATAACCAAGGAACGGCCGATGGTCAGGATGTCAGTCGTTGGCGTACCAGTCATAAGCGACGATGGCCAACCGCATGGCCACGGCTGGAAACAAGTTGGTTTGGCCGTTGTCTGAATTGTTATAGATAACGCGTTTAGGTGGGTATGACGTTATGGTGCAGCGTGTAATGCAACAGGGCGAGAACTTGGTCGAAGCGTGGAGGCGTGGAGTTCGGACGGATCTTTGTTGTCCGCTGCACGTGATTTTTGGTTGCGGACAGGAGTATCTTTGCTGGGGGCGAATGTGGGCTTGAGAGGATTGTGAGAAAATAATGGGTTAGGATTTGAGGTTGATGTTGTAGAGGAAAGGAAAATATGAGTATGAGATAGGTTGTTCGTTCCAATCTATTACACTCACGTTCACCGTTACCCAGTGCTTTCGAAAAAGATAAGCAGCATCCTCATTAAAAACTATTCTACGGTTCTACCAAAAGCCAAATCTCACCTACTCAAAACAAATTCCACGTCGGATCAACAAGCCTATCAATCATCCAAATACACCCATTCCCCGCACACCGATTCGCCACAAGCACCTTCGCATTATTAACCCTCATAACCCCATCCACCTCCGTGATCGTCAGATTCAACTCCGCCCGATGCGAATGAATCCGAAAAGCACCCTCGGACTTAATCTTCGCCTTGATATCATCGAAGTTCGCACACGTAGGAACAGAAACACTCCAGGCGAGGATATGCGACGCCAGCGCGAAATTGAAGGGCGCCTTCAATGTGTCCATGTACTTGTCTGGGAGAGCGGTGATGGCGGAGTTAATCGGTAGCATGGCGAAGGGTTGGGGAGTTTTGCAGGCGCCGCCTTCTGCTCCTCGACGGTCACCGAGTCGCTTCATGATTGCGAAGAGGACGGTGTTCATTGCTTCTTTCCAGAGCTTCAATTCGGGCTCTGCGTTGACGAGGTCGGTCATCGTTTTATCCTCCTGTCGAGGAGTTTTATCGATGACGGTCGGCGCGACGTTGGTGGTATTTGGCGAGACATCGAAAGTTGAGGCATAGGGATCGAGTACACGATTGATCTTCTGAAGCAGACCATTGGAGGCTTTGATTGATGACTTAGCAGCAAAAGGAACTGTGTAATATGTGTTGTTGATATAATCTGTGCCTTCTTGGATGCCGAAGACCATTGGATATCCCTCAGACGATGTCGCAGTGATGGTCTTGACGTCTTTAGACTTGGTTGCTGGTGATAGATCCGAAACAAGTGATTTCATGTTGTCGCTTTCGATGAAGTGATGGCGTAAGAGCGAAAGCAACAGAGGGTAATTTAAGGGTACTGAGAGTTGAGCGAGGACTGGCTTCGAGATACGAGAAAATGCCTGAAGATTGATCAATTGGTGTTTGACCATTGTACGGAGTACTAACCTCATTAGTCGGGGCCATGAGCATGAACGTTTGGTTGCCAGCATGTTTATCGAAGCGTGGTTCGATGTCTTGAAAGTATTAAGCATCCTCATGAAGCGTTGTTTGATCCTAATCGGCCGTACCTGGATTGGCGACTCCATTGCCAGTCTTGGCGATGATGGATGCAAGAGTTGACAATTCGGGGTCACTACGGACAATGTCCAAGAGCGAAGACTCGGCCGTAGTCGTACTCACAAGTGAGAGCGCTGCCAAAAACAGTAAGAGAGCTGCTAGCATGGTAACGGCTGCATGTGACAAAAGCCTGATATTTCGACAATTCAGGAGCTCATGTTGAGCCTGTATATATATGGCTAGAATAAAAAATTGCCGAATATTTAGCCATAGTTCACAAATGGAAATTGGTCGGCAGGGCATACTATATACCGTAGATTCCGAACGAAGTCGAGAACTTCACCCCTGTAAGATGGTCCATGCATAGGATTTTTGACCATATGGAAGGACCTTGATTTTGCCTTGAACGGCCTGTGATTGGCTGGTCTGCCTAGATCGAGCTTGAACAGGAAGAATTCGAACAGATCAGCAACGGGGCTTCGAAGGAGGCCGCTTGTGACCCACCTCCGTAGCAACATCGTCGTTGCAACAAGGAGCCTTGCGATGATTAACCGTGTCCCCCGCTTTTTTTGATAGCATCCTCATTTAATAGTGTAAGGAACGAGCTAGAAAAATGAACGCTGCCCGTCTGAGTGCCGGAAAGGAACAAGCAGATGGCCCATGGCATGGTTAGTAAGGGCATAATATGCGTAACGAGTGCGAATCACCCGGCGTCATCTAGCCAAGTCACCCCTCGAACTCGGCATAAATTTTCCGAACGGGATTTGCCATGTGTGCGCAAGATTCCACGGCTTTAGCAGTGACCGGACCCTTCGCTCGACGCCGATTTGTACGAGAGATCGGACCGGTGGACAGTAGTATAAAAGAGGGCGCATCTATGTATCGCAAAGCATGCACACTGCAGCCAGTTACGCAAACCTCACCTCGCTCATTTTGAAGATGGACTTCTCAAAGATCTTGCTGACGCTCAATCTCGCGTCCGGTGCCTTTGCGCATGGTTATGCGAAGTGGGTCGGGGTGGATAACAAGCTGTGAGTTCGAGCAAGGTCAGCAATGAACCGAGCAAGTCTCAATGATCTGACTTGCCTCTAGGTATCCAGGTTTCAACCCGTACGTGCATTTCCTACAGGTTGTGACAGCCCGAGCTGACCGAAATCCAGACACGTCGATACAACAATGGGCTTGAAGAGAATCGCGTTCGGCCAATCGTACGGCAATCACCCTAGATATGCACCTGATAATGTCCTCAAGCCTGATATCACATGTGGTTCGAATACTGTTCCAGCGCAGTTGCAAGCAGAAGCCAGAGCTGGCAGTGAACTGGTTTTCGGACACTCGACATGGCCAATCACCCATCTTGGTCCGATATTGACATACCTCGGACCGTACTCCGGAGACTTGAGCTCGGTGAATATTAGCGACGTCGAATTCTTCAAAATCGCGGAGCTGGGACTCCTTCCAGATGGGAAGACGTGGGCGACACAGGTATTGACGGCGAATGATAATGTGACTACTGCTACGATACCTCATGACATCAAACCTGGAAATTATATTGTCCGCCACGAGATCATTACTCTGCATTTCGCCACTCACAATAGCAGATATATGGATGCAGCCGCGAAGAAGAAGGGTGCTCAGGTACGTCGATGTGTTCTATCTGTCTTGTCAAAATGCGACCAGAAACTATTCTGCTTCTCGAAGTTTCAAGCTAATATGGTCAGCACTTCCTATCCTGTTTCAATATCAAAGTGACGGGAAAGGGTGATGCTAAACCAGCCGGCGTCAAGTTTCCGGGAGGATACAAGCCAGGTGAACCAGGAATCTACTACGACGTGTACCGCGGCGACACGAAGTATACCATCCCCGGTCCACCGCTCTACAAGCCAGCGACTCCAGCACCGGTCCTAGAGCCCAAACCATATGAGGTTGTGATGCCGACAGGAAAAATAGTCGATGATATCAAGTACTTCAACAACATGTAGTAAGTGCCCAGCCGCATCCGATGTCCATCCGAATTGAACTGACTTTGTAAAGTGTGCAAGCATGGAAATGGGATGGACAGACGTTCAAGAGGAACAACGACTCGGTCAACGGTTTTCCTGATGGGCCAAACCCCAATATGACCCGTCCAGGCGGTTGCACGGCGGCGAATCCTTGCCCAGAGGACATGAATGGCAGCAATCCGTCGTGGGGTTTATTGAAATAGTGGCGTAGGATGCAAAATGGCAGACGTTGCTAGATTAGGCTTAATAATGTGCAGATATCTATTGAAGGCGTGCTTCGTAGGGGAAGACGACTGTTCCTGGTCTAAGTGATGACCGTCTGACCTGTCCTGTCGTCTGACTTTCATCTACGGAGTACTTCGGCTGTGACTTGTCTGTCCTACCCGTTCCTGACAGAAAGCATAATGTACGCGTTCGTGGCTTGTTGTGGGATGACTGCAGGAGAGGAGCGGAGAACGAGTATTCTGCCCATACAATTGCCTTTGTAAGGTTGATCGTCCCAGCAAGAGTGATTACGGTGCGGACGCGTACCGATTGAGGCTTTTCGAAGTTTGTGTCTGTGTTGCGACTTGCAGGAGTGAGACTTGGGGCTCGGAAAGAGAGAATTCGTGATGCGAAGCAGCTACGGAGGTAGGGTCTTCGCCCCCCGCAGCACCGTCATGCCGCGTTGGAATACTGGGATACGGCTATGTCAAACATAGATTATACAACACATCGCATATCCAGAGGTACAAGAAGGAACTCCCTCCAAACCACTCCCTATTACAACCAGAATCTCCTCCGAACGTGCAGCCCAACCCCTACATCTACAGCGACCATGGCAGACACCCCCCCAGAAGGGCATAAGCGCTCAAAGTCCAAGAAGATAGCCCACTCCCTGCTTGGACGTCATAGCCATAGCAAAGGGGAGGGAAGAGACAGCGAAGATGCCGAATCCCTAACATCCCCCTCCCAATCTAATCTGTCTGTCGCTTCTACGCCCGCAACTCGCAGCAGTATACATCTGAGCCATCGACCCAAAAGCCAGCGGCATCCCATAGCTGCCACATCTGCGCCCACCGATCTCGACGGGGCTTCTTCAATTGCGGGCTCTAACCTGGAAGATGGTTCAGCCTCCCCTCCTGAAGCTTCCTCACTGGAACAATCCGTCAAGCTGTTTGCGCTGTACCAGGCACTGCAAAGTGGAAACACCGCGGCTATACAAAAGGCGATAAAGGATGCCGATGATGAGACTCCGTCTGGCCGAACAGCTTCTGCTGCGGCCAACAACAGCACCACGGACAAGAACGCAATCCTGCGCCTGGCGGTACAGATTGCTGAGCCTGCCGTGATAGAGTTCGTGCTCTCCAATATCGCAACGTCGGCAGACCCTTCGGCAGGCATCAACGCGAAGGATAAAGATGGGAATACGCCATTGCATCTAGCCTCCAAATTGGGACGACCATCTGTTGTTCGCATGCTTCTGCAGCAGCCGGGAATCAACGATGCCGTGGCCAATTACAAGGGCGAGACCCCTCTTGAGGTCGCAAAGTCTCCCGAGATCTTTCAGCAATTGCAGTTATTCCGGTCACTCTCTGTGGATGCCGATGTTCGAAAAATCCACGAGCTCGTCGTAAAAGCTGATTATGATGGACTCGAGCAGATGCTCAAAGACCCTCGGGTCAGGACAACAATCAGCGTCAACGATGGTCAATTGGCTACCGATCCAATAACTCAAGCATCAGGTGGATCTCTGCTTCACGAAGGTGCACGGAAGCGGGATATCAAGCTCATACAATTGCTACTACTCAATGGGGCAGACCCATTCCAGCGCGATCGCAAGGGCAAGCTGCCTCAGGATGTTACAAAAGACGATCGCACCCGTGCCATTTTGAAGAAATCTCCCGCCGCGAACGAGGCAAGACAAGGCATACAAGAGCGCACAATACTGGGCAGTGCTCCGGCAGCACCAGTGGGGGCAATCGCTGCTGAAAACGCGCTCGGAAACAAAGAAGGCCGTGAGATGAAGGGCTACCTGAAGAAGTGGACCAATTACACTGGTGGATGGAAGTTGAGATGGTTTGTCTTGGAAGATGGTGTTTTGAGTTACTACAAAAATCAAGGTATTTTGATTGCAGCTCTGTGTATCGATTTTAGCTAACGTGAATAGACGATGCCGGCTCGGCGTGTCGTGGTGCCATCAACATGCGTATTGCAAAACTCCAGATGGACCCCAGCGATAAATCGAAAATCGACATTCATGGAAAATCTTCCGTCAAATACAATCTTAAAGCCAATCACGAAGTGGAGGCAAAACGTTGGTTCTGGGCGTTGAACAACGCGATGCAGTACACTAAAGATGAGGCGAAGGAGGAGGAATTGCGCTTGAAGCAGCAAAGCATTGATCTGAAAAAAGCAAAGCTGGAACAAGCTGAGAAGCGGAAGACTAGTGACTTCGACGGCTCGAGTATACAAGGCAGTATGTTGAAGCAGCCCGTAGCAGGCTCTACTCTTGGTGTGCCCGCAGGTAGCGTTGCTCCCAGTACAGCTGCTATGGACGACGACGAACCAAGTCTGTACGAGCAGAGTGTTTCAGGAACCGAATTGGGCCACATGCGAAGCGCTCAGCCAACAATCGAAGGCGATGTTGATGATGATGATGATGATGACTACGGTGATGAAGCAAGCAGCACTGCAGGACAACCCGAAACCAAGGATGCACTTAACATTACGACACAATCCGTGAAGCTGCAACTCGACTTTCTAGGCCAAGTTTCGGTGGCTTTGCAACAAGAGAGAGCAACAAATCCCGAGCTCGCAATAGGTAACCCAAAGATCACTCAAGCTCTGACGGCATACGAGTCTTCGGTCGACAATCTGAAAGGCCTCGTCGGTAAGCTAGTCCAGATTTCCCGTGACCGTGACGCATACTGGCAATATCGGCTCGAGAGAGAGGCCAACGTCAGAAGAATGTGGGAAGAAAGTATGGCCAGAGTTGTGCAAGAACATGAAGAACTGGAGCAGAAGATCGGAGAATCGGAAGACAAGCGAAAACGAACGAAGCGTGCTCTCAATCAGGCTCTGGAGAACTTGGCCGTGGCAGGAGGTCAGCCTACAGGCCCGGCGCTCACGGAGACGTCCGAAAAGCATTTGGAAACTGCTCCAGTACGAAGAAAGCCCATCGTTGATCTTTCTGGTGTTCCCGAAGACGACTCAGATGATGAAGATGAGTTCTTCGACGCTGTAGGCAGTGGCGATGTTGAGATTATGGATGCTATGCCGCCGTCGAGTCCTGGTCTAAAGGCACAAGAAGATGTTCCTGCGATCGACGGTGCACTCGTTGATGTGAGGACACAAAAGATGCGGGAAATTGAACCTAGCTTCCGAGGCTACGAAGATGGCATCAGGAAACGATTGAAGATGGATGCTGATGACCGACCGAAAGTCGGACTTTGGGTAGGTGGTATTATCATTAGGCCAACGGATCTGTGCTAATTATCGACAACAGGGCATCCTCAAATCCATGATTGGCAAAGATATGACGAAGATGACACTGCCAGTCTCCTTTAACGAACCAACCTCCTTGCTTCAGCGTGTCGCCGAAGATATGGAGTACACCGACCTCCTTGATATTGCCGCAGATCGTCTCGACTCTACAGAACGGATGGTCTACGTTGCCGCTTTCGCGGCAAGTGAGTATGCCTCCACCATTGGCCGTGTCGCCAAACCATTCAACCCTCTCCTTGGCGAGACATACGAATACGCCCGCCCGGATAAGGGATTCAGGTTCTTCATAGAGCAAGTTAGTCACCATCCGCCCATTGGAGCCGCCTGGGCCGAAAGCGCCAGGTGGGATTACTATGGAGAGAGTGCTGTAAAGTCCAAGTTTTATGGAAAGTCTTTTGACATCAATCCACTCGGCACATGGTTTTTGAAATTGAGGCCCTCCAGTGGTGGAGAGGAATTATACACGTGGAAAAAAGTCACATCCTCGGTCATTGGTATCGTCACTGGCAATCCCACAGTCGATAACTATGGGCTGATGGAAGTAAAGAACTGGACTACAGGGGAGGTGTGCACCCTCGACTTCAAAGCCCGCGGCTGGACCAAAGGATCTGCTTTCCAAGTTGTTGGCAAGGTTTGCGATAAAGCTGGAAAGACTTGCTGGAGTATGGGAGGTCGTTGGAACGACAAGATTTACGCACGTCTCACCCCTGGGTTTGAGGATTCAGCCTTGAGTCCCAATCATCCTGGCCACAGCAAACTCGGCGCTGGAGAGGGTAGGGCTATCCTTGTGTGGCAGGCTAATGAGAGACCGACTGGGATTCCATTCAATCTCACACCGTTTGTGGTCACACTGAACGATATCAACGAGAAATTGCGTGCTGTTATTGCGCCTACTGATACTAGGTTGAGACCAGATCAACGCGCTATGGAAGATGGGGAGTATGACTTTGCGGCCGCGGAAAAGAATCGTGTGGAAGAGAAGCAGAGAGCTGCGAGACGCATAAGGGAACAGATGGGTGAAGAATTCAAGGCCAAGTGGTTTGAGCAGAAGACTTGTCCGACGACTGGGGAAAAATACTGGCAGTTTAATGGCGAGTATTGGAAGATGAGGAATCGTGTTGCGAATGGTGGGAAGTGGGAAGGCCCTGATGATATTTTTTAAATGGGGAAAGAGAGGGAGAAGGAGATGAGGGTGGGGATTGGGGAGGATACATTGATTTTTTGCATACTGTTTGTTGTTATGATGAGATGTAGCAATGAGATGATGATTTTTTGAGTTCTTTTTCGCGCCTGTTGCGCTGGGCCCTCGATTCCCTGTATGAACGTATATCTGAATTTCGTGTGAAGTCGACAGTATCGGAAAGTATTTCCTATTTTGGATGGAGCGGAGAGTCGGGATTTGTGGCACTAGGAGGAGATTGGTTAGTAATAAATCTTTGGAGGGACCCGACAGGGAGGCTGTTTTTCGCGTCGCGTCTTCTTCCCTTTTGTGTGCATCATCGACGACTTGTGTTCTCATTTTCTCTAAGTCTTCTCTCCTTGTTCCTATCTCGTGTAAGATTATATGGGTGCTTTGCAGAGTCTCTTTGGTTCCGCTTGTTGATGATTCTCGATTGTCAGATTACGCTTTGGATTTCTTGTCGTGATGTCGATAACTGTTACATGCGTACTTGGCTTCTGCGAATAGGGCGGGGCGCGGAAACTTTTTTGAGTTTATTGATTGGAGGAATGGGTGGTGCGGATGTATGAAGGGTATGTTGATGTCTTTTTTGTTTGTTTGTGATTTGGGGGATCGGATGGAGTTGGATTGGGTTGGTTGCTATGGTACTGATATATGTGTAGGAACACTATGTTAACTTGATGTTAAGTGGAGGTAGAATAATTAAGAAGACACGAAGAATCAGGACTCCTTGACCCTATACACATGGGAAAGATGATGTACTTGAGTTCGGATTTGGCATCAGCTTACTTTGGTAATTGTATTGCGGCTAACTCTTCACGTAGGCTTAGCATCCTCTACCTCTACCTCTTCCTCTTCATCTTCTTCATCTTCTTCCGGATACATCTCATAATAGTAACTTCCTGAACAAAACTATTCCCGGTTCATGATCACCCTATCGCCTACGGTGATTTGTTCGAACCCTCTAATCACACCCCTGGTACTGTTTCCCAACTGTACACACCCAAAACAAGCATGGGCCCTGGTACATTCCCCGTTGCCACACCCACTATCAGGATTATCTTTGCTGAAAAAGTTTCCACGAGCACATTTCCTCTTCTTCTCCTTGGTTCTCGCCTTCTTTGCTGCATCATTTCTGTCGAGTTTGGCGTTTTCCTTTTCGGTTTCGCGGTTGTAAGTATCGATGCATTGCTCGCTGCAGAACCACTCTTGTTCGCGGGAAAGATTGCTCAGGATCCCTTGCGATTGATTGGCTCTGCAGTCTGTGCAGAATTTCAGCTTGTTGCATTGTTCGAAGTAGCAATCGGCGGATAGATTTTCGTTGCTGAACGCTCTTCCGCATCCTCCTGTGTTGGCGCCAGGGGCATCTGGTCTCGAGATATCCCTTGGCCGGCAATTTATCTCGTCGCCGTCCCGGTCCGCAATATTCTTTTGCCTTGGTGGAGCGCATCCGCTAGCGAATTGCCCAAGTTGGCTTCTGTTTCTCGATAAATCTTCCAAATCCACGATCTCGACTCCTTCAAACTCAAGCTGTCTTTTCACAGCTGAAGTGATTTCGGTGTTCGTTTCTAGCTCTCCCGAGGCTATCACAGTACCAAATAGTGTTCCTAAAGCTGCAGCAACGGTGGCGTGAGCACCCTCGATGACCTGTTGGACTGCTTCATCCCCTCACCCTCAACATTAAGTACTTCCTCTCCCCTTCTTTGATCCTCTTCTTCCTTTCTTTTTTTCTCTGTACTCGCGGCTTCCGCTTTTTCGTTTATTTATCTGTTGGATTCCTTTCTGTCTTTCTCTTTTTGTGCTTTGACCTCTGCTTTTTTTTTACTCGTTCGTGCTGTTATTTTTGGCATGGTTGGAATTCGCTCACTGTTATCACCTTCCTCGGGCTCGATGGGTGTTGCTCTTTTTGGAGGCATCGTAGGTGGTTCTGTGTTTGGAAGGATGGATGCTAAAGGATTGGCAAAATAAAGTGAGGAGATGTCTAGTATCTTGACCGAGAATCGCCAGCTCTTTGCTGACGCAAACAGCGAGTTTGGCACCGCTGACGAGTATTCTGCACTCGTGAACATCGGGAATCACGGCTTACCAACAACTGCGCTGGTCTTGGGACAAGATTCTGTTTTTCTTAGCAGACTGATGCAGACTAAAGATCAGTTCTGTACGAAAGTTATTATTCCTATGATTTGAGTTCCGCCAGCTCTTAGTTTGCTGCGTCGATGCCTACGTTAACAGTAGAAAGTTTACACATGGGTGATCACCGAGATCATCGACCAACCGCAGTCAAAAACAAGTAACATCCGGAGGTAAGTTCATGTTCTGCTTGCCGCTCCTGAAAGACTAATATTCGACTACAGCTACTCAATCTTACGTCGTCACAACGCTCATCAAAACTGCTGAAGCACGATCGAAATCAAACTTATCGCTCTTAACAGACAATTCGGCACATCTAACATCACAAGTATTCCACCTCCTCTACATCCGAAGAAAGTACCCTCCTTACTTCTTAGTCTTCTTCGCCTTCGATGGCACCACCCCATTTTCCTCGTACCTCTTCGCTTGTTCATCCTCGTCCAACTCGTCGTACCAAACCGTGCGACATTTATAAGAACAAAACCAAATCCAAGGCTTCTCAGCCGTCCATCCGCCAGTGAAGTTTTTCCTAGACGTCGCCTTCCCCTTGCATGTTTCGCAAAGACTGTGTCCTTGACATCCGTCGAACTGACATTCGGTATGTACCACATTCTTAACCCATACTTTCTTGCACTTTGTGCATTTCTCGGCGAGTAGATCGGTTGGTTTGGCGGCTCGTCTGGCTGTGGCGAGATTTTGATTCTTGGCCTCTTCTTGCCTAAGTCTTTTTTGTTCGGCTTCGGCTTCTTCCTGCTTTCTTTGCTCTGATTCAGCCGCCTCCTGCGCTCTCTTTTGTTTGCCCTTTTTCTTCGCCTCTGCGAGATCTTTCAGGCCCCTTCCCTTTTTCGCTTTCTCAGCCGCCAGTCTTCGAGCTTCCTCCTCTTCCTCCTGTTCTCGCTCCTTGTCTTGTTCTTCTTTTCTCTTCGCCTCTACTTCTCGTATGACAGGATCCTTGCACCGACACTTTTCAGAGTCGTACCAGCGGCCCGTATCCTCATCCAATACACCTTTGTGACGGACATCTCTACACTCTGTACAAAATTTCCTGTTCCTGCATCCCTTTAAAGAACAAGCAGCTGC
The DNA here is from genome assembly GCA_013176395.1 of Venturia oleaginea. Taxonomy (NCBI): domain Eukaryota; kingdom Fungi; phylum Ascomycota; class Dothideomycetes; order Venturiales; family Venturiaceae; genus Venturia; species Venturia oleaginea. The sequence continues at coordinate 289,896 of JABMLP010000031.1, read as the reverse complement.
CGGATTCTGGCTCGTATAACGTTTTTCACATCCTCCCACTGCCCTCGCTCGGCACTTGCCAAACTTGTTGTCTAGCTTGGGCGTAGGTTGGTGATCACCTTCATGACCCTCTGATACATCATCAACGACCACCTTAGTCGCGGGCCCCACTGCAGTTGCAGGTGGTTTTTTCCTCTGTCGATTTGGACGAGCTGCAGCCTGAGCCCTTGCATCCATGATTCCCTCGCGTGCTCCTTCTCTGGCGTTCCTACGCATGAACGAGCCTAGTACACTGGCCATCAGGTGCGAAGCTGTTCCGAGATTGTCCGTTTCCTCTTGCGTGAAAAGGGGTCCCTCTGGAGGGGCAGCAACATTGCTTTTCGTGCGCTTGGCTTGTCGCTTCCTGGAGGCAGGGTCTGCAAGGTCTTCGTCTAGCTTCCTTTTGCGCGCTTGAGAGGTTTGTACTTTGTCAATGTCCATGATTTCCTCGCCTTCTCTTTCATTCCCGTCGGTGATGTTCTCGTCTTGATAGAGGGCGTCCTGTTCCAATACCTCCTGCTCTTGCTCATGCTCTTGTTCACCGTGTTCATCCTCCATCGATTTATCCTCTCTCTCTTCATCTGATGCATCCTCAATATCATTATTATCAACAACCCCCTCAGCGTCCGCTTGATTAACATCGCCAACTTGCAATTCAACCTCTTCGTCCGAACTTTGAGGCGTTAGATTCTCGGGAGGATCGTCTTCTAGATCATCATCATCGTCAACAACAATCTGTTCCGGCGCTTTCCTCCTTTCATCTAAAATCTGTACCTCACCCGACTTCAAAGATGCGGATGGGTTGTCGATTATACGTTGGCGTGGACGTGTTGGTGGAGGTCTAGAAGCCGAAGATCTGCTGACGGCGGTAGGCTCGGCTGATTCTGCCGGTTCTGCGAATTCTTCTGGCTGTTCTGATTCAGACCTCCGTCCGCGCCTACGATCGATTTCTCTAGGGGCTTGGGGAACTGCGAGTCTATGTGCTGTAGGAGCTGTAGGTTCATTGATAGGCGTAAACTGACTCCCACTCCAATTACGCGGCGCCCGTGATTCTTCCAACCCAGAACCACGTTGTTGGTCATTCGGTGGATAGTCACTCCCCTCAGACTCAACCTCCACACCAGACGTCTGATTCCAACTCAAGGGCCCGTTCTCAAAACCAGTCTGGTCTAATGCCATCTGGGAATCCCAGTTTTCACCTCCAGGCGTTCCTTCACTCAGCGGACCTAATTCCTCGTCCTCGTCAACGGGTACATCCTCACTTTCTACAGACCCTAAAGAAACATCCTGGATTGGAGAAAGTTGTCTTTGGCGTTGCGTTCGCGTATTAGCGTTTCTGATGTTTGGTATCGAGGCTATCCTTTCGCTTGACCTTCGATCTGCGTTACTTTGTACTGAACCGACTCTTCCACATGGTTGACCGGATGGCCTACGACTTTGGTTGGCTTCTACATGTTCGCTTAGTTGTCTGGACGTTTTGTGGACCGGGACCGGGATCGTGGGGTCATTTTGCACATTTTGGCTGGGTTTTCTCGCTGGGACGGCCTCTGTGCTTTTACTTGGCTGTCTAGATGGTGGTTTGCGGCTTGGGCCGTCTGGTCTACTGCCTCTAGCCATTTTAGTTATGTGGGTGTTTTGTATTAGATTGAGAGGGAAGGTTTGGAAGATTTTCTCAAGAAGGGAGAGTTGGGGTTGAAATATAGATGTGAGTTGTTTGCTTGTTGTATTTGGTTGCAGTGGACAATGCGTCTGCGGTTGGTTTTTTGCCTAGATCTACGAAAGGAGTAATATTTTTCTTTGTGGTGTCAAACTTAGAGATTTCTGCAGCCGAAAACGATCTGGCGCTCTGGATACTGGACTGTCAGGAAAGTCGAGTATATTTTATCTTTACCGTATCGGTTAGGAGAGTAGAGTATATTCTATCTTCACCATATCAGATTCATAGATTCCAGCACTACCATTCCCCTCAGCAATAATTTTTCCTCAGCCAAATTTTATAGAATACCTCACCCTCCCTCAATACAATCACTCCCGTTTTAAAAATAGCCTCCTACCAAATCCACCACCATCAATAAATGAACGCAAACCCCTTTGAAGGTGGAGGGACGGGAGAAGATGCGCCAGAGGGGCATTTTTGGCGGGTGGGTGGGATGGGGAAGGGGGAAGGGATTTTTGGGTGGAGGATGGGATGAGGATGAGGTTGGCAGTAATCATGTGCATCAGTCGGCGCATCGAAATCGTCTAAAAAAATTCCATTGAGATTGAGCCAATCCCATGGTAACATCTTTCTACACGGTTCACCGGATTTATGCTCGCGCATCAAGGGCTTCATCTCGCCGGATTATAGATCCGTAAGCATATCATCCACACGCGCGGATTTTCTTGCCACGCCACCAATGTAAACAGAGCAGGCCAGATCACCACTGAATGTCGTAGTGTAGCTCTAGATATCAACTCGCGCTTTCGGGATTTCCTCGAACTTATTCTGCAGCGTTTCAAGAGAGAACTCCTGAGGGATCCCCGGGATTCCCTCCTTAACGAGCAGGATTTTTCTCGGTGGGAATCGTAGGTTGTCGCGAATGCACTCTGACAGTTGTTCGCCTGTCAAAATTGCAGGCCATCGGTCTTCAGAACCAAGCCATTCCTCGGTAAGCTCCCAAACTTCTTCGAGGCGCAACCAAAGGTCAGAAATGTGCTTGTACTGTTTGAGAGTCTGTTGAGTCTCTGTTTGTAACTCGTCGAGAGCCGGATCGAGCCGAGCTTGCATTCGATCATAATCGGCGGAGGTATATTCTGAAGTCGCAATATTGAGATTTTCTGTATTTCTGGTGTCTTTATTACTGATATCTGTATTGCTGATGTCTGTATTGCTGATGTCTGTATTACTGATATCGACCAAATAGCCGAGTCACTATACTCGATCTTATTCAAGACCGAGCGTCGACCCTTTACTGAGTGTTATGCTATAACGAAAAGCCTGTGAGCAATCATGAACAATGCTATTATAAAAGTGCAGGTCTGTTCGAATCCACTCACAGAATCGAAACAATGCATAAGAAAGAACGACCTGCTAGTGATGGATCTTATATTCAGGTCCGCAAGCACGAACATAGATCACACGAAAACGATACTTGAGAAGCCCATTTTTCAGTAGAATCAAAGACCCAAGTTTGCTAGTGATCGCCCAAATGACGATTTACAAGGGAAAAATCTCGCTGCAAACAAAGCGACACACCGATGAAGAGCTTTAAAGATTAGACAAGTTTTAGAAATACGCACCCAGTATAAAGGCTACCCGGCCACCCATGATGATGTTTTCGGGCGCCGGTCAAGGCACTTGTTCGAGTCCTCGCACTCGGTGAATATACATTGCTTAATCCTATGGTCGCGTGAGAGCCTTGGTAGGAAAAGAAGGGATATAATAATCGGTTAAATTACTACCTCCAAGTCCCCTGCCCAATCGTCAAGTCATCAAACGAACAATGTCCAGTGCAAAGGAACAGACGATTATGAACGCCAGCACTACCCTCCTGTAGACCGCTGAATGCCAGGTCCCATTCTTTCAAAATTATAGCTTTTTCCCGTGGTATTATCCATCTTCGCACCCTCTTACCCTTCCTCGACACCAGCTCTAGCAAGTCCCTTCAATTCTGTCCATGCCTCATGTGCATACCAGGCATCGGTAAACTCTCCTGTAGTGTCCTCATCTCAGTCTCATCTCACACGGGACTATGGGCAAGTTCACTATCACTGATCCTCTTCGCCTCCTCTCTGCCAGTCTCCAGCTCATTAGCCCGCACCGATGCCGCAAGCTCATAGTGTGGTGCGGCGCCCAACTCTGCATAATCATTGTGCTGGCCCAATTACACGAAATGTGTCTGACTGCTAAATTCTTCGTACTGAATTCTTTTAGCCAATTCGTGCAAATTGTTGCCGCCCTTTTCGGCTCCATGATCTCCAGAGGGGGGGGAGTATCGGCCTGGCTTTGTTGGCGACTGCGACAGAGAAAGAAGAATATCAAGCCAGCAATTATGACAAGACCAGCTAGTCCACCTATGATGCCGCCTGCGATGACACCGCCACTGACTTTCTTTGCGGGGACGGCTGGGTAGACAGGGGTCGATCCATTTCCGGAGGGAGTGCTGGCTTGTTTTGGTGGGAAGAATATTGTCTCCAATTCTGGATCAGAGAATCCTCCGACAGGTGCGAGCATGGTCGCTCCACCTTTGAGCGTCCCACCTATGACCTTCACCACATCCTGCGTGACAGTATACGCGGGCGCCTTTGCATTGAAATAACTGCCCCACAATTTAGTTGACAGGTCGAGGATGGCCACACCTTTCTCCTCCCAATCGCAGCCATAACTGACGTTCAAATTCAAGGATCATCCTCCCACGGTAAGCATCTGGCGATTGCCAACCAAATGGCAAGTGTTTCCGTATCGTGCGGAGTCGCCGGTAAATACCCTTGACCAAGTGAACGAAGGCATGCTCAAGATGTATATATCATCATATCCTTTTCCCAAAGTCGGGTCTCGTCCGCCGTAAAGGTATATGTTGTAACTTGAATTGTCCGGAGGGGCTACCATAACTGAACAGGCATCGATTCGGGGTGATGGAATCTTGCCGGTGGTATTTTGGGTATACCATCCGCTAGCTGGTGGATCAGCTTGGTATGCCGAAGTGATGTCGAAAATACTAATCTTGTCAAATGATATCTGCACCAAGTCAGTGTCGAGAACATTTAAATGGCATGATTGAACATACCATGGTTCCGTTTGAGACAGCCGGCTAGAGAACCGACTTTGCAGTCCCACCCATCGATACCAAAACGCCCCTTTCACCCAAACCTGCGACGTAGGTCAATATGCTGCCGACTACCCCAGCATCAGCATTGAAAAAGGTTGACATGTTTTTGACATGGCGGTATCTGTTAAGTTTAGTATGGTCATGCCATGTAGTCCGTAGATCTGATTGCCCAGTTCCAGAGTTCTCGGTGAGCTTCCACGACTCAGCTCTCCACCAAAATAAAATCCGAGCCCCTGATCTGCTGCTTCAGCGTATGCTCCCCTTGAGGGTCGCTCGGGGACTGGTGATGTGAGATCGTACTGGTTCCAAGTGCTGGAACTCGTATTGTAGGACTAAAGACTGTAAGTCTATGTGAAAAGATCATGTCAGTATAGTTCTGCAAAGAGTACAGAAAGCCATACACGTACCGAAGGTCTGGACAATTCGTTGAAAAGCTGGCATTGAGCTGGCTTGTAGCACCGCCAAATATATACACGTTCTCATCGGTTTGCATGCCTCTGTACATTGCTCCTCATAAAAGGGTGGGCGGGGTGGTTCCTGGCATGATGTCAACGGTGTATCAACCAGGCTCCTGTGTGAAGTATCATACCTGTGTTGGGATTGGGTTCTTTGGTGATTGCCGTTTGCTAATATTCGTTTTCCAATCCCATGACTGTGAGAGATTGATTTGTAGCAGATAGTTATCTAGGCCTTTAAAATTTGTCTCTTCAACCATGCGCGAGTTGACTTGCTGGTGCCAATAACTTGCTTTCCCTGCTTCTGGTTGGTAATGAAGGTCTCCGTTCCACCTAAGCTTATCAGCTGTGAGAGGATTCAAAATCGGGCGGGATCATACCATCGATATAAAGCGCATTCCCTTTCACGACAGACTGATGGTCCCAGCGGCTGCACATGTTCGATATGGGATCGTATTGGCATTGACCGAGTCCCGCAAAGACTGCCATCCATAGAGCCAGTAATTTCGTCCATTTATGCGTCATTGTGGCTATTGTTTAGGCCAAGCTGTGTTCTGGGTGAGTTCGCGCGTGGCCACAAAGACGATTTCTACAGGACAAAATCAACAGGAAATGCAATACTTCCAACCCCCGTGGTTGCAAAGAAATCACCAAATGTGATCGAAGGAAACAAGAGTATCTCTGTTACGAAGTTGGATGTGTAGGAATCGAGGGCCGCATCATGAATGTGATAGTCCTCGCCTGTCGAAGCTGACGAGTCAAAGTCTCGACCCTGCAGGAGATTCCTATACCCATGGAATCTGCAGGTCTCCTTTCGAGCCGTGAGATTGCTCTGGGGGCCAATAGCTTGCACATCACGGTCGTTTGTGTAACTTCGTGGGGGAAAAGGAGTTATGAAGGCCGCTTGAACGATATCAATGCCAGCTCCAAGCGCTGAAGCATTGCATTTCTTCGATATCCTCATCAACAGCCATTTTTAGACGCCTTCCTGCTGGAGATTTGAGCTGTAGACTGCTGGCGAGAGTTCGTGGTGATGGTGATGGTGATGGAGCTTTGAACTGAGCTTGAAACGCGGCTTGGCGCGACAGTAAGCCGCCTCAGAACTTGGCGCTCACCTTGCCATAGGCCGAATGATTTGCTCAAGGGAAATTTGTCACACTGCACCCATCTGCGAGAGCACATCGAAATTCGACGCGACCTCGAGCAACGGCCTCCCCCACACTAAGATGGCCGGATACTTCATCCAACAGCGACGTGATATGTCGTGGAAAGAGCAGATGAAGCTGTGGAGGTGACTTCAGACATACTTCGATTCGACCTCGGACTCTCTTCGCTGCGAAAACCACTCAATCGGACTCGTGACAATGCCACGATACAGCGCTCGCTATCCATAGGTCAATTGGAACGGGCACAACAATGAGCGCTGTGATTGTCGGACACCGAAGAGCGGAAAGATCGAAGGCTTCTTCAAAAGGCTATGCAGTTTTGTAGACTCACTCCAGACGGTTCATACCCGGCCACGACCAGGTCATCACAGCTTCGACCTGCGATCGACGGTAGTGCTTTTTGGTAATTGGAATAACTGGGCTTCAAGGATGAAGTCTGGGGGTGTAAAGGTTCTAGAGACAAAAATCGAGTCTTATACTTGGGGTTTGTTTCTGCACCGACAATGAAAGGCTCCACTCTTTCTGTGGATGATCTGGATGGCAGATCGATAGGTGCGCTGGCAATCTGTTTGAAAAGCATAATTAGACGTGAATAATAAGGTATCGATTTTCATTATTTTCGAATCTACTATTTCTCCTCTGTCGTATGACAAGCACACTCAGATTATGGGAGATATGTTGTTTTCTTCATTTCGTACAATATTTAAAAGTAGTGGTCATACTTTTGTCAGAATACCAAGTCAAGGTGACAGAATCACATCCACGAATAGTTATGTTGACGCGCAGGCGGACAATACAATGTTCAAATACTTAATAGGCATGAACCTCTTAGCCATTTCTCCCGAGTCCATCAATCCTCTCCTTCTCCTTCAAGGCCCACTCGATCTGTTGCTTCTGGGGGATTACTACGAAGCAAATAGCAGGGTTTCGCGACCAAGGAGGAAGCGGCACATAGTTTACGCGGGGGAAAAGGGTGGCGTTGTATATGGCAGATCCACGACCATTTTAAGTTGAGCATTCGTTTTCTTCTCCCATTATGGCATTCCTTACGCATGAGCATTATGCTAGTAAATAATATTCTTGGAGCCCTACAAGTTTTCATCGGGGATGAACGAAAAGGTTCTGACCAAGTATATCAGGGAAAAGATTCTGTTCCAGAGTCTCGCATACCGGTATGTAGCCTCCTTTATAACCATCCTTTCAAACAATCTGAGAGGTCGTTTGTTGTCTATTTGCCAAGGTGTTTGATGACATCTCTCAGTATTACACCTCCCCAGTCCCAAAAAGTACGTCTTCTCTCCAACCCGCTATTTATGTTTTCTTAGAGATGACTAGTATCCCCGCATTTTCTCCCAGCCTTCTTTCACGGCTGGCTTTAGCAAGGGTTAACACATATCACGATATACACTATTCGTCTACATGATTTTATTTCCAGAGATATTTGCTAGACTAGACTGTAGCAATACAAAGTATCCTAGCTAATATCCTAGGAACAGCTAAAGTCCACTAACAAAGTCTTCTCATCGATTTTGTATTTACGCCGTCCAATAATCGTGGGCTGGTTTCTATAGTATAGGTTATTTTGGAGGAGGTGGGGTAGTCGCTGCGGAAGGGGACCTGGACGGCGAGCTGGATGGGTGGTTGGTTTTTTTTCACCGTTTATGTTCTGAGGGGGGATTCTCGCCTTTGTTAGGGGGCTGGTGTTTGAAATCCCGATTGTGAATATGAAGGAGGTGGGTACGACTACCCATTCAATCCACTGAAGCGGAACTTATTGCTCGAGTAGAATAAACCTGCTGTCTCTTTGCCGATCTGCTTGTTCATAGGAAGTAGTTTTAGATAAGGCGTGACTTGCTTTTTGTACTTTGCGAATCGGGCGGCTTTGTTTGGGAAACGCGTATACTAGTATAGATATCCGTTTTCGCTGTGACGATCTGCCCAGAGTTCTATGACGCGGTCGTGCGGGATTATGTATTTATATATTGCGTTTCTAATCTCTGGAGGGAATTTTTCGAGGTGGAAGGGAATGGGTATTGGAATGTTCTGAGGGCGGGGAGAAGGCGAGTAATTTGAGGTTGAAATATTGGGATCAAGACTTACTATTATAATACAGAGCTTTCGCTCGGAGAAGAGTTTTGGAAACTGTTTGTATTCTTGGACGTCGTTCTGTTTCTATACCTGTCAGGCACGTTCTTCGGGAGGTAAGGACGCATCCACCATATTTATATCCGGATTATCGTCGTCAGATTCGGATTCCGACTCAGAACTTGAATCTGAAGAGTCGAAACTCAAAACTGAGGGATCGGAACCACCAGACTCCTCCACCTGTGTTTCAGTCAGTTTCCCGGTATCCCGATCGCGATCCCAATGACCCAAGCCTTGTCATACGAGGGCATCGTAGTCCATCTCAGAGGCAGCTTTTCCCTATGGCCTTCGTGGATCGATAGTCCGTTTCATGATCGTGAAGCCGGTATATTAATGGATAAGTCCGAGGGTGGAAATTCTATAAGGGAAAATACTAGAGGACATTCTAAACGCGGCGACGTATCGTTATAGTAATTAATACGTTCTAGACAATAATAAACAATACGAGGAGCAATAATGCTCCGAGCTTTTGCTGGTCGGAGTATAAGTTAGTTATCCATAAGCGGGTTCTACCCAGCAAAATCTCGAAGCTGATGGAAGAGATCTGGCGTACAAAATGGGAAGCACTGGGCCGGAACCGGAGGGCGAAGACTTGGAACGAGCCATGGGAGAAGTCCCCAATTGAGCTATACGACGGCCTTATGAAGGTAGAAGCACATACAACGTTCCTACTCCGAGTCGAAGTGCTAGGACTCCGGTCCTGGCTCGCATCGATACATGTCCCAGGGATTACCCCCGAATGCGAATGTGGATGGCAGCAAGAGACGGTAGAACACATTTTTACGTACTGTACTAGATTCAATAGGAGAGGCCTATTCAGCGCCAGGGGAGGCTCTCGAGGGGTGAAGGGGCTACTAGGAACGAGGGAAGGATGCAAGGCCGCGTCCCAGTGGTTTTTGAAGAATTCGGTACTCCCATACCTTGCTAGAGCAAACGCAGCAGTTACAGAGAACCGGTCGGGCTTCGGAACGGCGCCGGAGCTTGAAGGCACAGGACTATAACAGTAGGTCTTACCTCGATAGGAGGAGGAAGAGGGCGGAAGTGATGCCCCCCAGGGTCCCAAGATCCTTGCCTCGAGGAAATACCACGGACCGGGACCGGACTACGCCCGGACTTGGATGGCAATGGACTGAAATGGATACCAGGGAGCTAGGAGAAGCTGCTTAGGCAGTGTTGACCCAGAAACGCTTCGATATATACGAATAGGATGGTAAAGCTCGCGGATATGCCGCGGGCCGCAGCCGGGGTAGCAAACAAACGGTTTTTGTCCCCGAAAAGAGGGGTTTTTCTTTGTAGATAGAGGATGTTGGCACAGGCTTAACCTAGCCCTGCATACAACAATAAATCCTGATTATTATTAGTTATTATTTATAATAATAATAATCAGATCTTACGTGGTATGTAATAGCTGCTGTGCCGTATGCCCACAATCTCTATCTACAATCGCAAAAACCCAACTCTCTGGGCTGAAAAAGCCTCCCGGGTCTATCCTGAGCGGAATCCATACGGTGCGTAAGGGGGCCATCAACGGTCCGGTCCCTTCGCTATCTTGACGTCTCTCGACTTGGACGTACACCTACTCTTACTATGCCCCCTACTTTACTACCCGGGTCATCTATCCTACTCCCGCCAGTACAGCTACTCTACGGCTCCTGAGCCGTGTCCTCTGCCTAAAATCTGCTGCCGTTTCACACGAGAACCGTCATGTACGGATATTTCCTATCCCCCGTATATACCATGCCTTAACCTGCCGTGGTTCGTCGTCCCCCCAACTCACATCACCATAATACCCTCCTACCCTTAACCTGCCCCTTTCCTCCCTATCACCCCTGCCCTTTGTCCCTGTATCTGGGGTGGTCCTTCTCCTCCCCGCTAACTTTTCGATGTTACCCTGCCCTTTTTCCTTCTCTTCCTGCCCTTTACCTTCTCTATTCCGCTCACTTTTCGATGTTGTCCTGCTCTTTATTCTCCAGCTCCTATTGCGGCCCCTTTGGACTCTCGCGCCATCGTTGGTGGTAGGTGAGGTGATGTCTCTTCAGACTATTGCAAAGTAGGTAAGGTAGGTGAGCTAGGTAAGGTAGGTAAGGTAGGTAAGGTAGAGTCTCTTCAGACTATTGCGGAGGAGGTATCGGTACAAGCCCGGTACGGGGTAGGTGAGGTGGTGTAGGAAGAAGGTAAGGTAGTAGTCGTAGTTAAGAATTTTGGACTCTTTGTGCGGCCTTGGCGGGACTTGAACTCCTCCGGCTCGGTGCCAGCGTGGTACTTCCAGTATACGTTGCTCTTCGAGTAATCGCTGTATTGCCATCTCTTACTACGTACTACGTACTGAGTTTTCCCTGTGTACAAGAGCATCGCTCGTGGAGTGGTAGAGTCCGCTCTACCAGGCAAACCACCACGACGTGCCGTCCGATGCCCGTGGAGGGTGACTTTTGGTTCATGATTCTGAGCGATGGCTGACCGATTTTGGGGTCATCTGGGAACGAATTGAGATATGAACAAGACTGTAGATGTCGATACTGTGAATTCGATCAATTTGAGTCATTGTGAGAGGGGAGAAGTCTTCCATTCAAACGAATTGAATACATTCAAAGATCCTGCCAAGAAGATTTCATCTATCCGTAACCAGTGACCCCCTCCCACGGCCTCATTCATACAATTCTGGTGGGGTGGGATCGCCTTTCTTCACTTTCTTCTAAGGCTCGCTCTCATACTCTGTGTTGCAGATAAGGGCTCGGTCCATTATCCCATCATTCTGGAGTGCCAGTTTGAGGATGTTTTCGTCTCCTGAGTCGGTGGAAGAATCATGGGAGATTTTCTTCACGACCAACGTGATGTCGAGCTGCGGGAGTGATGATTTGAGCTTTTTGAGGTGTTCCATTACCCATGTATAATCTTTCTTGTGGACTTGTGTGTCGGGACTATACCACTTGCCGCTGACCTTGGTATGAAAGGTGGTAGGCATAAGAAGCTTGAGTGAGGTGAGATTGCCGCCGTTCCCGAAGATTCTGATGGAATTTGAGAAGCAGTCATCTGGTTGCCAGAAGAATTTGATACTAGATTTGGAGCAGGCTGGCCGATAATTCTGGGGCCTGTTTCGGGAAGACCGGCCATAGAAGCATAAAATGGCCATAGAATAGGAGCGCCGGGAACGTCTATTTGAGACAACGAAATGTAGTAAACACCAGCGAAAGGCACGTGACATACATCCTATAATTCTGTCAATTCAACCACCACTCTCTCGGCACGTTTTGAAAACAGCACACACAGCGAGAACTCAATTTTTGGAATTTACAGAAGTATCATCTAAAGATCATCAAAACACCTCTGCCAGTGGCCGCTCCGGCCTCTAGAGGCCATCGCGCGTCCCTCAGCGTCGATGAGATATCTCTAGAGTCGCCGTCGCGGCCACGGCAGAGCAAGCAGACGAATACATGAGCATGCTACACGAACGATGCGTCCACCAAAGACAACAGCAACCATCTAGTCACTATCTCCCGGCTAGTCCATCACCCCAGATGACACTGCAACGCTCCGAGTCGACGAGTCACTGCTAGAACGGCAATTCCTTCAACACAACTCAAACACCAGACGCTCGGTGCGCAACAATCGGCACCACACACCACTGCAACGACTAGACAATCTCTCCCAACGTCTTGGCAAACCGTCCTGCTACAAGCTGTTGCCCAGAGCCTTGAGCCTCTCCCCAAACTGTTGCGTCCCAGTTATGGCACTGGCAAGAGTAGGTGCGCGACACAGTAAGTAGTAAGGACGCATAGAAGGAGCCTATTGGCGGCAAATCCCCTCCCTGTAAGCTAGCAGACGTAGCCTTGAGCCTCTCCTCAGACTGTTGCGTCCCAGTTATGGCAGTGGCAAGAGTAGGTGCGCGATATAGCAAGCAGGGAGAGCGACTAGCAGCAGATAGGCTCCGACTATAAGACGACAGGTCTACAACACAATCGGTGCGACACGATACGGCAGCTGCTAGAGAACCTCATCTACTATCGTCTCCGCAAACCGTCCTGCTGCAAGCTGATGTCCAGAGCCTTGAGCCTCTCCCCAAACTGTTGCGTCCCAGTTATGGCATTGGCAAGAGTAGGTGCGCAACACAGTAAGCAGTAAGGACGTATAGAAGGAGCTTATTGGCGGCAAATCCCCTCCCTACAAGCCAGCAGACGTAGCCTTGAGCCTCTCCCCAGACTGTTGCGTCCCAGTTATGGCATTGGCAAGAGTAGGAGCGCGATATAGCAAGTAGGGAGAGCGACTAGCAGCAGGTAGGCTCCGACTATAAGACGGCAGGTCTATAGCACGATCGGCGCCATACAATACGGCAGCTACCAGACAGCCTCGTCCACGGGCATACCCGGAGTATCACACCCAAGCAGCGAAATCACGACTACGATGGTTACTATTGTCTCCAGCATCACACAACCAAATACACCGCCGCATAGGAATCTGGTGCAAGGCAACTTTCACAAGCAGAAACATACTTAGGGAACCCATTGGCCTTGAGGGATAAGGCGAAACAGATAGACAAAGCTGAGCATTAGAGGGAGACTGTAGGTAGAAGGATAGCGAAACACGAGGCATTGCCTCTTGAGTCTACATAGCACAGATATACTAGCAGAATAACCAGTATCTACAAGAGCCAGCGGGCATTTGGAGATACTGGTTAAGGGAAAAGAGGGAGGACGGAGGGGACAGCTGGTCTTGTTTCAGTGAACGGGGCGAAGTGGGGCGCGGTGGATTATATAATCTATCACGTGTCGGCTGTCTGATGAAGTCCTCCTAACCGGACATAGCTGCCTGATTAAGCGGCTGCAACCGAGTAGGATAAAATCAATCAATCAATCAATCTCTCGGCACGTTTGTATTCACTGACCCTCTTCAATGAGCCGTAATTTGTTTCACCAATCGTCATCATTAACGCCGCAAGAACCATCCATCCAGAGAAGCAGGAGAAGGAGAACTCATTCGACGAGTAGAACAGCTCTGCCGCCTCCTGCCCAATCTTCTTACCAACACGCAACAATTTCAAAGTTGGAGTGATGTCAGCCTTGTACTCTTCGAACTTCTCAGCCTTATCCGCAAGACCAAATAAGCTGTTGTGAAAATCTGCCCAGAGCTCGATACGTGTGTATGTTGATATAACCAACTTGTAGATCATTTGACGGATATCTGGTGGCAAGGCGTCGAAGTTGAGGTAGCTGTGAACTTTTTCTGGCTTTCATATATGTTAGTAAGTTCTGCTGTCATAGCTGGGGAATACTAACAACTTTTGTGCAGAATTTGCGCTCTTCGTACAGCTCCGGGAATGGAAGATAAGCCGTGACATCTTCTTTCCTGTGGAATTTCCATGGTACCTCTGGCAGCTCGCTTTTGGGAACATACTTCAACTGGGACTCTGCCTCTGCCTCGGCGCTCTCTTCCATGTCTATATCCTCCTTAGGACTGTCTCGAGAGGCTGACTTCATGTTCTGGGCCCATTGATGCCAATTCTGCGAAGAAGGGTTGTCGGTATTGCCGCTCGTAGCGAAGCTTGACTTTGGGACTGTTGAGCCTGCGCCGAAGACTGCAGGTTTGTCGTCCATGTTGTCAGTGATTCGCAATTTGTGAGTAACAAGTGCAAGGAAGGAAAAAGTAAGGAGTTGAAAGTCGAAAACGATAACGGTAGAAGATTACAGTGTCACATCGGTAAGTTGGTGCTCGTGTAACCCGTCACTTCTCCCCCCTCCCTCAACTCAATGACCTTTCTGGAGACCTAGGCAACGAGGTTTTCACATTATTGTACTGTCTCTGCGACGATAGCCAAGCGTGGATTGCGTTCTGTAACTCAAGATCGATGGCGACAATGTCCTGGCTTCGGGAGGAAAGATGTTGCCAGAAGTTTAGCAAAATCGACCTCAAGTCAAAGAAGTGTTGTACGAAAGCCATGGGTAGGATACATACCTAGGAACTCACCAGTCTCCTTCCGCCGACTCTTCGTCCTCCCCTTCCGCGTCTTCTTCGTCGCAACCAACGAAATTACTACAGAAATTAGCCAAGTAAAGCGGGAGGTTGGTATTGAAAGTAACGAATCCACGATAAAACATGCATATACGGCAGTCGAATTGATAATTATATAATCCTGTAAAAGTAGGAGATTATATTATACTTAAGTAACTTGAATACATCGGGTTGTTGAGACCGTTACCTCAATAGGGGAAGGATCTCCAGGGGCAGTCTTCGTCTCCTCCATTTATTCTCTTGTTCTTATTGCGCGCCATGGTCCCTGGGTGGATTGAGGGAAAGGTTGTTGTTGACTGAGCGGGAGGTTACTATTAATTAAGCGGGAAGGTTACCGTCAATCAAAGGAGTGGCTACCCCACCAAATCGATAGAGCTTCAGTTCATTGTAGTGAGAGAACAAAAGCTTAGAATTTTTTGCTGTCGTTCTCAGCAGAGAGGTATGTTCTGGAAATTAGTATTAAAGTCACAGAAGAAACGTTCGAATTGCCGAAATCACTCAGAACAATAGAATGACGTCAAGGCCCTGGGTTACCCGCCCTTCTCGATTTATCAGGCGCTCCATAAATCCTAATGGGCTTTCAAGCACTTTACACAATGCTTCTCTCCCCCTGATGCCATCAAATAAACCATAATCCCATAATCAGTTCAGATACATCGTAAATTTGATGTCGAGGTGAAGAGCCTTGAGGTGATGTCAACAATATAGACAAAAGTTGAGAGGTTATGAAAAGCCCTCTATCGCATCTTTTTCAACATGGTACATACTTCTACAAAAGCCATTCGCGATCATCATTTAGATATCGCCAGCCCCATTGTTCTTTCCCCTGTGCGGTAGCGTCAACCATCTCAACATCCCCCGTCTTTGCAATCGCCTCCGTGACCTCCTCAGCTGATGCCGCAGCCTCCCCAACAGCAGACGACTCAACCACCGGTATCTGATCCACCTCTGCCTCAATCTCAGCCTCTTCGCCAACAACTTTCTCCGCTTCGGCTTTCTTCTCCTCCTCCAACGTCTCCGCAACCTCTTAAAAGGTTGATTTCCCGTCTACTACACGCTTCTCATTCGACCCATTCTTCTCCTTCTCCTTCCTAGCTTTCGCCTGATTAGACTTGACCTTCCTAGAAGTTTCTGACCCAATATCCTGTTCAAAGAGTTTGGCCAATGCTGGTCTCAACAACTCCATCTTAGGCATGTCCCTGAGTTTGAACTTCATGTAATCGAAGGCAATAGCGACTTTCATGCCATCGTCTCCTCCCTTCTGGCCTCCCAACGGTCCAAGTGGTCTATCGAAGAAATCCGCTTCGGCTGCCAATTGACTGTTCTGATCGTTAGGTTCCATGTCTTTGCGCAGCTTTGACGGTGCTTTCTCCTCCTCCTCTTCCTCAACGCCCTGGATTTCGTCCTCGCCATCATCCATTTGAAGTCGATCTTGCTCCTCCACACCTCCCTCGATTGCCTGTTCAATGTTTGACCGATCGTCCCAAAACCCATCAACAATCGGAATCTTAGAATACCTCTGGCTGAAATGCGTAAGCACAACAGCCTTCGCCCTCATAAGCGATCCGATGCCAAGCGCTTCAGAAACGGTGCTATGTCTCTTCGCCTTTGCCTCGCCTCGCATCTCATCCTCAAAAGTAGCTTCATGAATCAGAACGGTGGAATCATGTCCAATTGCCGCAAAATCAAGTGATGGCCGACAGTCTCCTGAGTAAGAGACTTTAAACGGAACCTTGCCTCCATTGTCACCCTTGGTGGTGAACGGGAAAGTGACAGAAACGGCCATGGCACCATGGCAATGCGATACATTCACGGCTTGCAAATCTTCCACCCCAATTAATGCCCTCAACATATCTTGTCCTAGAGGCTCCTGTTTGGGGGTGAGGCACCTGTGAGTAGGGACCAATCGCGATACTAATCTGTCTTTGAAGCTAGCCCCGTGTACGCGTATCGGGAGAATGTGACTGTATCCGAAATTCTCAATCTGATCATATTCGTCCAAGTAAATCAGCATACTAAGGTCGCTGACAACTGTGAGGTATCGCCCTCTGAGATCGATGTCCTGTTCGGCATCGAGCCTAAGCTCGTCGAGGATGTCATTGGAAATCGGCGGCGCGGGATTGTTTGCGTGTACGACTTGATGCCATGCTTTGACAACCGATGAGGTTCCGAGGTGGTGATCAGCGTGAAGATGTGATATCCAAATCATTCGAAGATCCTTTAGCACTTCTTCCAGCTCAGCCGGCTTGAAAACGCGTCGCAATTGTCCTAAAGTATTCTCCCCGGCATCAAAAAGGTACGAGCCGTGTCCAGGTACCCTGACAAGCGTCGAAGAAACATTCCTGTACTTCGAAGGGAGTGAAGAACCAGTGCCCAATGTGATTATTTCGACATCCGGCAGCGGAACTTGTAACACCCAGGCTTCGGTGGCGAGGATGGTTTCGGGTGCTTGTAGCCCAGTCCGAGCAGCCTGCGCAAGATCCATGATTTCTTGGGATTTGTTCTGGCGAATCAGACTAAGCGTGTCCAACGCAACCTTCACTCCGTCTTCCTGAAATTTGACATCAGGTTCAATTTGCACCCGCTGTCCACGCTTGGCCACACGAACAAAATTGGGCAAAGCTTGAACGGAAGCCGGCGTAACGCCACAGGATCTCTGAGGAAGCAACGTGTTGTCGTGATGAGGAACTGGGAACGTCATCATGTCGATGGTGGCCAGCTTGATGGCTGAAGTCGAGACACTGTCCAATGCGAGACTGTTGGGGACAAAGTCGGGGCTCGATACGATATGCTCCATGTGTTTGCGAGCTTCCATGAACTCGCGAAGCACAGGACTATCAGTCACCCCTCGTCCTAGAATCCAGACAATAGCCCCGACATGATTGATGACTTGCTCCACCTGCCACTCCGGTCTGTCAACAAGTTCTTGTACGTATTCCAAAGAGGGCAAATCGATGACCGCAACCCCTTTCCCCGGCTGTTCAGGACTCAAAACCATGTCTGGAGTAATAGTAGAGCCGTCCGAACCAATGACATTCTGGCCTCTCGCGAGGGTGTTGTACCGGTGCTTTTCAATAGGCAATTTCAAGGCTGCTTCGGCGTCGAATTTACCACGGCGGGGATGTTGAATAATGATATATGACACAGCTGCCTTGTGAGGGGATGTTTTTGGCATCTCATTTACCAGTGCTCCTGGCCAGGGGCTTCGCGTGAGCACCACAGGCATGGGTTTTGGTAGAGGCTCTGTGCCCCCAGGAAGAGGACCTTTGTACTCATCTAGATATCCAGTGGTCGAATTGCGCACCCAGATTTTCGCAGGCAATTTGACTTCATCTAGACGTTTTTCTATTAGAGTATCCATTCTCCATTTGGAACCGAACATGTCTGCAACGACGCCATGCCTGATTTGATCGTCTTCCTTTTGCCGTAGGCGGGCATCTTCGGATTTGTTCAATGTCTGAGCTTCGGCACCGTTAGCCTCGTCGAACGTCCTCTTCAGGGAGTTGCGAGGCGGACGATCTGCCTCCCGCTCACCTGCTTTGGGCGCGACAGCAAAGGTCCATACTTTGACAGTTTGGTCTGACCAGCTAGGCTCAGCAAAATTCCTCCCAGCTTCATCGCTGCCAATTTCATGCACCTTGATGGGCATGCCTTTCCGGAAGACAAATCTTCGCGCTGCTGCCAGAGTGCCCGCTAGATTCTGTGGTCCATATAGAGACAGAAAGAGGCCTTCACTGGTCTCATCGGATTCCAGTGGCGGCGAATAGCTTCCGGGTCCAGTTTGCTTCTTCTTTTGTGTCATCCTTGCTTCTTCCTCCGCTCTCGCGCCAGCTGTCACGTCGGCCAGAGTCAATATCATGCCAATCAGTCCTCCAGTCGATTGCAAATTGGCATTTCCAGTCACCATGATGTCCTGGACCTTCTTCATTGCAAACCCATCTTGCACACACGCTCGTTGTAACCCTTCGCAGACTTGTCCAATGATATATCGTTTACGGTCGAAAGCAAGGTACAGGGCGGTGCCTGGTGTGTCCGCCGTGGGCACCGTAATGAACTGAATATTAGCCCTCATGCTGTTTGCGTACTTGTGGGTTCTGTGGTTGTTATAGTGCTGTGGGAGTTCAGGAATAGCGTCGATTATTCCAGGAATCAGGTAGAGATTCTGGGAACGTGAACTGTCCCGTAGAAATTTAATAGAATGTGTGCCCGGGCCGCGGGCTTTAGCTTCCCAACAATAACGGAGTAGATGTATTCCAGGCCCCGTAAAGGCAGCAGTAAGCGTAGGGTCGGAAAAGAGAATTCTCTTCTTGCGCTTTCTCAAAGAAAGTGAGGATGGTGGTGACCTAGGAGAGGATAACCTCGATGTCTTGGGCCGGCCCTTTTTGATGTGTGCCAACAAGGAACTGAGTGCGTTGCTGAAAGCACCTGTCTTGGCCTGATGTTCTGCAATGTGATGGCTCTGGGGTGAGGTGTCTGAGGTTGAGGCACACTTGCTGACCACGACTTCTCCCTGTGCAATTCTCTTATTCAATCTTCTCCTGGGCGTGGCCTTCTTGACTGTACTCCTCTCAAAAGGCTTCCTGGCCCGGCTTGCCCTGTGCGAACTCTTCACTTGCCTGTCATTCAGAAGTCTAGAAAGTCGACTGATCACGCTACCTTGCTTCAACAGTCTCTTGTCTGGAGTGGGTTTCGGAGGTACAGTGGAAGGCAGGGTAGGAATGTCTTTGGAAGGTTGGATGGCTTTCTTCTCAGACCGGAGGGTTCGTCGTTGTAGGTACGTGGTGAGGCGTGCGGTTACAATGCCTTCCGGTCTCACGCGCCGTCTAGCTAGGGAGACTGAAGCCAATGCGAAGGTTAAGAAGTCACATCTGCAGGCGTGAGAGGGCGAGGAGGAGTCAATGTCGAGTGTCGGGCAATGCTGCGAGGAGTGGAATATTCGTCGAGTCAAATCTTCCGTCGTCACCAAAATTATTCTCGAGGTCGTCTGACCAATTAAAACGCAGCACAAAGTAGGCTCTCCTTCAGCCTGGTTCCATTTCACACAGATGTTCAAACCTTTAGTCCAAATAATGCGAGTCAACAACAAGTTCATCACATCAATCGATCCCAACTACAAGAAAGTATTCATGTAGTATGTTGTCAATTCAGATTCGTTGTTATATCGACAAAAGCCCGCCCGATCAATTCAAGACCAGCGATTTCAATCTTCAATTTCTCATAAACAAAACGCCTTAATCATTCCCAAGAGAAAAGAAATTCGTAGTCACGTCCTGATGAGCCAAAAATATACACACGAAGGCTCTTAACACCCAAACGGACTCAATGGACAGCCCAAGCCTCCCACATCCCAACCGCTAAAGAAAAGACTATGCAACGTCTATAGGCCAAAAGAGTCGAACAAAGAATCTAGTTTCCTACACGCGGCATCCATTCTCGCAATAGACTTTTCGAGGGTGAGTGTGGCGTGGACATACGAAGAAGTGATGAGTTCAAAGTTTCCTTCCTTCTCAGTTGGGATACGAGCGGCGAGATCTTCAATAGATTGTTGAAGTGTGACGGTTCCGGTAGACTTGGTGGACGGTGAGGAAGTTGCGAAGAGTGTGAAAGCGGGATCATTTTCGTCAAATGTGCACTCGGTGCTTTTGGCCTCTTCAACCTCGACATCCTCAGACAAGACGCTTGGAAACTCAATCTCGACAGGGCACTCGACCTTGGAAACGGTAGAGGAAGGTGAAGTGAAGTCATCGATGATATCGTCTGACTTTCCAGAGAGAGCGGCGACGTCAATAGGCTTGGCCAGTTCCGGGACTTCAACAGTGAAGACCTGTGGTTGCAAATATTGCCCCATACCATTCGAAGGCATAGCCCATTGGTTACCAGCAAGGTTGAGTGTGCTGAAGTCCAGCTGTGTCTCGGGAATCATCGTCATCCCAACAAGATGCTGTTGCTGTTGATATTGCTGAGCTTGTTGGTTGTACGGATCAACATCCTTCTTTGATTGTGGCGCCGGTGTGGGTGTGGCGTGGTTGGAACTGCTGATAGCAGACAACGAATGTGCTAGTTCAGGATCGCGGCTGAGCTCTTCAAGGAAAGGTCGGAAAGCAGCATGTGCAAGCAGTTTCTCGGCGAGAGTACGGAAACGAGCGTTCTCTTCCATGAGAGCACGGTTTTGCATTTTGAGGTCGTTGCATTCGTTTACTTTTCCTTGAACTTCGCCTTCGAGTTGGCCGATGTACTCTAGTCTCATGTTAGTATTCGATCAATCAAATTTGATGCTGCGATTGACTTACCCTTTCTTCTCGATCGGAATGCGCGAGCGGAAACCTTGTTACGGAGTTGACGACGTTCTTTGCTGCTGAGTTTCTTTCCCTCCTCGCTGTTGAGAAGACGCTCGTCCTCGTCCATATCATCCTCGTCTTTTCTTGAGCGACCCGTGTGCTGATGGCCTTGTGGATCGGGTGACATGGAATGCTCGCCCATATTGCTGCTTCGTCGGATCTGGTTGACGACACGAGCAATGGTCTCTTCTGTGTGGGGATCCACAGCAGGATTGTGCGACGCACGTCTTGATTTGTTTTGCTGCATCTCGGCTTCCCTTTGTTTCATCACCATTATTTGTTGTTCTCGTTGCTGGGCTTGTTGTTGTGCGCGAAGAGCGGCTTGTTGGTGCATTCCGGGGTAGTATCGAATGTTCGCCTGAGCTTCTTCTTGCTTCAAGATGGCATTTGGGTCAACAAAATCATCGTTTGCAGACTCGCCAGGGTAGAAAAATGCCGGGAGGTCGGTGTCGCAGCCTTCGCCAGTCATAGCTCCCAATCCGCTCTGATCGTACATGGAGCTGGTCATTCCATACTCGTCGATTCCGCTATTGTAGCTTGGAAATACTGTTGGAAGTGCTTGAAGGGTAGCAATGGATCCAGTCGGTAGACCAGTCTGCTGCTTGAACCGGCTGTAATCGTGACTCGGTGCGACCGGAGTTTGGTGATCGTCTGAACCATCAAGAGGCATAATTGTGCTGGTTGGACTCGTCATGGCAGAGATGGACTGTCTGGAAGAAGATCCGTTCGGGTTTGGAGATGTAAGACTGCCGAAGTCGACCCAGTTGTCCATGTCGGTTGAGTCGACGTATTGCTTGTTGGACGGCTGGTAGCCCATGGTAGGGTAACTCGAGGTGGCCATCGAGGTTATGTGAAGGTATCCCGGCGCCTCAATCAGGCCTGGAAAAGTTTTGGTGGAGGTCGGACTGGGAAGAAGCCGGATGGAATGGCCTCAGTAGGCTGTTGGCGTACGCGTAAGCCTCCCGTTCAAGGTTATTCTGGGGTAAATCGGATTGTGAAGCGTGGTGGAAGCGATCCCGTTGTGAAATCGAGTGTATTCTATGTTCGTGGGTACAATTGGACCGACGGGAAAGAGGTGATTGCGAGAGGTGAGGAGGTTGAGAGGATGATGGCGATAGACGTGATCAAAAGCAAAAGCAACGAAGGAGGCTTTGGTTTGAGATAGGTGGGGCGCGAGGGGGGCTATGCAATATGCAGACCCAGGATCGGTGATTAGCAGCCCTCTCCCGTCGGCCGCCGAGTCTTGTTTTGGGATTCCAAGGGCTCGGATGGAGAAGTGGCTGGAGTGCAATATATGAAAGAAAAGTACGGCTGTCTGTAGAACGATGTGCTTAGCGACGTGCGAACACAATCAAATTCAATCTCTCGTTGATATGATCGTCGACATAATGCCCATTTTTTCACCTGTAAGATCTCACCATACAGATGCTAAATTTAACTGCAAGGCAGCTGTTTTCTGTCCATCCGATCGGGCGGAGTTGGCTCCTGGATTACGTACGACTTGTCCGGCTGGGCTCTTGGAACCGCATCCGAGAGGTATCGCATCCGAGAGGTAGCACATCCGAAGCTGAAAAGTGACACCGGAAGGAAGCGATTGGTCAACTTGGCGAGGCGCAGTCGGGCTTGCTCACAATAAACGTCTTCTGTATTCCAAGCCTCAAGGATCGGTGATAGATTCCCAAAAGGCCGCGGACCATCTACCTAGGGTTGGGTGCTTAGACAGCTTGCTCGCTTCGTTTGAAACACCGAGACCCTGATCTCATCGATCCGCTCTTCCGATATTGCTTATTACTTGCTGAACCAAGTCTCTCGGAATTCCCGACCTCTTTACTTGTGGGTGGAAAAAGGCTTTTCCACGCCAACTGCTTAAAAGTCTGCCTGATCTGTATCATATTTCGAATCATATTGGCCAGGTGCTTGATGACTTTGCCAGTTCTACTACTACGTAGGTAGTATGTCGAAACTCATGCTCGTCGCTTCCAAAAGTTCGTTTAAAATCATAGATCACGGGACTCGGTTTTAACAGTTCCCAAAAGGGTTTACACCCCTGAAGATAGGTAAACCCGAAACACTGCTCCATCCACTATCAGAACAAGCACCGTTCTTCCCTAGACTACCAATCATCACCCCCTACGCGCCCAAGTCCTCACCACAGTTTGGCCTCTGCTTTGAGCTTCCACGAATCAACCCCAAAACAAGAAGCGCAAACCAACAAATAGTGTCCCAAGCCTCACCTCACAGCATTTCCTGGGGTAACGTTTGCGAAATGAAGAACGTGCACCTGTCAGTTCCAGCGGTCTGCCGCTTGCCCGCTCCCCGCCTTCTGTCATAAAGCGAACGCTCTAGCTCTAATGCCTATCTGGTCCTACCACTTCGGTTCCTAAGGAGTAGTCTGGAATTGAATCTTGTCAAATTCCCTTGCTGTCCTAAAAGCCGATTCTATAAACGCATTCAGGGACAAACTCTATTTGCTTATTAGAGGGACCCGTAACCGCTCCGATGCTATAGCATTCTCATTATTGTCATGCTGATATTGATAGTGGTATATGAAGGTCTTATTGCCACAGGCAAGACGACGTCAGGCTGATGACAGCGCCCGTGCCCTCCTCTCTGTCGGCCTTTTGTTGGCCGACAAATTGTGCTCGCTTCACTACTTGCAAGTGGGACGAAAGACTTTCCTCTGCTTCGTGGTTCTCCGTCTCCGTCTAACGACCACCTGTCCTATCCATCATGATAGCAAACGTCTTCGTCCTTCACCGGACATAACTTCTGCCTGGCTCTCTGGCCAATCACAGCTGCCTTGTATATAGGGTGCAATCAATTCAGCTTGGCCATTCCTTTGAAAATGTCTTGCTAACTCAATTACTAAGGATTAATAAGAAGACCTCATGCAGATCCGATACAATGCGGTTGTAATTTCGCATTCAAGACGGGTCTCACATTCATCGCGACAGGATTTTTGTGGTGGATATCGCATTTTAACCGTCGAGATCCGAGGTCTGAGAACTGAAAAAAATACTCTACAAATGAATAGTACTGTGTTCAGCTCGTTCTCGCCATTGATATCCGGGGCGTTCATCCGATTTGATCGCACCAAATTTTTGCCTAAAATCTACTATCTTTGCGACTTCTACATCTACTTCCAGGAATTTTGAACATACCACAATCAGCCGAGGGATTGCATTTCGATTATCTACAATGAATTGAATCTAGCATTGTAATAACAGGACTCAGGAGTACCCAGGGCCGGACATCAATAGGATAATACTTTTCCTGTTTGGTATTCCTACGGGCTACTCAAATAGTAATCACATTCTTCGCTGTTTTCCAAGAGTGTTGATAGTCGGTATGGTATATCTGCGTTTCCCGAATTGACGAAAGCGTCTTCTTTGCCAACTCCTTCCATATTCATCTACAACTCTTTTACAAGTCCTTCGATTTTAATTGAGCGTATGGAGGTATCGGGGGTAGATGTGAATGTCCTTGTTTGCTTGTAGGAGAGATTTTTATTGTACTTTTATCTGCTGTGTTTGTAGTGGAAGGTTTATGGAGGGGGTAAGTAGAGTAGAATAGAAGTTGTAGGATCTGCCATTTGCGATGTTGTTGCAAGTTCACGTGCGCATGTGTTTCCTAGTAACTAAATTTGGTAACCCTTCTTTCATCCTACTTGGTATACCTTATCTTTCCTGTGAGTGATCCAATAAACTTAATGCGAATGAACTCCATAGGAAGCCTATTCAGGTTTGAGGTCTTCTTTCTGTGTCATGACTCGAGTTATATCTTCGAATATAGTAGGATCCCTAGCGTCCTCCTCCGCACCTCCTGTTCCAAGCTTTGTGGTAGAACCTCTTCCTCGATCGAGTATCTCCCATTCTCTCTGTCCAGCTGCTATTAAGTTGAATAATGCCTAGAGCACCTAGAAAGTGGGAAAAGCGAGAGCGACGCGCGAGATTTAGCGCGTTCCCTCTGAAGAACGTATAGCGACCGAACGTGTTCGTCTGCTTATCCATTGAGTATAAGATAACAACTGACATTGATCAGAGATTCGAGACGAAAATATGACGAAAATGCCGCCCAATTACCCCTCCTACGACTCCCTTCCGAGCTACGTAACCGTATCTATGATTATATTTTCGCTGGTGATAGCAAGACCAGTCAATTCTACCTCAATCGAACTGTGCTAATCCAAAACGAGCCTTGGGAACACAAATACAGCCAATGGAATGACTTCGGAATCCAAGTCAAGGAAGGATGTTTCTACAGTATTATACTTCCTCAAAGAACGAACCCTTACGGGGAAATCCACAGTAACCCTTACCAGGCACCGAGTCAACCCTTTCACATCTGTAAACCGCTGTTTCGAGAGATATCCGTTTTTTGCTGCAGAATTATCACTGCTCTCTGCTTCGACAGCATGCTGTAATGAGAAGATACTTAGAGGAAGGCAAAATGTCTCTGGAGCAGCAGAATGCTATACGGGTCCTATTCTTTGACTATACACCTTGCAAGGCCACATTAGAAATTTAGTGGTTCAGGGAGATCCTCCAGTAGTCCGGATCGGAAGCACTTGTAGGATTTATGCGGCATTATATTGACGTTTTAGGTCGCGTATTCAAACAGCTTCAGATAACTCTTTCGTCACACCGTCCTTGTTGTAGCAGAGTACCGTCCTCTTAATGGGCTTTCTGAGTTCTGCCATGCTATAGTCTCGATTGTTAATCGTCGACTTTATTGAATACCGTACTAACCTTCGGTTCTTGATGACCTTTGGTAGGCGCCATCCGATTCTGCAATGGACAATCGAGCTTAGTACTCACCAAAGTCTATCAAACGATAAACATAGACTAAAGTTCTTCGCGGCCCATACGCATAGACTTACTGAGCGAGAAAGTTTCGAGGAGCAGAAAATGCTACACTCCTTCCATTCTCTATTTCTTCAGCCTTTTTCGCTTGGTAAGGCTTTGGGCACAGGCCGTGAAGGCACTCAGTCCAAACGCGTAAGTCTGCAATAGAGAAGCCGTTCTAATATTCCTGTCATTTCTCTAATCATCTACAAAAGACCGTCTATTTTACAAGATTTTAAAAATTGAGAGGCGGTCGGATACTACTTGGATTACAGTTGCGTTGTCAGTTGGCCGCCACGCAGAAATCGCTAGAGCATGTAGTCTTGCCTTGATGATATCTGTTGAAGAATTCGACATCGGAATACGTCTGGCCTTTGGTTCAAGTCTGTAGTGGTATATTAGTCGGTCAGTGAAGATATCCTTTGAACCTCGTACTAACCTCTGGCAGTTAACGTAATTGATAGAACTCCATTTCTTCGTAGTACGTCCTAACTCATCACCGCTATTCCAGATTTTGTAACCTCGATCACAGATAGACAACCAAAGCGAAGGTACTCCTTAGGTCTCAACGTTTCTTATTAAACAGAAGCAACACAAAGCCATAATTTAGCTCTAGTACTTATCATATAGTATCCTTCCTAACCACTCTTTCCACAATACTACCCGCCCTCCCGCTCAAAAACTTCACAGACCCATCCGTTTTACCCTGGAACGGATTCCCTTCACTCATTCGCCTTGATACCCTCAGAAACAAAAATCGTACTTTGCCACATTCCACGAAGCCGAATTTCCATATATACTTATACTTGAATCATTCGTTGGCCCTATGATCGCCCGGTTTCTACCTTCCCTCGGGAAAGTCGTTAACTCGGCCCTATCTAGAGTAGCTTTGATGTGGATTTTTGATAGATATTTCCCGTCGTGAGTAAGATCGATTTAAGTCCCTGTGTGATGGAATCGTGTTTCTTCGCTGTTGGAAGCGGTTTGGGATATCTGCTCTTAGGTAAGTAGGACTTCGTCTTTGGAGTTGGTCTGATTTGAGCTATCATTGCTACCTTCATCAATTCAGTCACCTTCCTACCTTCTCAAAACCGACGCTACCGTTAGTTTCGAAGTCTTCCAACTCCATATCGATATCGATAACCCTCTAGCGATCCTCTTCTTTGACCTCGCCAGAAATTTAGCGATTTCTATGTCGATGACGTGGTCCATAGTATCTGGTAGGGTGGCCAGGAAGAATGAGCCCTTGACCTCATCCGATTCAAACATTGCCTTCATGGCTTTTGCGACGCTCTGTGAAGAGCCAGCGCATCGCTTTGCCATGCGAGTCCATCGCTGATGGAACTCGTCCAGGTGTAGTCTGAGGTCGTCTCCATCCGCGTAGCGAAGGTTTGTGAGCGACCGGAAGAGGGTGATGGACGCGTTGGGGGACTGGCACTGATGGGAGGAACATCGTTCGGATTCGGGGGACTGTTGGAAGGAGTATCCTCATGCTATTGCCTCCACCTGCGCCAGCGTGGCTACTCTCTGTCACTGGAGTTTGTTTACTGCCCTATTGGGCTTAGTGTATTACTATATAGCTGAGATCCTCCGGATCTCACCCTCAATACACTTGTTACTTAACTTTCATACTTCAACAAGAAGAAGAGTCCTCAGTTGAAGAATTGAAGAGGAGGAAGGGAAAGGAAGATAGTTTGGACGACACTTTCGAGGATGCACGGCCTGCACAGACAAGACCTCGGAAGCAGACAGTAAATAAGGCAATTCCTCCTCCTCCAAGTTATGAAAACGAAGATGAGTCTGTATTGTAGGCTGACCCAGTTGGAGACGACCATTACTCGTCCGACAACCACCATGACGAAACTGCTACTATACAGCAGGCTGATGACATGAGGGTAATGACAGTGAAGGGGAAATTGTTCTGACTCCTATACCAGAAAATTCTGCGGGAGCCACCAAAGGGCGTAAGAAGCGGAAGGTAGTGGACGAACTGAACTCGTCTGAGACTGGGTCCCAATCTCCTAAACGACAGAACGATGATGATTATGACCCTCCACTCAGGAAGCGGATAAAAAGCTCGGAGGAAGAGAGTGAGGAGCAAATGCAGCATGGCCTGAAACGTAGCTTTAGCGCTGAAGATGCTGATGATGAATCGTTTTTGGATGTAAGGGAAGCAAAGACTGCTGTGGCAGGCCAGTACCAGTGGCGGCAAAAAAGCAGGTTGTGACTGCTAAGGGCAAGGGAAATCGAAAAGAGGTCCAGGAGCCTGAGTTTTCCGATGATGAAATGGATGTGGATTCAAGGGGAATAAATGCTGCTCCTGCGAATAAAGTTAAGAACTTTTCCCAGTTCATGAAGAGTGCACTAACATCGGTCAAAATTTCAGCCTAGACTAATAAGTAAGAAGGAATTGTTGGCGAGCTAATAAAAAAAAGGTAGGAAAAGCTGCTCCGCCTCTACCTATGACTAAGGCTAAAGGAAAAGTGAATCGTATCGAAGTTTCGGCCACAGTTCAGCCATTGTACATAAACACGGGCGGTCCTCCAGACGACGATGGTCCCTCCGGTAATTCGGGCGATTCAGACTACGAGACCGATATAGAAGATACCGACATGACCATGGACAACCCGATATACAGCCAAGCCAATAAAAAAAGATGGGCAAAGTCTTGAGGCCTCCAAACCTGCCAAGGAGGAAATTTCACAGTCTACTGCCGTAGCATAACTTGCCCACATCCTGACGAGCCAGTTTGCGGTAAGATGGGTAAAAGTAAAGAGACAAATCCGCTGATCGATTACGATTATCACCTTTACAAGTTCAAGAAATTCTGTCGCAACTGCAAAGAAGGAAGAGGCGTGTTGGTATCATTTGGGTGATAATGAAATGACGTGCACGTATAGAAACAAGGTTAGAACTGAGTGTGGTATATCTTGTCTGAATCTCCAATAATAAGTACATTGATTGATTGATTGATTGATTGATTTTATCCTACTCGGTTGCAGCCGCTTAATCAGGCAGCTATGTCCGGTTAGGAGGACTTCATCAGACAGCCGACACGTGATAGATTATATAATCCACCGCGCCCCACTTCGCCCCGTTCACTGAAACAAGACCAGCTGTCCCCTCCGTCCTCCCTCTTTTCCCTTAACCAGTATCTCCAAATGCCCGCTGGCTCTTGTAGATACTGGTTATTCTGCTAGTATATCTGTGCTATGTAGACTCAAGAGGCAATGCCTCGTGTTTCGCTATCCTTCTACCTACAGTCTCCCTCTAATGCTCAGCTTTGTCTATCTGTTTCGCCTTACCCCTCAAGGCCAATGGGTTCCCTAAGTATGTTTCTGCTTGTGAAAGTTGCCTTGCACCAGATTCCTATGCGGCGGTGTATTTGGTTGTGTGATGCTGGAGACAATAGTAACCATCGTAGTCGTGATTTCGCTGCTTGGGTGTGATACTCCGGGTATGCCCGTGGACGAGGCTGTCTGGTAGCTGCCGTATTGTATGGCGCCGATCGTGCTATAGACCTGCCGTCTTATAGTCGAAGCCTACCTGCTGCTAGTCGCTCTCCCTACTTGCTATATCGCGCTCCTACTCTTGCCAATGCCATAACTGGGACGCAACAGTCTGGGGAGAGGCTCAAGGCTACGTCTGCTGGCTTGTAGGGAGGGAATTTGCCGCCAATAAGCTCCTTCTATACGTCCTTACTGCTTACTGTGTTGCGCACCTACTCTTGCCAATGCCATAACTGGGACGCAACAGTTTGGGGAGAGGCTCAAGGCTCTGGACATTAGCTTGCAGCAGGACGGTTTGCGGAGACGATAGTAGATGAGGTTCTCTAGCAGCTGCCGTATCGTGTCGCACCGATTGTGTTGTAGACCTGTCGTCTTATAGTCGGAGCCTATCTGCTGCTAGTCGCTCTCCCTGCTTGCTATATCGCGCACCTACTCTTGCCACTGCCATAACTGGGACGCAACAGTCTGGGGAGAGGCTCAAGGCTACGTCTGCTAGCTTACAGGGAGGGGATTTGCCGCCAATAGGCTCCTTCTATGCGTCCTTACTACTTACTGTGTCGCGCACCTACTCTTGCCAATGCCATAACTGGGACGCAACAGTTTGGGGAGAGGCTCAAGGCTCTGGGCAACAGCTTGTAGCAGGACGGTTTGCCAAGACGTTGGGAGAGATTGTCTAGTCGTTGCAGTGGTGTGTGGTGCCGATTGTTGCGCACCGGGCGTCTGGTGTTTGAGTTGTGTTGAAGGTATTGCCGTTCTAGCAGTGACTCGTCGACTCGGAGCGTTGCAGTGTCATCTGGGGTGATGGACTAGCCGGGAGATAGTGACTAGATGGTTGCTGTTGTCTTTGGTGGACGCATCGTTCGTGTAGCTTGCTCATGTATTCGTCTGCTTGCTCTGCCGTGGCCGCGACGGCGACTCTAGAGATATCTCATCGACGCTGAGGGACGCGCGATGGCCTCTAGAGGCCGGAGCGGCCACTGGCAGAGGTGTTTTGATGATCTTTAGATGTAAATTCCAAAAATTGAGTTCTCGCTGTGTGTGCTGTTTTCAATAATAAGTACATGTTGTCGGATTCCTGAGGTCTGCCTCCGCCAAGGAATCACGTGATATAAACAAGACGCGTCAGAAAATCTTGTCACCAGAAAGCATTCCAAAAGCGCAAATGCATACGTGTTGCAGCACGCAGTGCTCAATATTTGACAGTAATGAGAACGATGATGATGGAGGTGAGCCACAGGTTAACTGTCGGGCAAGAGATTCGCAGGAAACGGATGAGCCTGGTTATGGGCGGAAAGTCCGAATTGTGGAAGAAGATGGAAAGGACAAGGCACTAAAAGCAGATTTAACTGAATGCTGGCGTAATCATGTCTGCATATGTGTTAAGAGGCAGTTTTGCTATCCTTGTAGAGACGGGATAGATGAGGAGGGAAACGCCATCGCACCCAAAGACATAATGGTCATTGATTCTGGGGACGGATCGACGTGGTGGTGTTGCAGCAAAGAGTACAAAAGGCTTGACGACAAGGACTTCCCCGACGCTGGCTGGCACAAACTCGTAGAGCCAGAGCCGTCTGGAGAACCTAACGGTAATACCCAGATAGACACGGACGACAGGACGATCCGGAACCATCGAAGCCAGGCCAAGCGAAGAATCCAGCAGGAACTCGTTGCGAACGACCACAATGCCGGAAACCATTCACGGAGAAGAAGAAACGGGCTCCATGCGATGACCCAAATTGCGTCAAGAACAAAAACTTTTGCGAGGCGTGTGCAGGCAAAGCATCGGGAGTGACGGGTGAGTTGGGAAATGGAGAATACTTCTCCAATCCAGCAGAAGCCGAGAAAAAATGGCATTGGTACTGCTGCACGGAGTGCAAAAAGCCATTTAGCCTACAATTTAAAGAGGAAGAGAAAACCAGGGAGGAAGCTAGAGAGCAGAAGCCTAATAAATAGAAGAGGAACGTTGTAGACAAGACTAAGAAGGACAAGAAAGATAAGGCTGCGGCTACTAAGGCGAAGGCGTCAGCTAAGGCTCAGGAGACGGAGGCGGAAGAGGAGGTAGAGGAAGAGAATGGCGTAGCCGTAGAGAAAGAAAAGGAAAAGAGAGAGAGATACGGCCAAGGCTGAGAAGGACAAGAAGGATACAGCTGCGGCTAAGACTGCGAAAGCTAAGATAGATGCAGCAGCGTCTAAGGCTGAGAAGGGCAAGAAAGACACTGCAGCGGCTAAGGCTGAGAAAGGCAACAAAGATATTGCAGCGGCTGCTGAGGCGGAGAGGCTTGCCAAGGTCAAGGAAGCGAGCGCTGACGCGTTGGAAAGAGACAGTACCGACAAGGCGATGAAGTAAAATTGGCTGTAGGGCTGGCAAACCATAAACCTAAACATAGAGACTGAACAGGAAGCAATACCGCCGCACGACGAGGTTAGTAAATGGAGTAGTTGAAATTGGTTGTTCATTTATCATTCGAGGATAATCTTGGAAATTCTCGTGTAATACTGACCTGATCATGGAGTCGTTTAATTAAACCAGTCTACCCCGTTGAAGAAGACCATACTTGTACTTCCTCCAGGCTCGAAGCTCATATTCGGATTTTTGATTCAATAACTGACTTGCGAGGTAGAAATTGTGACGGCTTGCTAGGCTACTGGAACAACCACAGTGTTCAAGCACCTAACAAGGCGCCACAGTACACGGGCCACAGCAAGACCTATAAGTAGGCCTTGCCCCCAGCCCCCATTTACATAGCTACTTGTAGTTCGCTATCACATTTAGTCCATACCTGATTGCTGCTCACGCCTTTCATTAGTTACTACTAGCCGTGACAGAAATTACCTCCCGATTGAGAATATCTGTCAAATCCTACAGTTGGAAGATTAGTATCGCAGAAAAGGATCGTCTTTGACCCCTTTCCCTACCTTCGTTATTCTCAATATACCCAATCTATCTCTTCTCGTATCAAAACTTCGTGGTTTTTCTGCTGGCCTATAGTTATAATTAATACCCGGTCTCTCCTAACTCCCAAAGCCAGCTTATTACTGCCTCAAAGGCCTTTCGACAATTCTCTTCCGTGAACACGTCGAAAACGCGTCTTTAAAGGCAGTGAGAAAGCCTTCTTTATTGATATGGTAGACACGTCGGCGTTCCAAATCCCGGACGCGTTGGGAGTACTTGCGCTTCAATGGCGAGAAGCAGACCACGTCAAGAGGCTCGAGTATATGCGACGAGTGCGGTGGCATACAAAGGGTTAGGATCTTGTTTTCGAGGCAGTAGTCCTTGAAATCCTGGTTGAAATGGCTCTCATCGCCGTCCGAAATGAGTAGCCTGTACCCCCCCACCTGCCGCGCCTTTGTATATGCGTCAAAATGCTTCAATCACTCAAGACCAAGCGCGTTGTTTGTCCAGCCGTTCTCAGAGACCGAGAGCTTCCAATTCCGTGGTATATCTGTCTCCTCATACCACGCAGAGATGTGAAGGCGTCCTTTGTAGATAATGAATGGCGGGGTCGCATACCCAGCTGCGCAAATGCTCTGAATAACTGTAACCTATTCGC
This sequence comes from Venturia oleaginea, assembly GCA_013176395.1. Classification (NCBI taxonomy): domain Eukaryota; kingdom Fungi; phylum Ascomycota; class Dothideomycetes; order Venturiales; family Venturiaceae; genus Venturia; species Venturia oleaginea. The sequence goes on along the minus strand of JABMLP010000031.1, from coordinate 257,059 downwards.
GATCGCCCGGCTAGATGAGTTTAGACATTGTACGTCTTTCAGAGGCTGTAACGACCTTCATTGACCCAATAACGCCCATCTGGAAGCCAATCTCGTCAAAGTTGTGTGTATCCTCATCGTGGACGCCGTACTTTGCCTTAGTGTCTGCAACGAGCTTGAACCACGCGCCAATAATCTCTGGATCTTCTTGTAGTATCCTCTGCCTATCCTTTGCTCGATCGAAGGCTATTTTGAGCCCATCTGAGCGCGTTACGAATCTCTCAGCCCAGTTTTTGCCTACTGGCTCTCCACCGCGTATACCCAGTAGTTAATCCGCCATATCTGCCACCTCACACAGCCGGGGTGCGAATCCTCGCGAATCGAGATCGAGGATATATCGGATAATCGTTTGCTCTTCTATCGTAGTGAGCTTATGAGGGTTTGGGCGAGTTTGAGATGGAGAGGTGATTCCGCGGAGCCGATCAGAGTGTCACGGAAGCAATAGAAGTAGTCGTAAAGCACGTTGACAAGTGTTCAGCCGTACTAGCTATGAGCGAGCGTGATAGAAGTCATTGGTATTATCTTTCTAAGAGTCATGACATTGCGTGAAGATCCTTTGCGTGAAGATCCTAAGCACAGTGGAGGAATCGCGAGGTATGTAAGGGATTCCTCGGTTTGTGCGCTAGAATCACGTGTATACCAGTTCATTGTAACGTAATTCACTAGCGAGCGGGCCACACCACCGAGCGGGCCACCGAATCGATCAGTTTTGGGCTTGGAATGAAGGGAGCGTTGACAGTGGGATATAATGTTGTATAATAGAGAGTCGGTAGTGTCCCCCTGGAGCCATACTGGCCCGACGGGTGTATTGAATTCATCCATCCATCCATCCATCCATCCATCCATCCACCGAATCGATCATCTCATCTTTGCAAGCTTACACCACCACAACGCCTTTATTAATCAAGACTATCTATTATACAGAAGATTATCGATATTTAGGGCAATCGCTCGCAGCATGGTCAAAGCCCTTACATACAAAACAACTAGGTAAACCAAAGCAATTCCCTTGACTTGCACTACTTGATGACGAGGCTGTTGCAACAACTGTTTGCTGTATAGGAGCAACACTTGCCTGTATAGGCTGTTGTACAGTATTCTACATCAGGCCTTGTGCCCCTGCATCTGTAAGTGTTATTTTCTTTGAGATCTGCTTTCTTTTGACTGCTCTCTTCCTCTTTTGCCTCTCATTCGCTGCTCTCAATTTCTCATTCTCATCTGCCAACAGTCGCTTCAATTGCTGTAACCCACTCCCGATCGCCTGGCTGTAATTGAGGTGGCTTGCCCCGTCGATCTGAGGTAGTAACGACGCGTGAGGTGCTTGCAATACCCATTGCAAAGCCAGTCTCATCGAAGTTATAGATATCCTCCTCTTGAATGCCGTATTTCTGAATTGTATTACTCACAAGCCGAAACCAGGCTCCGATAAGCTCTGGATCTTCGCATTGAGCACGCTGATAATCGTACTTGCGATTGAATCTCGATTGCAGGGTAGACTGTCGCTTGATGAACCTGGCAGACCAGTTGATACCGATTGAGGCTGAGGGACCGACGCGTTGTTGAAGCAGTAATTTCGCCGCATTCTGTACTGCAGAGACTCGAGCAGGATAGCCTCGATTATCCATTGAGATAATCCATTGACTTAAGACTTCTTCCTCTGTGGGAGTAAGTTTGTGGCTGTTTGCGCGCGTTTCGACGCGTGCAACGCGTCCAGAGAGGCGATATTTGAGGGTACTGTATGGTACATTATTAGCTAATGCAGCTTAGCAAATAGTTGTGATTTGGCCTTTTTGATAGGCTTGAAGAGCAAGAAGTAATCGGCCTTCTTGCTGGGCTTTAGAGGGCATGAGGTGGTGGTGTAGAGGCTTGCAAAGATGAAATGATCGATTCCGTAGCCCGCTCGGTGGTGTGGCCCGCTCGCTAGTGAATTACGTTAACACTCTCAGTGTCACTCCGTGACATCATGTGTATTCAAATGCATGCCGTTCTATCTCCTTATGATTGGTTGATCGTTACACAGATGATGTAAGATCAGGTTTGGTTCATTCTCGTCATTCTTGGCGAAATGAACAAAATGAACTTCCAGGTTCATTTGCTTCATTATGTTCATTTTGAACAAAATGAACATATTGAAGAGCTAGGATTTCTTAGGAGATGGATCTCTTTATGAAGGACGAGACTCTGCTCCCTCAGTGTCTCGTACCTTCACTCTCTCGTTATTTCGCTATTGCTTTTAGTTACCTAGCACAATTCACGAGTTTGCTTCACTTGTTTGATACGATATTGTCACCCTGGACCACTTGAACCCTACTGTATGTTACGGGGAACTCGTTTCTCAACACAGTTGATTATGTCAAGACCTTCTTGACATCTGTGTCCTCTTGTTCTGGTCCGCGGGTTTGGGGTAAGGGCAATATCAGTCTGGAACTACTTACCTTAAGTACCTTCCCTTGCTCCGGTTCTTTGGAGGCTCACTAGATCCTAGCCGTCCGATGTATCTCCCAATTCCCATTGTCGTCTAACCGATTTGATCCTCAGATCAATCCTGAACGCTTGTCGGTCAGTATGAAGGTTGGGGGTGGGCTTGCTTCGTATGCATATGAGTTGTACTTGATTGTATCTAAGTAAAAGGTCGTTACTGTAGTAGGTTGAAGAAGCTCCTATGTGAGAAACATAACATGAGATAACCACGAAGAGAGAAAGGAAAGTCCGTCCAACGTCCTCCCTATATACCGTCCTGTGTGCTCGAAGGATTCCCCTCCATTATCAGTCCTAGCAATAACTTCTTGTTATCCAACCATTCTTTGCGAGTCCTGCCTTCCTTCTCTTCAGCCTTGAGGTGATCTGTAACAAGATACGAGATGATGAAACGCTCTGATACACTGACTGTATTCCAATCATTCAAGTATAACGTGTTCCACCACCGAGCTGGTCAACTCACCGAGCTGGTCAGTTTCTGCCATGATGGTTTTTCGTACGGAATGAACACCGCACACGGCACGGTACTTAAAGAGAGACCACGTCTCTTTTTTCTCTTCATCTCATTCTCACTCGCCTGAGATCGCTTCGGTTTTTGCCCGCCCACCGTCCCTTTTCAAGATGTACATAGCCTTATATAGATAAGAGGGACAGGCCTGCTTGCGGAGGATTCTGTGAGAGTCAGGCAATCCCTGAAGACTCTCCCATCGCAGGCCCTCTCCCAAACAGTCAATACAATGTGTTATTGATCCTACCTTCTTCGACGTGAATGGGTTGTGACGAAAAGACGACCAACTCCCTCATTAACACGATATGTCTCAACAACAAAATGCGCAATTATCTAACAGAGAATGCAGAATTCAGCTTGCCCTTTCTGCCTATAACACCCACCAATTCCGAAGCCTCCCGCGCGCTGCTGAAGCGTTTGGTGTACCTCCTTCAACATTGACTAGCCGATACAACGGAATCACGTATCGCCTAGATACTCGCAACGCCCAACACAAGCTCACTACGACTGAAGAGCAGACAATTGTCCAATACATCCTCGACCTCGATTCGCGAGGATTCGCGCCCCGGCTATGTGAGGTGGCAGATATGGCGGATAAACTACTAGGTGTACGCGGTGGAGAGCCAGTAGGGAAAAACTGGGCTGAGAGGTTTATAACGCGCTCAGATGAGCTCAAGATGGCCTTCAATCGAGCTAAGGATAGACAGAGGATACTACAGGAAGATCTAGAGATTATTGGCGCGTGGTTCAAGCTCGTTGCAGACACTAAGGCAAAGTACGGCATCCACGACGAGGATACGCACAACTTTGACGAGATTGGCTTCCAGATGGGCGTTATTGGGTCAATGAAGGTCGTCACAGCTTCTGAAAGACGTACACGGCCTAATTTGATCCAGCCAGGCGATCGCGAGTGGTTACAGTTATCCAGAGCATCTGCGCCGCTGGGTATGCGACCCCGCCATTCATTATCTACAAAGGACGCCTTCACATCTCTGCGTGGTATGAGGAGACAGATATACCACGGAATTGGAAGCTCTCGGTCTCTGAGAACGGCTGGACAAACAACGCGCTTGGTTTTGAGTGGTTGAAGCACTTTGACGCGTATACAAAGGCGCGTCAAGTGGGGGGGGTATAGGCTGCTCATCTTGGACGGCCATGAGAGCCATTTCAACCAGGATTTCAAGGACTACTGCCTCGAACATAAGATCATAACGCTCTGTATGCCACCTCATTCATCGCATATCCTCCAGCCGCTTGATGTGGTCTGCTTCTCGCCGTTGAAGTGCAAGTACTCTCAACGAGTTCGAGACTTGGCACGCCGACGCGTCTACCATATCAACAAAGAAGGCTTCCTCCCAGCCTTCAAAGACGCGTTTTTCGATGTGTTTACAGAAGAGAACTGTCGAAAGGCTTTTGAGATGGTAGGGCTAGTCCCTATCAACGCGGAGGTGGTATTGGATCGCCTTGAAGTACGGCTACGTACCCCACCAGCACCCCCACCGCAGGAGACGCCGTGGCAGTCGAAGACTCCAAGCAATACTCTTGAATTTGGATCCCAATCCAAGCTCGTAAGCGAGTCCTTTACTCGGTCACCAGTTACTGCGCAGGCAGGCTTTTCCCAGCTTGTCAAGGGCGCTGAATTGATGCAACACCAAAATGCTCTACTTGTTGCGCGCAACCGCGAGCTTGAAGAGCAATTGGCAGTAATGACAAAGCGAAAATGGCGCAAAAGGAAGTGGATCCAGCAAGGTGGTACTATAGAGTATGAGACTGTAGCAGCGCAGGTAGCTGCCGAGGCGTCTGTCGCGCCTCAGGGATCAAAGAAGGCTCGTGGTAGTGGTGGTCAAGAAATAGCCCGACCAACTCAACGGCGCTGTAGGAACTGCGGTGCAACTGGGCATAATGCGCGAACTTGTAAAAAAGATATCGAGATATCATCTGAATCAGATAGCAGCACGACGGACTTAGAATCTATTGTTAATAACGATTAAATTGAAGAGTCGTAACATGAGTTGGTCGTGCCAAGTTTTTTTGACCAGCTCGGTGGTGGAACACGTTATATGATATTGCAGGTTCCTACCTCTGACGACAGGGATGCGATCCAATTGCCCTCGGAATCCTTAGCAAAGCCCTCAACTTCAACCAACATCTCATCCCACCTCCAGACTCCATGAAGTAAGGAAGTCTCCCTAAATCACAATCCTAATGCTCCTAACAAAGTCGGCTACAGTGAAGCTCCCAATACCAATTCTCGCTCTCTTTGCCCTCCCATCCCTTGCGAATCAAGAATGCTTTCTATGGAACACCGATCCCATAGACAAGGCATATTGGCCATCCTTTCGATCTTTCGAATCCAGAAACTGCATTCTAGGTGGAGGCACCCCCAAAACAAGCCCCAGACACGTCTGCTACATTGTTACGAAGCCTTCTGAATGTTCATCCCGATGCGAACCACTTCCTCATCATTTCATGAAAGCATTCCGACCGACTTTGACCGCACCCAAAATGAACAACCTCTCACCCCGCGTTATCTACCGATGTACCGAGGTGAAATAAAAATGGCATCAAAACGCACGGAAGATATAGGGAGGGGGTCGCTGGTGTCACGTTTGACCTTGGACTTGACTTGGAAGCATGACTTGAATTCTATGGGATGTGCGAAGTTGTAAGAGGTAGAGACGAGTCTAAGTACTTGCGACCAGTCTCGCGCTAGACCTGATCGAGCAGAACCACCACATTTAACTACGTTTAACTGCATTCGAATACCAACATAGTTCGATCATGACAGCTGGGGAGGTGGATGTGGAGGTGGAAGATTGGATTACTTCGGAAAATTGGTCGTGATGGAATCAAATTTGTCGCACAATCCATACTCTATGCACTTAGTAGCTTTTGATAGGGACGTGCGTTTTGCCGGTGCTAATTTTAGAACTGCCCTGTTTTGAAACTCTCTCATAACCTTTCTCTATCAATAGCGACCTCCATGCCAATGTATTCTGCGTTTGCTGCCTCTTCTTTGGTTACGAATACCGTGGTTCTCAAGTGAACGAGGACGTTTTGCAACAACCACGACTTGGTTCTACCGCGAAAATCCGCCTCCTTACACCCACCGAAGAAGAGTACCTTGTACAGCGTATACTTTCAATGGATGAACGCGGTATGCCACCTACTGTTGCCGCCGTACGGACTATGGCAAGCCTTTTAGCCAGTCAACATGGCCAACTCGTCTCTGCAGGCCAATGCTGGGTACGCAACTTTATTAACCGCCACGACGTACTAAAATCGAAGTACAATCGCAAGTACGACTACCAGCGAGCAAAATGCGAAGACCTAGACCTAATTCGAGCCTGGTTTGAACGCGTACGACGTACACAAGCTGAGCATGGCATCCTCGATGACGATATCTACAATTTTGACGAGACTGGTTTTCAGATGGGGGTAATTTCAACTGCAAAGGTTGTTACAGGAGCAGATAGGGCTGGGAGACCGAGGACAACGCAGCCAGGCAACCGTGAGTGGGTTACGGTTATTGAGGCTATTTGTGCGAAAGGGTTTCCAATCCCTCCGCTCGTTATTTTCGAGGCAGTAATGCACCAGGCAGCCTGGTATTCAGACCGGATCCTACCACCAGATTGGGCAATTGGCGTGAGCGAGAACGGCTGGACAACCAACGAGATAGGTTTCTGGTGGCTAGCAGAATACGCCTACTGAGGGGGTTGAAAATGTACCTGCTCAGGTACGGCAACGAGCACCACCAAAGTGCAGCGTATGCCAGTCGCTTGAGCATAATGCTAGGACCTGCCCAGAGCGTCAAAGAACCAATTAAAATGTATATTACTGTTATAGATGGCGGTGTTGTTGAAATATATACGTTTTTTGTAAGAATACTCGGTGGGATTGGCGCACAGGCATATATGGCGCATAGGCCTATAGACTACGTTAGACTGGTTTTTGAGCGCCCGGACAGCCAAGCGACAGTAAGATGATGCCAAGGAAGATCGACAAAGAACATCCAGGACATATGCCCAAATCAAAAAGCACATTCGACTTTCAGCTCCCCGTCGATGGAGAAACTCCGAATAATATTCGACTAGAGGTAGCCATCTTACAAAGCGCGTTGCGGAATCTCAAATCCGTTGACTCAATTGCATTTGGGATGAATGAAGAATACAGAATGGCAATCAAGCCATGCAAGTACTACCAATTCCACTACTTCATCTAAATGGCCAATACTCTTCGGGAGGCTGTCGAGTTGAGTGGGTTGCGCGTGAAATATCTCTCATTGTTCGGACGTGATGCACTCCGTCACAGACAGCAAAGTATCAGCGATGGTAAATCCTTTTGAGTTCCACTATACCTCCAACTTTGGCGACTTCCCTCGGGCGACTGAAGCGCGGATTCTGCGGCTTAGCACGCCGCCGAGTCTCCAGCATTCCCTCCAACCGCTAAAAATAAGCCTGGGATCGAGTTGAGATCCTTCCACGCGTCCTCCCGACGCCATATACACCGTGGAAGACGCTGTGCAACGGTCGGTATGCGCTTAGCAAGGCTACAATCGCTGGTGTCGCTCGACTTGGCTATGGTCGATTGCGGCCACGTTTACCAAAAGGTCAATGACAACAGCAATATATTCAAGAATACCTTGCTGCAGTCGATCCGGATCCCCAGTCTATAATGTTTAACGCTGAGCAAATTTTCCGACTGTCGCGCAAGGTCTGTTGCAAGCCTTATTGACAATAACCAGAAGCTACGGGCAATAACCCTGAGCCACATTCATGCCATTGATTCTGGCTAGGGAGTCGGGTTCGTTCCAGTTTTAACTCACTCACAAAGCTTACTGAACTTGAAGGAATATCTTTCCCGAATCTAATGAGCTGGGAGGATTCTGAAGAAAACATACACTTCGTCTGCTTCGAGGACCTTTGTATTTATGACAATGTGACGCAGAATATAGGCACCCAGATGATTGCAAGCACAGTGGGTTGGGAAGTAAGATGGAGAGGTGGGGTAGCAAGCACAAATGGTTTTATTTGAATGGTAAAGAACAGATCAGAAAACGCTTGCAAAAGCTAATCGGTTGGCACAAAAACGTTCCAGAATTGCCATTGCCTAACCCAGTCGAACTGCTGGATGATTGGGTCGACATCAGCGAGGAAACACTTGTGGGCATGTTGGAAATCATTGGGGTATGAGTTGGTGGGAGGAGATAGCGACTTTTGTTTTTGTCTCACGAGCATTGGAAACGGCTGTCTCGGCTGTAGCTCATAAGGACGCTCTCAATCGCTGTTAGAAAGCAACGAACACACAAGCTTGTTATTAGCTAAAAGAAGCCGGTCGATTAAATATCACAAAGCCGAAATTCTTCACGCTGATCCTATCCATGAATATGATCGAGTATTTTGTTCAATCACATCCCATGGTAAATCTGATACGACCGACCTCAACGATTAATATTTCCTTTCCAAGTATCTTTGGTTCTTCTAAGCACGCCACTCACAGCATACCTTGACCATAATAAAGCTTCCTTCAGACTACAGTACTGTAATCATCATTGAGGCTAGATCGATTATTCAAAACAACCATTGTCACTCGGGCACCTTCACGAGTTGACATCGTCTTGCAGCACGGCGACAACGTTCTTCCAACCGGCTTCTCAAGCTATTTCCAATGCATCCCAGCATTTGCTAGAACCTCCACTCAGAGTCCCGCCTTCAGATGGACCATTCATCCGCGCCCTTTCCAGCAACAATCGGACCACGTCTTTCCTCCCGCCACGCGTCGGCTATTTCAGCGCTGTCTGGAGGCCCAGTATCGAAGCAATTGACCACCGGTATGGCGAACGCGTCTGTAGCTTGAGAAACCCAAGGGTACGTATACACAGCCAAGCGTGGTAACAGAGGACCATCGTATATATATTCGTACATTTGCTGGCATCGCGGTCCAAAAACCAGTCTACGAGATGTTTGTCCTGGAATACCGGTCTACCATGAACAAAGAGTCTGGTATAGGTCAATGAAATCTCGACTCTCACTCTCGTGCATCGATTTCCTGAAAACTTAGGTTCCCTGAGAGCCCTCGTCAGCCTATGAGCTTCAAAAGTGAGACTGAAACCGTCAGCTGACGAGCTTCGATAGGACGCCTTCTCGACACCGCGCTGGTTGATGAATAGAGTTGATGAAAAGATGTTGTTGGATCGAAGTGTGGGGGTGGAAGATTGCGCGCCAAGTGACGGCGACCTCGACCAGTCATGTGATATTTCGTCCAGAAGTGATACATACTGAAGAGAGTGTTCTGTCAAGAGGACGAGAAAGACAGAAACACCCATTTCTAAACTGTTATTATACAATGAATAAAGCAACCTTGAAGCTGCAAATAAGAAGGCCGCCAAGAGGTAATCCGCCATACACAGTTCAACTCGCCTACAGATCCGGGTTGATTAACTCGTTCTTCTTACTCATCTTCCACTTTGCAAACTCAGCTCGTTTCATTCTCTCGTCCTCCTTACTAGCGATACTTAGTGGCTTGACAAAGAAGTCCAAATCAGGACCGCCGAATTGAATTACTTCCAAATGATTGTTTTCGGCTGGGTGAACAGGTGTGCCACACGGGCCCCATTCGCCCCGACCCCGACTAGAAAATTTCGTTTCTTCCTTGGCCTGCTTGATACGTTCCACATCGACTGCGCGCTCAGCGTCTCCAAACCTTGCCAGCACGCGCTTTCCCGATTCCCGCAAATGCTGGGGAAGGTCATCTACCTCATCTACCATTAAACGAACTGTGTCTTGCCAATGCTGCCATTTCTAAGGTTCGAAGCCAATAGCGCATTGATTTGGTTTGCGGAATGCGAGACAACACTCGTGTATAGCATGTGGGCACTCATCGAAGTAGATGAGTGCTGCAGGAAGCCAGAACTTGATTAAGAACAGCCATTTCTCAGGGTTTCTCTCACTTCGCAAGGCTTGCTCAACACAATCGAGCACGTAACCGCTCGCCTTGTGGCGGTCTATAATCGGAGATCTGGCTGGGTCCTGTAGATTGGTAACCTTGGCAATGAAGAGGTTGAATTTCTCCCATTTGAGGCCATCCATAGAGTTGTAGTAATTATTGCAATGGGGGTCCGGAAGGAGTCCTACCAAAATCTGTTAAGGCTATTGATAGTACCGTCGATTTAATAACTCACGGTTTCTGCGTTCTTCTAGCTCTACCAGCATGGATGACGCTGAAGCCATGTCGCTAAATGATGAGTGCGTAACCAATTTGGCGGCTTGATCTACCGAAATAGAGTCGTGGTTTCTTGTGAAGAAAGCGAAAAAGACGTCCCAAAAATGGGCAAAGGGTATGTCACTATCCCCATCAGCGGCCATAGAAGCCTTGGTGAACTTGGTGGAGATCTGGGCCAATCTCTGTCTGAGGGGACGTGGCAAGAGTGTACTGTCTGAATTGAGATATTCAGACAAAGCGGTTCCCAGTTCGCAGCGATAATCGTACATAATTCGAGCTAGATGTGCCTGGTAAGGTATGGGTCGGACGGCGACAAAGGGGAAGGCCGGTCTGCGAGTGTTCTGGCCGGGATTCGATTATACATCCTTGACGAAGACATTTTGCACTGGAAGATGTTGGTGTGTCTCTTGTAAGTGAGGAATCGAGCTCTGAGTGCGTTCCATGCCGATTGGCCTTTGAGGTCACCAACTTTACATAAGAGAGTTGACGACGCAAGCGCCACAGATTCTCATGGAATCCGTGGGTTCGTTTCCGTTGCCTGGAAGTAGACCAAATTAGCATTGATCGTAAAGCTGGTTCGTCCTGAAGTTTGGTGTTGGGTCTGTCGTGGCCATGATTGGATTGAGAAGCCTCATTTGGTTCGCTTTGAGGATGCTATGAATTTGTTGCAGTGAGCATGTTTTCTCCCGGTTCAAAAGAGTGACATCTTTTGAGCCGTCTGCGCTGATAGCCATTTGATTGGGATCGTGTTAAGTCAAGGCCAGTGTTTGCCTAGCAGGGAATCTCATGGTGACGGTCTTTTCGTGCCTGGTCAGATTGGTGTCTTGAAGGTCGATGGGATCAAGACTCGAGCACAACTCGAATCAACCCGCTGAGGCCAACAAGACTTCACGAGTCGGATGGATTCATCGGTGTTGTTCTTGTTGTTGTTGTCGAAAAGGGCCGACCCCAACATCTGTCGCATCTCTAGAATAGAACTCGCGGAAAGTTTCCGTCCACGTCCAGACTCCGAAACTTCGAAGACGAATACCTCACCACAATCGGCGTATATGAAGAAGTTCGCTGCATCTCAAGTCTTTTTGTTGCAGAACCCCATAGCAAAGCGATTCATCATGGCCGTCGCATCTCCTCTCACCAGCAATGCTACCTCAAATGGAGCCCGCCGAAAACTCCATGGACGAGAATTCTATGAGAGCATCGGCTGTCCAAAGGTCATTTTGGCGCCCATGGTCGATCAGTCCGAGTTTGTATGATACCAGTCCTACTGACGAGTCGTTGACATTGACATCCACAGGCCTGGCGAATGCTGAGCCGATCCTTCATGCCCACGGAATCGTCCAAAGACCTTCTTGCCTACACGCCCATGTTCCACGCCCGCCTCTTCGCTGATGGCCTCCCCTACAGACAGTCCATGTTCCAACCCACGAGGTCTCCCATGTCCTCTCCTCCTGACCCATACCACCATTCTCAACTCCAAGAGACGGACCTTCATCTTGACGGTAATCCTTCCATAGATCGACCATTGTTCGTACAATTTTGCGCCAATGACCCAGATGTCTTGCTGGATGCTGCCAGATATGCTCAACCATACTGCGATGCTGTGGATCTGAATTTGGGGTGTCCACAGGGTATCGCGAAGAAGGGCCACTATGGAGCTTTTTTGCAAGAGGATCAGGATCTGATTTACAGGCTGGTCAATAAGCTGCACACAGGATTGGACATCCCAGTTACGGCGAAGATGAGAATCTTGGACACGAAAGAGATGACTCTGGAATATGCGAAAATGCTACTTTCGGCAGGCGCAAGTATAATCACAGTTCATGGCAGAAGAAGAGAACAAAAAGGACACAATACTGGTGTTGCGGATTGGGCGATGATCAAATTCTTGAGAGATAGTCTTCCACCGGAGACTGTTATTTTTGCAAACGGGAACATCTTACAACATGAGGATATCAAAATCTGTCTTGATGCGACGGGCGCCGATGGAATCATGAGCGCCGAAGGAAACCTGCGCGACCCATCAATCTTTGCACCACCACCTCCGATTGGCCAAGAAGGGCGAGAATACTGGAGAGGCCGCGATGGAAAAGGTGGATACCGTCTGGATGCGACGTTGCGACGGTATCTGGACATTATTTACGAGCACGTCTTTGAGCAACCGCCGCCGGATAGGAAACCTCTATTTATACCCAGTGATCCCCCTGAAGAAAGTGATCATCTCTCATCCGCCAATATCGAGCATGTGCCTGCGCCGGACAAAAAAGCGAAGAAGAGTTACAAAGCAATTCCGGTGCACTTGAGGTCAAATCCTAACCTTGGAGCCATGCAGCCACATCTGTTTCAAATGCTACGACCTTTGATTACGAAACACACCAGTATCCGAAGCGCACTTGCTGCTTGCATCTCGGGCGATATGCCGGCTTTTGAGAACATTCTTTTCATGGTCGAAGTCGTGACGAGAGAAGGACTTTTGGCGTATGAAGCAAATCCAGCTGAATGTGAGAGCACGATAAAAGAAGACGAAATGCCAAGTTTGGAATCGCTATCGTTGGATACCCATGAGAGTTCTCTCATCACCGCTGAAAGAGTCAAACGTCCCTGGTGGGTGTGTCAACCGCATGTGAGACCTTTGCCCTCTGAAGCGTTTGCGAAAGGTGCGATGACCATGGGAAAGAAAGAGACAAAGAGATTGGCGAAAGAAGAGATTGTTGCGAGGGAGATTGGCGCACATCCTGATGGCACGACTGAAATGGTAAAGGACAGTGCTGAGAACGACGTCGAGGTGCCAAAGGAGGGTATGGTTTGTGGTTAGGAGCCTAAACTTCTGCAACTTGCTTGCGGTTTTGCTTTTGCGGGGGAATCGTAGCTCAGCACAGTCTCAAGTCGCAACTTTATCTCAACTCTATCTCAACTCGGGTTATGGATTACGACAAGTCGGCGAAGCCGCCAAATACTCAATTCTTGCATTGGAGAAGGGAAACAGGTGGTATCGATGGTAACCCGATGCGAGAGAGACCCTCAGGCACTTTTGTCACATCGCAGATTGTCAAGACTTGAGGCCATGATGAAAACACGGACGTAAGATGCAATACTCAGCCGGAAAACGATGAGTGAATTCCTGGCTACTTTCGTATCGAGCTGGTCAGGAATAATTCGCCATCGCGCTCATGTTGGCTGAAAACTGGCTGGCAAATTCCCACAGGCTCATATTCTCAGATGGGCAAGATTCCATCGCCATTGGTTGAGTTCGGTGGCAAACAACAAATGTCTTGACGAGTCGAAGACAGGTAATGAACACCAACAGCACAAGGTCGAGGGAAAGAGGACACAATTGGGAACAGTCGACTGGTAGCAAAAACAGATGTCTAGTGAATGAGTACTTCATCTAAACAACGCCAATCTCATCCCATAAAGATATCACCTTGTTCGTCACAAAACACGCATCAGGTCCTAAAACAAGCGGGTATCTCAGTCTTGGCATCCATGTTTATGTCACGTTGTTTACATCGCGTGACAGCCTTATCCATTTACCACGCCACATGTCAGGCGGCCTCACCACTATCTGACGTTCAATGGCCCTTCCCAACCACCTGAAATGCCCTTCAACGAGGAAGACGGATCCAACATGAACAGAGTTACGACCAATGGAACTGGCAGCCCAACGCCTAACCAGAAAAACAACCAGAATGAGAATGATAACAGTTCAAGCATCATGGAACCAACCACGCTTCAAAGATTGTACGTACGTACATTGCTACTACCTGATCAACGCTATCCACCCACCACAAATGGCAAGTATCCTTACAGCAAAGGCTACGGAGAAGAGGACGAAGATGACGATATTGTAGAGATGAGATCAAATCGTTATCACCCGCCCACACTTCTTACAGCACCAATGCAACGAAGCGACAAGTCTACGGGCGGCGTAAGACTTGCACCTACATCAACGGATGCGGCATTCCCAGTTCTCGAGGATGAAACGGAGATGCTGGATTTGCAGACACCTGGGACCTCGTTCGAGACTTCGCAGAGCTCTTTTCGCCTTCGTGGTCGGCAGATGTCGTCTCTCTACGGACGAGAAAGAGGAAGTAAGAACGCGTCTCAGAGTTCGTGGATCGATCATGGTAATGGCATGGACGAGGATGGGCTTTCACCGTTCCCCAGCTCCACACCTCCTGCTCGTCAAGAAGAACGGCATGGAGGCAATAAGGATGGTGCGCCGCCAACCAGACAACAGGTCCTCGCGTTCATGAAAGCGGAAATTGATGCATTTAATCACAAGAAGGGCAGCAACTCCTCCGTACCGTTTGCTGCACCCATGTTGCTGGGCAAAGTTAGGGATTCCGGGTATGATGATCTTCCTGGTTCTGCTCTCGGCAAAGAGTATGATGGGAAGACAGAACACATCGATGAACCAGATAAGCGTGAACAGGGAAAGGAAAAGGAAATTCCTAGGACTGAAACAAGGAAGAAGAAAGAGAAGGGGAATCTGGACTCACCTAGTCGCACTCCCACCCACAAATCCACTCAACCTCAGCTTCGAAGATCAACAAGACGAGACACTATCATACATGAGGCCAGCCTTGCCGTCACACGAAAGGGAGGCCCGCATCTCAAACCTCAGATGAAAGGGAAAGCGACAGTATTGGCGGCATCAACATACACAGCACCAGGAGTAACAGCAGAAGATACAGTTTTTTCTGACCGCCGTTACAAACCCAGAGCTCTCATCAACTTCACCGACTTGCTTCAGTCACACCTCGATGCCTTCCCCGCTCTATACGAAATCTATCCAACTCTTCGTACGCGACCGTGGGACATGATTGAATTGCGAGAGAGGCTTCCACCTATTGAATGGAACGCGGCGTTCCGATTGAAGCTTGACGTCTTCGTTGCGTATATGAATTGGGCTCAGCTTAGGGAATGGAGTGGGTTAGTTAGGGAAGACACTGTCCAACTGCTACATGAAGTTCTCGACAATATGTTGCAGAGACAAGATTGGCTTGGACCAGCAGTAGCGAAGGAGCAGGAGCGACGAGAGAATGAGGAAGTTGTGCAGGTGGTGGTGAGAAATTTGAGAGTTGACCACGTCATCACTGCACTGCAAACAAAATTTGCTGGGAAGCGAGAAGCCGTTAAGGAGCAACGCGGAACGGTTCCAAAACGCATTGAACCTGCTGGTAAGCGCATGACTCAATCACGGAGATACGAACATACTGATACATCCACTTCTAAACACCTCGCGTCTTCCAATACTTTCTTCATCGCGCACCACAGCTTTACAACGAGCAGTGAAGCAGCGCGAAGAGATGAAGAGTTAGTGAGTAGACGTGGGATCATTGAAACGGATGAAGAGAGACGATGGGATAGACTTGGGGAGTCGGAGAGGTTGGAAGAAATGGGTGATACGACGTGTCTTTTGACTTGGCTTTGGTTTTTGGAAGAGGTGCCGGAGGAGGTATTGGAAGTTGTTGATGTTGGGATAGTGGGGAGGGTATTTCGGAGGATGGATGATCGGGCGGTTGTGCCAAGTGGTGCTGTTGTTTTGATTGGGGGGTAGGATGAGACCCGCATGGACTCTGCTCTTATCCTCCAGACAAGTTCAATTCCAAGCATTCTCATCAACGCGTATCCCATCAACGCCTATCTCATCAACGCGCGTCCCATCAACACGTATCTCTTCCACCGAAAGTCAAATGTCGCCTTGACACAAGTAAATGCCGCAGATAATCGTACCGGATGCACCGGAGGTCGCCATAACCAAGGTCTACGCAGCAAGTCGTTAAGGGAAATTGCCAGTGCTAATTCGGAATGTTGCAGGGCCCCGATGAACTACAGATCTTGACGCACCCACCATATCGTTGAGCAAGATTGAGGTCGCTGGGCGATCAGATGAGCACCGGGTTGCAAATGAAGCGTACCATCGGCCGACTTTCGACTTTGAACGAAAAGAGGTAATCGTTCTCGTCAACAAGCGGGCCTGATGCCCATTCAATTTCAGGCCTTCTAATTTTTTTTACCTCGCCCTGAATGTGGGGTGTGATAAGCAGGTCTTGAGACAAGTCTTGCTCGGTACTCTCCCGCTTCACCGCTGCATTCATACGGGTTATTCCTTGGGATCGCCTCTTACTTTGGTCGGACAGACAGGCACGACGTCCAGGAGATTGGTGTTGTGGTTAATTCCCACATGGCTAGGTTCCAGGTCTTGACACGGCCAGTTTGACACAACATCGACTGAGACCATGGAAAATGCATGCAACTTCTCTGATCTTGCAAATATGCCCTTAACAACGCAATCGGAAGGTGTGGTGGAAAATAATATGACACTTCCGAGTAGTGAAACCGCGAAGTCACTTCTGATCATCCGTATAGGACCAGCCCTTAACCTTCGCTGACTCTTTCTCTACCATTCCAAGAAATGGCTCGAACCATACGCAGGGAAAAATCTGGAGCACGAGAACGGAAATAGGTAGACATGATGTACCTGTCAATCCTTGACGATCTTCATCAAAAGATCAGTGCAAGAACCGGAAAGTTAAGTAGTGCGCTCCAAGAGACCGGTGTGCGGGAAGTTGCCAGTGGATATTTTCGCGCTACAAATCTCATGGCGTGCATCAAACAAGAAGCCCTAGGGAGATGCGGCGGAATTAATATAGCCCCGACATTACCAACCCTTAAACAGGCTCTCTTCTTGGGAACAGCCCTCGCCACACATGGGTCACCCTAGTTCTCGTCTGTCTCAATAAATTGTTGCGACCTGCAGCTTTTGCTTTAGATATTGAACCAAGTCGCAACCACCATGCTCGTGACACGTCCTTTGGTGCTAGCCGGGTCCCGAAAGCCAATCATCACTGCTATCAAAGATAGCCCGCACGAATCGTCTATGGGACCGACCAGCTGGGCGCTCGCTCGTTTAGAATTCTCCAACACACGCAATCCATGATATTGCTCAACTCACAGATCCATCAAATTTCCCCTTTGCCCGCTCGTCGAAGAGCCTTCATTTTAAATCGCATGTATAAGGCCTGATACGGGCCAGTTCTGGGTATAACTGCGCACTTGTGTTCATCTACCTCTGGCTAGGTGGTGTGAAGTTCAGTTTCTCCATCACGTTCGCTTACTACACGCACCCTCTTTTCACTGTCGCTCCTACGAACTTATTGATCAAGTCAATCTGGCGCTGGTCCAGTGCCGACTTGAATCAGCATGTCTCACAAATTCTATACTATTGCGACACTTGCCCTTGCGGCTTCAGCCTCGCCTATTGTGGTCGTGAGAGATGACACCCCAAGGCCAGCGAGGACTGGCTTTGGTGGCGGTTTTGGGAAAGGTTCATCATCAGGAGGCTCATCCAGTTTTGGTCTTGACTGTAAGCTACACCCGGTTTCATTCATGTATCCCTCACACTAACGCTCTTCGAAGCTCTCTCGAATCTAGGCCTGATGACTTCCTCCGATCTTAAGAAAGGGGACTTCTCCTGCAAGAAGGCAGCTCTCTTGTTCGCAAGAGGCACCGGCGAGCCTGGCAATATGGGTTACGTTGTCGGTCCAGGCCTAGGGAGTGGATTGAAGAAGGCTATGAATGGCGATGTTCTTATCCAAGGCGTTGATTACAGTAGTGAGTATTTTTCATTGTCTCGGACCTTTTAACCCATGCTCACAAAGCACAGCCAACTTCTCTGGTGGAGGTGCGAAAGAGATGGTCACTCTCATCAAATCAGTCATGGCAAAGTGCCCCAACACCAAGATTATACTAGGAGGTTATTCCCAAGGAGCTATGCAGGTTCATCAAGCTCTCGGATCACTAGGCCCTGACGCTGCCAAAATCACTGTACGCCCAAACCTCGTTACTATATCCTCGCAATTCTCTGACTACTTCTCAGGCTGCCGTAACATTCGGTGACCCATACTCCAATCAAGGTTGGGGTACTGGAGGAGTCGTCGGCTCAGCAATGGGTCTTGGTGGTAGTTCTTCAGCTGGCTTCGGTGGTCGCGGCAAATCATCCGGTGGCGACGTCAAGCCCGCCGTCACCACGGGCTCAGGAGTGAACGGCTTCAACCCAAACAACGGTCTCATCATCTGCTCAACGGGCGACTTTGTCTGTGGCGTCGTTCCCAACATCGGTGGCTCGGTACCGAAGGCCACAGCATCTGATACCGCCCCTGGCAAAGCTGGAGCAGGACATTTGAGTTATTCAGCTGATGGCAGTATCCAAAAAGCACTTGCATTCATCGCTGCGCGAGTAGATGCAAAGGGAGAGTCATCTTCTGCAGCCGCTTCCGCCCCAAAAACTGCGACTCAACCAAAGCCAAAATCTGCGAGCCAGCCGAAGTCAAACCCACCACCTGTTGAGGAATCTCCAGCGGACGATGGGGAACCGGTAGTTGATAAGCCTCAGAAACTGCCAACTGAGCCTAAGAATTCTGTGAATCCGAAGACACCGCCAAAAAGGAAGCCTCCGTTCGCTGGAGACTTTCCACCGATGGCTGAGCTCGAGGCCAGGGAGAAACGGGAAGAACCTAAGCCACCTAAGGATCGGAAAAAGCCATCGGGGAGGGGAAAGCCTCCGTTCGCTGGAGACTTTCCACCGATGGCTGAGCTCGAGGCCAGGGAGAAACGGCAAGAACCTAAGCCACCTAAGGATCCGAAAGAGTCATCGGGGAGGGGAAAGCCTCCGTTCGCTGGAGACTTTCCACCGATGGCTGAGCTCGAGGCCAGGGAGAAACGGCAAGAACCTAAGCCACCTAAGGATCCGAAAGAGCCATCGGGGAGGGGAAAACCTCCGTTCGCTGGAGACTTTCCACCGATGGCTGAGCTCGAGGCCAGGGAGAAACGGCAAGAACCCAAGCCACCTAAGGATCCGAAAGAGCCATCGGGGAGGGGAAAGCCTCCGTTCGCTGGAGACTTTCCACCGATGGCTGAGCTCGAGGCCAGGGAGAAACGGCAAGAACCCAAGCCACCTAAGGATCCGAAAGAGCCATCGGGGAGGGGAAAGCCTCCGTTTGCTGGAGACTTTCCACCGATGGCTGGGCTCGAGGCTAGAGCTGCTTCTAGGCAGAAACGTGGGAACCCCAGACCCAAGAGACCGCCTCCTTACCACCCTAAGGAACCGCCGCGAAGGGCGTAGGCTCCTCTGTTCGCTGGAGACTTGCTACCGATGGTTGGGAGGGGAATTCGCTTCGGAGTAGGTTATCGTTTGTTGTGCGGTTGGACAATAGTCATGGTTCGATGGGCTTAGCTAGCACCTCTTACATCAGGCACACTTTCCAATCAACTTTGGTTTTCCCTTACGTTCTGTGTCGATGAGTTGTATATGGACTTTTGCACTCTTACTAACCAATATTGAGTCAACTGTGAATTCTTTCTTCTACTTGGTAGCGAAATCCCATCAAAATTCGATGTTGCGGATTATTGATGTTTTGTACTGTAAGAAGGTACGTCCGTAGTGTCTGAGCGATATCCACAAGATTCTGTGAATAAATCGATCCTACAACTCCCCTCCCTTCCTCCCTACAGAGGAACCACAGTATCTCATCAGTTACTGAAAATACCCCATCACCAAATCACCAACCCATCCGATTTTCACTTTTAAAACTCGTTTCCGGCCTCGGACTATATATACTTTCTACGTCGAAATGGTTTTGGAATCTACAAGGGGGATTTTACGGGCTACTCCTTGCTTCTTTCCCATAAATTGTGGCTATTTCAAGGTAGTAAGACCACCGTGACGGGATATGTCGGTTATGGGATTTTGATGCGTCACATGGATTTTAATTTTTACCTGGGAATTGAGATGTGGGACGTGGGTAGTCGGGTTGTTGGGATTGGGGCTGGGAGTCACTGATCATATGGGTCTGGGTTTAGTGGGCTTTCTCGGGAAAAGCAGGTTCTGGGCAGTTTGTTTTTGGTTTTGTTTTTGAGGGTGGGGGATGTTGTTGGCGGATGTTTGGATTGGAAATAAGATGTGTTGGAGAAGGTAAGCTTGGTCGATTTTGTGTTTTTGGTTTTATGGTTATGGGGTTTTGGAAGTTTTTGAGGGTGGAGTGGGATAGATTTTCTATATATTGTTTGGAGATTGGAGGTTATGGCGTGTAAGTATTGGTTTTCGTTCTTCGTCTTTCTTAAATGCGGAAAAATGGGGAGTTGATGAATTGGGTAGTACGTCTCCGAAGGAAGTCCGAGATGCGACTTCCATATAATACCTAACTACAACAACAACAAGAACTACGCCTCTGATGCTCTGTAGAAATCATCTATCGTTCGGGTAGCATTCATTGTCCCAGATCAGGTATTAGAGATTCTATTACAGTCCATTTTGATACCAAATCTACAACAATGGACTGCAGTCAGATGATGACGACATGAAGCGCGTCCAGGAGATACTGTTAGATGATACAGCCGCTGTTGGATGATACCACAATTTCAGTTAGCCGCGAAGTGGATATCGGTGGCATACAGCCGTCGGAATCATGTACCCGTCTTTTGATTTCAAAGCAATCACATCTGTATAACTATCGCTCGGTCACCGGTTCATTATGAACCTCATGCAATCCTTAATCCTCCTCATCTTTTCACTGTGTATCATTCAAGAGTTATGAGCCCGGCTTGCCTACCCTCGTAAACACACCTTACCCTTTCTGGTTTCACCGCCGTGTATTGATACAACCCCCTCTATCAAACCCCATACACGCTAGTCCCATTAAGCCCATCTTTCAGTGTTTACAACGATTCTGCCATCGATCCAACATCCTCTCGGAATATACGAAAAGATCCCCACCCACCACCATGACGATGTCAGCTGCATTAGCATCGTCAAAGCTCAAGGGAGACTCCCTTGAAATCTTCCTTTCGGACCCTACAAAGTGGAACGCCTTCCGCGATTGGATTCGTCAAATAGCAATTACCGACAATCTTTGGGAATACATTGATCCAGATTTTGAGCCCAAACCTATTGCTCTTACTCCATCTCAGCAAGCCCAGAACCCTCCCCCTGCTCAAGCCTATACAGAGCAACCTCTGTTGTACCTCCGAAGGGCCCCACTACCCGTCGACGTTGGCCTTACGCCAGCAACAATTGGCATTCCTGACAACGCGGCAAAACGGTGGGAATTTGAGTACGAATTGGGTGTTTTCAAGATTGAAAAAGTTGAGCACGACTTGAAAGTTAAGGCAATGAAGGAGCTGAAAAACAAAATCTACGCCAACGTCTCCGCTGCATACGCAGTTCATCTTTGTCTATCAACAGAAGGTTGGATCTATCAACTTCGCAGCCACAATCACAAGACCCGACATCGCCAAATCAGTCTCTCTCCTTTCAGAACATCTGCAAAACCCCAGCCAGCAGTGCTCTGACGCCGCAGACCAAGTCATCATCTATCTATATCACTCTCGGTACCTCTCAATTCAGTTCAATGGCCTCAAAACTGAGAACGTCTTTTCATGTCATTCTGATGCATCTTTCGCCGATGATATCGCCACCCGCCGCAGCAGTGAAGGCTTCACGTTCAGCCTTTACGGTGGGCTTATTGACTGGAGAGCCACCAAACAAAAAACAGTATCAACTTCTACCACTGAAGCTGAACTCCTCGCTCTTTCTGGAGCTTCACGCGAAATGATGTGGTGGAACCGCTTCTTTGAAGCTATCAGATTTAACCCTCAAGAGCCTACAATCATCCACTGCGACAACCAGCAGACAGTCAAACTAATGAACCATGAATCTCCAAAACTAGTCACTCGGTTACGTCACGTCGACATCCACCAAATGTGGCTCCGCCAACAGGTTCAAGCCTCTCTCATTATTGTTATCTGGATATCCACTGCTATGATGATCGCTGATGGAATGACGAAAATCCTGAGCCCTCAACAACATCAAAACTTCTTATCTCAACTCAATATGGTTGACGTCGAGCACGTCATCAAGGTATTGGCAAAATCACCTCCAACAACCACACCAAAACCAGCCAATCAGGCTTCACCAAACCTCAACACCAAGGACTGAAGTATCACCACTTGTCTATGTCATGTCAGGCCTGAGGCTAGCCCTGAGAGGGTGTGTTAGATGATACAGCCGCTGTTGGATGATACCACAATTTCAGTTAGCCGCGAAGTGGATATCGGTGGCATACAGCCGTCGGAATCATGTACCCGTCTTTTGATTTCAAAGCAATCACATCTGTATAACTATCGCTCGGTCACCGGTTCATTATGAACCTCATGCAATCCTTAATCCTCCTCATCTTTTCACTGTGTATCATTCAAGAGATACAGCTGCAGAAGGGGCTCTTCTTACAGGCAACTTCATAGCAACTAATAGACAATCAAGAGCAATCTGCCTCATGCAGATAACTCTAGAAACGAGATCTTCGACACAGACGTGCTGTGATGGGTATATTCTCAGCGGTTGACTCTCTTCGTTATCTCTTGTCCGTTTATCTCTAGGAAACTGCTCAGCAGCGACGGTGGATTATATTGTGGACCCGACCAACCAACCCGTTTAAAATCTCTGGATAGGAGATGTCAAGGTCTATGATGAATAAGTAGGTACCGTCCCTCTTTCCGCCGACACCAAAACAAGTTCCTGTAACTTATCGGAATGTATAGGTTACGTAATCAGATTACGTAGCCTGGGGGCGGCGGGGGTGAAGTGGGGGGGGGGGGGGGAGGGTGGTCCTTCCATCCCGTCTTTGTAGACTTAGAAACAACAACAATCGCACCCAGAATACAGCCTTTATTGTTCGCTTTTACGACCCATTTACGACGTCCTTTCCTTACCATGTGATACCAGCATCCTGACACCCTTAAAGCTATTTTTCCAGACAGATCACCCTCCTCCATAACGCGACTATACACAAGCGGAATACGACGAATGGAAAGAAGATGCCATGACCTGAGGCAATAGCTCAACACCGCAATACTGTCAAGTCCTGGCATAATTATAGAGTTATTGGCGTGAAGAACACGGTATAAGAGCTCTTTTACAGTGACAAGCTGTTTGAATTGTCAGCCAATACTATAGAGCGCACCTAGAAAGTAATGCAGGAAAGGAGTATCGAACACGATAGATCTTTCAAAGGTGACAAAACCTCAGGATAAACTCGCTCTGCAGCTAGATTCTATAGGTATCTCGAGCTCCTCTAGGAGTTGCATTAGTAGTTGCTGTTTATAACCCTGTCACTCGAAAACGGAGGCCTGTTCATGGTGAGACGTGCCCTATCTATCCACGAATATCTGAGCGAACGTGGTAATAACGATTCTGTCTGCAAGATTACGAGTTAATATCTTCGATCAGTATGAGCGAATACTATATATTTGATCAGATCCTTAACCAAAGAATACCCTAGCAAATCAGATGAGTCCATCACTTTCACGGACACGACTGATAGACAGGGTGGATAAACCAAATCAGACGGATATGGGGTTGATCGTGCGGGTCCTGGAACCGATTCCATCTCGTTGGGAAATAGCTACTAATTCCGAAAACTATAAGCCCTCCGACATCATCACCGCGATCAAAGCTCTCTGATATCTCAAAACCAACGTCATGGAATTCAAATCGAACATACTATTACCAAACACTACGAGAATCATCACATTAATTTACAAGGCCACAGATCATAACAAAGAACAAAGCAATGATATCAATTCGACAACGATAACGCTACGACACCAAAGCACGGAAAAAATGTACAAGTCCCAACAAAAGACGAAGTGCTCAAACGCGTGAAAAGACAAAGAAAGATACAAAGCAACCGCAAACGCCAATTCAAGCACCACCCAACGCCCTCTTAATCCAAGCCCTCCTCTCATCCTTCCTCTCCTCCCTCCAAGCCAACCTCGAAATCTCCTCCGAATTCAATCGATCCACCTCATTCCCCAACTCATCAGACTCTCCACCTTGCTCCACCCCATCATCCATCGTCTCCTCAATCTCCACACTCTCCCCAGACACAGACACTCCACCCTTATCCATTCCCTTTCCCTCCCTCTCTATTTCCAATTCTTGGGTTTGGGGAAGACGATCAGGAAGGGCATTTTTGTGCTCTTGTTCGCCCAGATCTACGGATGAAGAAGATAGAGGACCCCCTGCAAGGATGGGATGAGCAAAGTCTTGTTTCCCATCCAGACCTTGACTAGGATCCGCGCGTCGCATTTGTTCTTTTCCAAGATACCCATAAAAGAAGTTCATACGCTGTTGGTCGAAGGGCTCTACGTATTGTTTTACGTATGAATCCACGGCGGATAAATATGCAGGTGTAGCTGGCGCTGGTGCTGGTGGTGGGGTAAAGGTAGAGGTAGAGGTAGCTGGTTGCGAGCGTTCCAGTAAGCGTCTAGATCTGTAATAATCCGCTCTCTTAAGCAGCTCAAGCCCGTGGATGTCGGCAAGCCATTCAAGCTGTTCAGATACCGACATCATCGGTGTGGATTGTTCGGGAACAGTTTGTTTGGCTTTCGAGGCGAACTCTTCGGAACCGGCCATCTTAACACCTTCGTAATTATCTTCGTTGTCGTCGTAGATGACATTAGGAGCCTTGGGGGATGCACGCTTGGGGACAGCTGTGAGTTCGAGGGCTTCAGCAGAGAGGGTCGCATGTTGTTGCATTTCTTGCATTCGGCGAACTGCATCTGATGTATCATCCTGATCCTCGGTGTCGATGTCGGTATAAGAAGTCTCATCTTCCGAAATGACGATACATTTCTCTGAACGCCAAATGGCCTTGCACTTGACCCTTCAACGTCGCATCGAATGATGGGGGCTTCCCCGGGATCACGTTCAGGAGATCCAGCAGGAGTAAACCCCCTCTCTTCCAATATCTCACCCTTCTGTTGTGCCATGTCCGATCTTAAGACAACTGCCCCTGGGATTAATTCCCTCGGATCAAAGATAGAAACAATGGAATAAGTACCGTCATCATTTTTCCGGAGCTGTTGGAATCGATGAGCGTGCTGGAAAAGATTAGAACAAAGTGCATCGCGGATGCAGAACAAGAAACGTTACCTTAACGTGATAAGTCTACACCGTATTGGTTCTTGTACAATTTGTAGCAGCCGATGACTGGGCACGCGAACGGCTTTTGCTCTGGCTCTAGGGATACTGGTGTCACTGCACGTAGTTGCTGTGACTTCGCTCTCAGGACTTCGGGGCGCTCTTTCTTGACTTCAGGCGCGAGATGAACAGACCACTCGGTGTCGATTTCTGACTCAGCGTTAGATTCTGAGTCCGAATCTCCAGGTGAAGTTCGCTTCGATGGTCTCTTCTCCATAAACTCATTGGCTTTGCGTTTTCTTTCCAAGGAATGATCAGATCGCGCTTGCTTATGCTCCGTTGTAGCTTCCGCAAGATGCAACAACTCCTCGTCATCTTGGACAATCGCAGCTCGATTCTTCGCTGGTTCGTTGTCGCCAGGATCCTCAGCTTTGCGTTTTCGCGCAGCAAGTGGAAGCTCATTTTCACTGTCAACTAATTCGTCTTCTTGGGGCTTCTTAGCAGCGACCATTCCACTCTCACCAAGTCGATTATGGTTTCTCAAAGTCTGCTGACCTTGCCAATACTCGACCTCACTATTGAGCGTAGCGATCGTCTCCTCCCAGAACTCAGGTGAATGGCGCTGCAAATCCTTATTCTGAACAGCTCGAAGTGCCTTATTTCGAGCTTGTCTAGCCTCCTGCAACCTCTGGTCGATTTGCTCTTTCGATAGCAAGGAGGGCGTCACGCACTCGCGGTAAGTCTCCATGCCTTGAAGGAGAAATTCGAAGTGCTGTTGTCGTTCTTCTGCGTACGTTAGCTTAGGCAGTCCATTGAGTTGCTCAGCGAGGGATGTTTTCAAGGCGTCCCCGACAGACCAAATTGCTCTCTCGTTCTTGTCCGTGCGGCTTTCCAAATGCATCTGCTTCTCGATTGTGCGACCGTCGAGTGTAGCTTCGGGAACTACAATTGTGTCAGCATGATCGTCCTGTTGTCTGGGCGAAAAAGAGTGACGAATCAAGGGGCCTTGTTGAAGACGCGGTCTCGAGATTGCGAAATTGAGGCGTACTTTTCTCTTCTTCATACTTCAAGTTATCTATGATCCAGTCCACGGCTTCGTCCATTGAGTCTGCCGCTTCAGAGACATTGACTTTGAAGCCATCAAGGGCTGCGTCGAGGGCTGAGAAATCGGGCGTCGCAATGAGTTTGGACGACACACTCGCACCACTTGATGGCGACACACATTGAGCGACAAGGTCAGCCTGTCCTCCGTGGATACTTTTAGGGACATGGTTGTCGTTCTTCTGTTTCTGGAAAGCCCGATGCATAGCGAGTCTCTGCGCAAGGGTCTCCCTGCTGCTCTCCAGCCCTTCGAGAGCCATTGAGAGCGTCTCCTGGTAAGCCTGATCTACGGGAAGTGTTCTTATCTTTGAAAGCCTCTTCTTACTTTGATCTAGCTGCTCGAACACAGTTGATAGCTGCTCCTGGGAGGTCGGGTTCATGGCAAGTTTCTTCATTGATGCATCTCCATTCTTGGTGTGCTTCAGCTCCTCGATTAGCAGCGGCATCAAGCTCTCAGCAGTACGAGATTCCTGCGGTGAAAGGGGAGTGACAGACAAAACCTCCTTTTCAGCGCGGATGCTCTGCAATTTCACCTGCGTTTGTTGATCTTGAAGAGAATGAAGTTGGTGCGACGAGGTAGCAGTAACAGGTTTGCTTCGGTCTACACTGCTTGTGACGAGGGCGTTTCGGTCTGGTTCTTCTGCAGTAACTACTGGTGACTGGACCACATCTGGCGATGTTTGTTGTTGCGTCAAATTCTGCATGCCTGGGTGTGGATCTATTGGTAGCCCTTGTCGTTGAATGTTCCTCGTCCGCTCCATTTGTTGTTGGTGCATGTGCGTACGTTGTTGTTGCTGTTGCTGTTGCAGCATGTCCACTTGCTTTCCGCGTGGTGTGGCCTGTCGCTGCATCTTATGCATCTCCTGCTGTTGAACCACTTGCAGCTTCCTCTCCCTGGAAGCCGTGACCTCGAGCCGTGCAGCTGCCTTTCTCCTATTTTGTGCATAAAACCCGGCCACAAAACTCTGCAAGTGCGGCTTCACTAACACCATCTCTTCCTTGGTCGGGGGAGAATTTATAAAGTCTGAGCTCGGCCCACGGTGTCTTCGCAGAGCCCCGATCAACTCATCGCGAAATCTTTTCAGAGCATCTCTCAGAGCTTCCTGAAGACCAGGGGCTGGTGCTTGTATCTGTTCTTCCCTCTCTGTAAATTTCTGGTGAGCCTGTAGTATAGCCAGATCATGTTGTTCTAGCTGAGCTTGTCGCTGTTGGGACTGATAGGAAGGAGGACCGGAAGGAGGACCTTGCCTGGGCTGACTCAAACCTGACGGGACCTCATCCAGGATATCCTCAATGCCCTCAGCGTTACCAGCATCAGGAATGTCAGGGATCTCAGGAACCTTGTGCTGAAGGGTAGCAGCGCTGGAATTGGACTCCACGTCATCGTTTTCTGAGCCCGGATGACTGTCGTCCGGATTGCCACTGCTAGGCGTCCCATTGCTTGGAGCTCTGTCATCGCCTTTATCGTCCGAATCGTCACTCTCTGTATCGCCTTCTTCCAAGTCACTGTCACTGCCACTGTCTGGGCGAGCCTCGTCGTCGCTTTCGCTGTCTTCCGCGTCGCTATCACTCTCTGACCCGCTTGAGTAGCTACCGCCCTCCGACTCGGTTTCTTCATTGGAGCCCAGGGGCTCACTGATCTGGTTAAAATCCTCACCGTCCGAGTGTTCATCTTCAGAGGCAGAATATGCTTTCTCACTGCCGCCACCAGTGGCAGCTGTTGACATGGCCTTATCCTCTCCGTCGACTTTATGATCGAAATCAGTGTCTATGCCCCTCTTTCGTCGCGAGAAATCATCACGAGCACCGGCCATCTCAGTCTCATGAAGATTTCCATTCCCTTCGGTTTCACGCGCCTTCAGATGAGATGAGCTGGAAAACCCCTCATTCAAGATGTTCTGATGGACGGACTGTATCGGAGTAGGCCTTTCAAACGGTCTGGAGAGCATACCAGGCCCATAAAGCGGAATGATGCCAGGTCCAGACTGCGAGCGAGTAGCCTCATGGCACGACCAACCATGTGGCATCATGCCACCTTCATATGGGCTGGGGATTGGATCCAGCGGGCGATAAGAATTTGAGCTATACGAACCATACTTACATGCCGACGCAGTCGATTGGAATGAAGAATACGGCCATGTGGGAGGATGATAATGTTGCGCCGGTGGAGCTACTTGTTGCGACGAAGGATACGACATTGGCAAAGAATAGTGTGGCGCCAATGGATTATTTATATACTGCCACGTTGTCGTCTCAGATGCATTCGACACCGGCTGATTCAAGTAATTGAAAGCAGGAAAGAGATTGGTAAACGGTGGGGCGTAATGTGGTGCTGTGTTTTGCCTTTTCCACGCGTTGGAGGCTTCCTGGCATTCTGTGAAGAGCGCTGGCCGATCCTGTTGGGCAGGTTGCATACTTCCGACTTCTTGCATGTTGATTCGTGTAATTGGTAATGTTTGGTCTCCTGGATCTAATCGCATGCGTTTGGAAGGTGGAGGGCGAAATTCTTCATCCTCTTCCCCATCTTCAATTTTTGGCGTCAAAGATGTTGGAACGTGAGACTGCCTCGGCGGAACCCTATCTCTGTCCAATCTTGCTGCGGGCTCATGCTGCACATGTTGGGGTGGCCGACGACCCCTACCCAAGAAGAATAGGTCTGCGTCAACCCTGCTCCGTCTCCCTTTCGTGGAATCTGATGCAGGACTCCTTTCACTCTGAGGACCGCCAGGTTGATCCATCGGACTGACACCACCGCTTTCAGTCTCTTCACCCGGCTGGTTTATGCTCAAAAAGGTCGTCTTCTTGGTGAGGCTAATCTTCGACGGCCCGAAGATTTTTTTGTAGCTCTCCTCGATAGTGGGCATATTAAACATTGATATCGATGGCGGCGATAAAGAAGAGAAAGAATGATCGGGTTGGGATGGTCGGACGTTCTGGTCTACCATAGCAGACGCAGTACGAGAAATATGAAAATCTCGGATGCCAGCTAACTGCTGATAGTCAAATAAGTTCCGGAATCCCGATGCCGGCGGCGTGAAAGTGAATGGTCGTTCGAGTGGACTTGACGATGAACAGGCTTTGAATTCCATCTCCATCTCCTCGTCCAACCACAGAGGGGACGGAGCCGGGACATTCTCTTTCACAGGTTCGGCCGCTGTCATCGCTGGTCTGCTCATCTCGGAGTCATTTCCAACACGCTCCAAGTTCGATTGCGATGAGGAAGCAGAAGTCTTCGAAAATTCTCCCGCCTGAATCACAGCATCAAGTTTTGCTTCGAGATGTGTCTGGCGTGATCTCCCCTTCTTCAAGAACTCCTCTTGTATACGTTGCTCCTCTGCTGGAGTGAGACTGTAGTCCGAATACGGCTCCAAGAATAGAGAATCGGGGCTGGGCAACTTTTGCACGCCCAAATCCGACCTCTCTTCTCTGTCATCAAATTCACCAATTCCCTTCTCACTTCTTGGACGGGACGCAAGTGATGGTGATGGTGATGGTGAGCGCGGATATTCTGCTCTTCTTCTCAATTGTTCTCCGCAGACACGTTCAGCAAAGGCGTTCCTACGCTCTTCTTGATATGAGTCCACGGCTGCACTCTGGTCGTTGAATAAAATATTGCTCAAATCCATTTTCGTAGTATTCAGGTTGAGAGAGGATAGGTGGTCAAGATGTGGGATTAGTACGATGCTGCTGGCACAGACGTGAGAGCCGCGAAGATGAGATGGGAAAGGAAAAGGGAGGAAGGAAACCTGGGCAAAAGTTAGGAGTGGGACGGTCATTCATGCGAAAACGAGATCTGTGTTGACTGCCGTTTTTCAGTGTGTAGTACCCAACCTCAATATTGTCAACGGTGGGTTTGAAAAGCATGTCTGTCAACGTACAACTCTTCAGATCAACGAGACAGGTGCGAGGGGCGCGGAACTGAAGGTGGGAGCACCGGTCATGTGCAACTGGATTCATAGAGAGATGTTGATTTCAACGCTTAGATGATGAACATGGCCGAGGAATGATATCGTCGTGAACTGAAGGTACGCTCCGGGGCCCCACAGTGCTCAGAAATAGTTGACCTAGTACAATGGATTTGGTACGAGAGGAGAACGGGGGAGAGACCAGTGTTCCATCCAATAGAAGTGGAACCCAGAGTTTGCAAGCGTCACATTATGTATTGAAAGAGCTGATTCTGCTTGCCAGTAAGATGACCGAACATATAATCCTCGGCCGTGATGTGCATCGCATCCCGCCACCAGCCATCATGAAGAGAGTAAGCAAGATTGTCATATCGAGGAGAGCTTGTTTGATGTGCGCTGGTTTGTCCGCACTCATTCGGACCGGACGGAGCTGTACGCATGCATAGATAAGATCTACGCGCTAGATTGAAGCATTGTCTCACGCGGAAGTAGCCGGCCGGTGAGACATTGGTTGTGTTCTAGGTACGGATTCGATGAGAGTGTTCTAGGTACGGATTCGTGAGAGTGTTCTAGGTACGGATTCGATGAGACAATTCTGTACAACGACGGATTCGTTGGGACGACCTTGTGGTCATGTCCATGGGAGGAGGGTCGCGTCCTACAGATTGCAAGCACAGAACTGGCCAGACGGGTTGAAACAAAGCTGTGCATAGTAGATGGTGATGAAGTTGCTGGTGTGATTGATGGGACGAGGAGGGGGAGGGGAGAGGATCAAGATTCTCGGGGGCCCGGGGGCCCGGACTAATAACAGCCCCCGCCTAATCGTGCATGAGAATACGCGAGGCTTCAGTATCCAACCGGCTGATAGATACACAAGACAAGGCAGGATCCACCCATCATGACTGTGGGCTTGCTCGCGTGCTCACCTTCTGCAAGGGGAAATGCTCTTCTAACTCTTTCTCTCTGCACATTCACACTCCTTAATCCAGGCCGATTCACGCAAATGTTGCCATACTTATAGATTAGAGGCCATCATTCTGGAAAGAATTGGTTCTCGCAGCGCGCCACAATAATGCCCAGGGCGAACACCAAACTCGAATTTCAGCCTGTCTCCAGAGTTCTCCATACATTATTTGCCTTCCTAGTCGGTCTCGTCCTCTTCCTCACAATCCACAGGCGATACTGGTCTGGTAAGTCTCCCCTCCTTCTACACCAAATACTCCTGCTAACAAGCAATGTCAAGACTCCCACGACCCGTACAAATGCAGTGTCCTGCTCAACGAGGGCCAATGGCTCGACGAACCCACATCAGGATCATACCGTCGACCTTACCAGAAATGGCAACCACCAGGTTGCCTGCTGAAAGAATACAAGGCCGATGCAATCACAGTCTGTGCTGGGAACAGGCAGTTGCTATTCATCGGTGACGCCAACGTACGCCAACTGTTCTGGGCTGTTGCAAAAAAGCTAGATCATGGCATGCGCTCACCAGCAGGAAAATATGCAGAGAGGCATGGAGACATACAATTGAGACCGCGAGGTGTGGATCTGAGATTTGTGTGGGATCCATATCTAAATGGATCCATTCTGGCGAATGAGTTGGAGATATACCAGGAGAGTGTTTTGCCGACTGGAAGAGATGGAAAGGCTGAGGTGCCGGCTGTTATGATGGTTCTTGGTGGCGGATTGTGGCATGCGAGACAATATGAGGCTGAAGCTGTGAGGGAGTTCAAAAAAGCTGTTGATGGAGTCACCGCGCTTACGACAAGGAGAGATGGATCGGAATGGAAGTCGAAGGCGCCGTTCAAGGGTCGGGAAGCCATTGGAGATCAGGTCTTCTTCATGCCTGTCGAAGAGCCCGTTTACAAGAGATTGTCTCCGTCACGGCAGGTCACGATACTTCCAGAAGAAGTGGATCAGATGAACGAGTATCTGCGTCAATTGGAGCCCAGCCAGGGTCTCACAATTCCTTGGGTGAATCAGGTCATGACCTCGAAACGACCTTTCGCATACGAGGCCAGTGGACTGCATGTCATCGAACCTATCGCCAATCGCAGGGTAGACATTATGCTCAACCTACGCTGCAACGCCAAAGTCGACAATGCAGTCGGTTGGCCATATGACCGAACGTGTTGCAGCCAATACACTTCCGGGAACTGGTTTCAATGGGCGCTCGTCGTACTCACTCTCGCCGTGTCAATTCTGGCAGCATACATCCACTTTTGTGGATACACGACAATTGATGTCGAATCCGGCACGTACAATGTATCCCGTGCTATCATCACCATTGCGTCAATTGGGCTACCTCTCGCATACTGCTTCTTTGCTGATCGAACCCAGCTGTTCAACAAACTCCAGAAGATGTATCGGAGAACCGAGTTCATCACAATCTATGGGATCGTTCTCGCCGTTGGTCTTTTGACCATTCGCAACTCATCAATACCCCCACAACGACATGAGCTCCCATCAGCCTCTAAAAACCATCCCTCCACGTCGCCAATTACCATCGAAAAGCCTGCCACAACAGACAGCTTCCTCTCGTCTGCTCAAATCCTCGAATGGAAAGGTTGGACGATTGCATTCTTCCTCCTTACGCAGTTCTACGCCGCTGACCAGGAACCATGCATTCATATCCTCTCTCGCCTCTGCATCTCCTCTCAACTCTTCCTCGTAGGCTACGAGCATACATCATACTTCTACACCACGGGCGATTACAGTATTAGTCGCGTGGCTACAGAACTTGTGAGGATGAGTTTGTTGGCGGTTGCTATGGCGTACCAGATGTACACGAATTACCTGTTCTATTATATCGCGCCATTATTAAGCTTTTGGTTTTTGGTTGTCTTTGTCACGTTGAGGTTTGGGCAAGAGTTGAACGGAAATGTTGGGTTTCTGCTGGGGAAGGTGGCGTTTTCGGCAGGTTTTGTGGCGATGCTTCACAGGAACGATCATCCCATCAATCGCATCTTCAACATCCTTCGTCTCGTTTTCGGCATCAGTTGGGATGCAAGAGGTTGGTGCGATCATGTTTCTGTTGACTCATTCATCGTTTATGTGGGCATGCTTGTTGCCCTTGTCAACATAGCTCATCAGAAGATTATGGCAGGGGCGAAATCCAAGGAGCCTCAACATCGATGGGCTCACCACGCCAGACACTACCTCCCATCCCTTGCCGTTTGCTCCTCTCTGATAACCCTACCGATCTTCTTCTATGCCACCCTCTCCTCCTTCGTCGAAGCCCACGGATACGATTGGGACGTCCATCCTTACCTCTCTCCTCTCCCTATTCTTGCCTACCTCGCCCTCCGCAATTCCACGGCATTGCTGAGGAGCTGGCATAGTGAGGCGATGAAGAACGTGGGATGGTGTGGAGTTGAACTCTGGGTTCTTGGGATGCATGCTTGGAGTGCGGCGGATGGGAGGGCTGTGTTGAGTTTAGGGGTGGTTAGGGACAGGAGGGTTGAGGGGTGCATATTGGGGGTTTTGGTGGTGGGAGGAAGTCTGTGGGCGGGGAGAGGGGTGGATTGGGTGACTGGGTGGATAGTTGGTGGGGATGATGGCCAGCTGGCAAAGGGAATGTCTTTGCCTGTCGTTAAAGAAAAAGAGGCGACTGGGAAACGGGGGGAGGTTGGGACGGGGTTGAAAGGAGGATTTAATGAGCCGGCTGTTCGATTCGTGGTGTTGCTTGCCTTTTTGTGGGCTTTGAATCTGGTTACTGGGTAACTTTGTACTATATATTTGAGAGGAGAAGAGAGGAAGGGATTTGTACATGTGATGGAATGAGATGGAATGGAATAGATACCCTGTATATTTATCATTGATCTAATATCTGAGCGATCTATGCCTGTGGCTTTCTTTTTGAGAAGGGTGGAGATGTCGATGAGAATTGTAGGAGGAGATTGGAGAAGGGGTGATCGGGGTGGTCGGGGTGGCTGAGATAAGCAGGAGAGACAGTGTCTGTGATTTTGGGTTCGAAATGGGGGGGTGGTGTTCGAATTACGTTTTTTATCGGGAGAGAGAGAGAAAGCGAGAGAGATAGAAAGGAAGCTAAAGGTGGAACTAATTTTAACTTGGTTAGTTTCTGTTTGTTATGAAAACGATACTAGATATTATACTTCTCGAATTGTTCGTGTAGATAGGGGTAAAGTAAGGTAGATAACTATCCCGCGTGGTATCAGTTTTGTAGAGGATTGTTTTAGTTGGATTTTGGGCAGAATGATGGTGGTGGTTGGCAGTGGGTAGATAGAGGGATAAGTTTCAAGATTGTGGTAGAGTGTCACGGGGCGGGTTCGGGTAGTAGGAGGAAGGAGCAGCAGCAGGAACAGGTATCATTCAACAGGCTATATACGAACTGGCAGGCAACCCAACAGGCAGGTTTGGCGACAGGACGTAGCTCAAAGATCTACGAATTAGTTGAATTGATTGATTGATTGATTTTATCCTACTCGGTTGCAGCCGCTTAATCAGGCAGCTATGTCCGGTTAGGAGGACTTCATCAGACAGCCGACACGTGATAGATTATATAATCCACCGCGCCCCACTTCGCCCCGTTCACTGAAACAAGACCAGCTGTCCCCTCCGTCCTCCCTCTTTTCCCTTAACCAGTATCTCCAAATGCCCGCTGGCTCTTGTAGATACTGGTTATTCTGCTAGTATATCTGTGCTATGTAGACTCAAGAGGCAATGCCTCGTGTTTCGCTATCCTTCTACCTACAGTCTCCCTCTAATGCTCAGCTTTGTCTATCTGTTTCGCCTTATCCCTCAAGGCCAATGGGTTCCCTAAGTATGTTTCTGCTTGTGAAAGTTGCCTTGCACCAGATTCCTATGCGGCGGTGTATTTGGTTGTGTGATGCTGGAGACAATAGTAACCATCGTAGTCGTGATTTCGCTGCTTCGGTGTGATACTCCGGGTATGCCCGTGGACGAGGCTGTCTGGTAGCTGCCGTATTGTATGGCGCCGATCGTGCTATAGACCTGCCGTCTTATAGTCGGAGCCTATCTGCTGCTAGTCGCTCTCCCTACTTGCTATATCGCGCTCCTACTCTTGCCAATGCCATAACTGGGACGCAACAGTCTGGGGAGAGGCTCAAGGCTACGTCTGCTGGCTTGTAGGGAGGGGATTTGCCGCCAATAAGCTCCTTCTATACGTCCTTACTGCTTACTGTGTTGCGCACCTACTCTTGCCAATGCCATAACTGGGACGCAACAGTTTGGGGAGAGGCTCAAGGCTCTGGACATCAGCTTACAGCAGGACGGTTTGCGGAGACGATAGTAGATGAGGTTCTCTAGCAGCTGCCGTATCGTGTCGCACCGATTGTGTTGTAGACGTGTCGTCTTATAGTCGGAGCCTATCTGCTGCCAGTCGCTCTCCCTGCTTGCTATATCGCGCACCTACTCTTGCCACTGCCATAACTGGGACGCAACAGTCTGGGGAGAGGCTCAAGGCTACGTCTGCTAGCTTACAGGGAGGGGATTTGCCGCCAATAGGCTCCTTCTATGCGTCCTTACTACTTACTGTGTCGCGCACCTACTCTTGCCAATGCCATAACTGGGAGGCAACAGTTTGGGGAGAGGCTCAAGGCTCTGGGCAACAGCTTGTAGCAGGACGGTTTGCCAAGACGTTGGGAGAGATTGTCTAGTCGTTGCAGTGGTGTGTGGTGCCGATTGTTGCGCACCGAGCGTCTGGTGTTTGAGTTGTGTTGAAGGTATTGCCGTTCTAGCAGTGACTCGTCGACTCGGAGCGTTGCAGTGTCATCTGGGGTGATGGACTAGCCGGGAGATAGTGACTAGATGGTTGCTGTTGTCTTTGGTGGACGCATCGTTCGTGTAGCTTGCTCATGTATTCGTCTGCTTGCTCTGCGGTGGCCGCGACGGCGACTCTAGAGATATCTCATCGACGCTGAGGGACGCGCGATGGCCTCTAGAGGCCGGAGCGGCCACTGACAGAGGTGTTTTGATGATCCTTAGATGATACTTCTGTAAATTCCAAAAATTGAGTTCTCGCTGTGTGTGCTGTTTTTCGAATTAGTTGAAGCCACGCAGGCTTTAAAACCTTTCCTCGGCAGAACTACGGCTCTGCCTTGATCACGTGCCGTGGGGCCACCCCAACGGCGGGAAAGACTTGTCCGCGGTCGTACTGTGACAAAGGGGTTTCTAATCGTTACGTTGGGGTGGAAGAGACGTAAAGGTTAAGAATTGGAATAGATTGTTTCGAAGTTGTACTAATCTAAAATATAGGTAATAACTGTTCGATCCTGCTATTTCTGGAAATTAGATTTTGGTAATATTTTACAAGACTTCCTAGATTGTCCAAGGTCCCTAAGGAAGGAGGGGATAACCGGTCTCGAATCTCAACCCCCTCGCCCTCGAAAGTAATTCTTCCATTTTACAAAATCACACCCTTCACCCCTAGTTTTTCTTCTCGCATTTCAACTCTCAGGATAAACACCGTTATTATCCCTTTTACTTCACAAGCACCCCACACCACCCAAGCTTATTCATTAAACTTCGACATCTCTTCCGTCATTACATACTCAAAAAAATACCGCAAAGACTTTCAAGAGGCAAGAGATCATTAACTACATACATCCCTAGACACCTACGAAAACAATACAACACCAACAACCACTCACAAGTTCCCACTCTCCAAAACGCCGTTTACCAAACACCTTGCTCAAAAAAAAACAAAAAAAACAGATCCAGATAGCAGTTCACACCCCAACTCCAACTTCACCATCCGATTCAAATACACAACACCTCTTACCCCTAACAGACCAACCGCAAAAAATCTCCCATCTCACGCTCCCATCCTCTCCGGATTATCCCGCCTCTCCTATACCCACCTACTGCCCACTACTCTCACCCCCAAGCACACCACAACTCACCACCCCCAACCCCCCAAGCACAAAAAGCGCCCAAGAAAGAACCCCCGCTTCCGTCTCCTTGGCCATACCCTCCTCGCGCCCCTCATCGAAATCATAATGATCGACTTCCCTCTCCGTAGCTTTGGTAGGTCGATACTCCGCATCCTCCTCCACATCCTCCTCCTCAACTTCCGGCCTAGATCTCGTCCATCTCCTCAGTGATTTAGAAGAGGAGGAAGTAGTCGTAGAAACACCAGCCGTAGCTTGAATAGATGAAGATGAGGTATGTGCATAAACATGATCTTTACTTATAGCCTGGGAAGAAGTCTTACGAGGACGACCACGACCTCGTGTTTTCACTGGGAGCGGAGAGATTTCTATGGTTTCGGCGAGTTCTTCGATTGCATCGCCTGCCTTTTCCAATACCTCTCCATTACCATTCAACGCACTGTTGATTTTCGGAATGACGCGTAAGACTGGTAGTTCCTCCATCTTTGGGGGTCCACTTAGACTCCATGCTAGACCGGAGGAGCGGAGCATTGCAGATACGTCTACGCCATGGACGACAGACCATAGACAGAGTGAGACAGTGGAGAGGAGTACATCCCATCCGACTTGTGAGATAACGGGGTTATCTGACAGTGCGCCGGCAACACTTCCAAATACACCCATTGCTTGCCCAAACAAGGTATTTTCTTCTTTCGAATGTGTGTTCCAGACGTAGTTATGCTGGAGGTATTTATGTGGGGGCGATTCGTTGACGAAGGTTTGGTATGTGAAGAATATGTATATACTCACTGCAGCGAAAGACAAAGAACGAAAGATATCTTCGTAACTCTTTCTCGCAGCATGGATACTCTTAAATCGGTTGACTTTGTGGAGGTAATTAGGTTGGAAAAGTAATGCGAGGAGGAGCGGGAGAGCAAAATATCCTGCTGTGGTGATTGAGGTCCAGATACCGGTGTTGTAGAGTGGTGTTGCTGATTGATGGTTTGGGTCCAAGGTTTTTACGCCGAGGTAGGAGAGAGCTATGAAGCTGAAGAGAGCAGGGATTTCTATGAGCTGGGGGTGAGGTGTGAGAATGCGTGATTCATCATCGATGGGTGCGCCAGATGACAAGGGGACAGGCGTAAGGAGGAGAATTATGAAGAAGAGGCATTGGGCTGTTGAGAGAGAGGCGAATTGGGCGAGGAAGATGGTGGAGAGGGTGATGTAGGTGGGGATGTTTCGGTGTCTCCCTAATAAACACATACATATCAGCATCGGTCTCAATCTCTTGCTGTCAAGATCTAAGAGCTCTTGGGTTTGATGTAGGGAAGGAAGTTATACCTTCAACGCCAACAAAAACACTCCAAACTATCAATCCCACGAAGCTCTGAGAAGTCCACCAGAAACCACTCGCAGTCCCAAAAGTAGCTTCATTCGTCTCCTTCAACAAATCCGAATCTTGCATCCACCGTCCCAATTGCCAGCCGTCACCCTTCAGCAAGCTCGTCAGTGATAATCCATCATCAGATCCAGCCTTCTCCTTCGCATTGGCATACCACCCACTCCACAAACTCCCGGCCGTATTCGCACCCGACTCAGTCGCCCAGTGCTGATAAGACGCGTATCGCCATGCAAGCGCATGATAGGTCGTCAGTCCTAGACTCGTGATAGCGAGGAGAGAGAAGAGCGCAATTGATTTCTTATGCCACGGATGACCATCGCGGGTGTTCAGACTTGGTGGTAGACTGCTATGGACGCGCATAATGAAGCGCGTTATGGTTGCTAGGAGGATTGATATGATGGCAGTCTGAAGCGCGAGGAGGGAGAGTGGGAGGGCGTTTGAATTCGCGACGGAGGAATCTCCGGGGACCATTATGGCGGGTGATTGAGAGGCGATAAGATGGGTGTGGTGTAGGATGGTGCTGCTGAGTACGATGACCTCACGCGTATCGGATTATCATGAGAGCAGGGATCTCTCCACAAGCGCATCACCATCACGTACCTTTCCCGATGGAGCCATGTAGCAACACTCCAACATGTACCATTTGGCGAAGAGTATTTACTTGTATGCCACCAGTAAAGAGGGTATATCATGTCCTCCTCTCAATAACCTTCTATATACTC
This sequence comes from Venturia oleaginea, assembly GCA_013176395.1. Lineage (NCBI taxonomy): Eukaryota > Fungi > Ascomycota > Dothideomycetes > Venturiales > Venturiaceae > Venturia > Venturia oleaginea. Next base: position 217,849 of record JABMLP010000031.1, on the reverse strand, counting down.
TCCCTTTACTCAAAATACTCTGTTCTCCCAACTAAGCTCCACGACGAATCAATCAACTAACAATCACCGCCAGAATACTCCATCCTCCTCCTCGGCCTCGACAACGCCGGCAAAACAACCCTCCTCGAAAACATAAAAGCCCTCCCCATAAATGCAACCTCCTCAGCTCCTTACCACCCAAATCTCAAAACCGTCCCCACCGTCGGCCAAAATGTCGCTACGATTACATTGCCGCAATGCTACCTCAAAATCTGGGACGTAGGCGGACAACACAGTCTAAGGAACATATGGAAGAGTTATTACAGTAGCTGTCATGCCATCATTTTTGTCCTGGATTCAACAGACATCGGTGACGCCGATCTCTCCACCCTCCAAGATTCCTTCAACCCTAACGCCCCCTCCACAACTTCAACCCGGGATATCGGGAGACTGGACGAATGCCGCCTCGTTCTTGAATCCATTCTCCAATCCTCTGAAACTTCGGGGATTCCGCTCTTGGTACTGGCGAATAAACAAGACCGAGAGGATTGTGTTGAGGTTGTGAGGATCAAGGAGGGGTTTGTCAGGAGGGTTTTTGAGGGCGAGAAGGGTGGGAGTGTTAGGGACTCACGGGTGCTGCCTTGTTCTGCGTTGACGGGGACGGGGGTCGAGGAGGCGGTGGAATGGGTTAGGACGAGGGTGGAGTGGAATAAGGAGAGTAGGCCGCCTGTCATGCGGTAGGCGGACGGGAGGGAGGGAGAGGTAGTGGATAATACCATGATACTGGTCTTGATGCTAGATGGTAGTGAGGAGAATCGAGGATTATGCAGAACAAGTCTCTAACCATCTAAACGAGGAGCGTGATTTGGCAAGTTCTAATACACTCCCTCTTTCCACTCTCTACCCTCGTTCTGCTCATACTCGATTTACATTACTCTACAAACATACACTGAAGAAGGGTCCAATGAGGCAATAAGCAGACGAGATGAGAGGCAAGCTTTAGGGAATGTTGAATGCAGCGCCAAACGCGCAGACTGAAGGCCTGGTCAGTCCAGAGCAAATGGCATGTACAACGTTTAACTGACAGATTGTACAAGCAACAGTGCGATTCAAGACACCTTCTGTAATACTAGGCAATCCCTGCGTTCATGTGCCCTTCTGTCCGTGCTTGATACTATCCCCGTCCCCGGCTTTCAATTGCTCAATCGCTCCATTCACGGATGGAACGGGCGCACGGTGAGCAAGCGTAATGAGAAGGAATACTGGAGGCCAACAATGGGGCCAATAATCAGCGTTGGATCCGACAGCCACAGACAGGTCGAGTTTTGGAAGATGGATGGGAATTAGCGTAGGAATGAGGCCATGTAGATGTTCACGCAGAGAACCTGGTTGGAAGCAGAACCGAGCCTTGGACGAGACATGGTTTTCTCGGCTGTATTCGTACGAGGAGATGATTGCCAGCAAGGCCAGCAAATTCTCAATGGGACTGTCTGTAGATGAAATGGTTTTAGATGTTTTGGGATGGTGATGTTGTTGCGTTGAAAGGCTTGCAGTTTAGCCCTAGCGAGGAGAAGAGTGGTGGGCCAAGACCAACCTCCATCTGCCTTCCATCCGACAACAACGACAGAACGACTCCCCATCAGCCCGACATCAATAAATAATACACACCATGCCAATCGAACCGCTTGGTCTTCATGCTCCCTGCAATTCGACCTTTGCTCATCTCTCATTTTTGCCCAGCAAGGAACTCCGCACTTTGTCCTATCAGTCGTTGGCCCAGAGTTGAACGCCACCATCGTTTGCATCAAAGCGGCTTGATAGATTATTGCAGCCCCATTGGGAACGAGCCATTTCCTCCAAAATGGACGGGTTCCTGTTGAATCTCTATCATGCCAGTCTCATCTAGTCACTTTTTCAACGTCAACCTCCAAACTCGATGGCAATGTTCTTTTTGTCTTTCCTTTGTCTCGCTGGACTGGCGACGGCTCAGGTTGGAGAAAGGCTCGCTGCCAGACTCAGCGAGCAGAATCTGACCATTTTCAAAATCTACCTCGATAGATACCCATCCTTCGGCCAACGGCTGAGCCAGGGAAATGTCACAAGCAAGTATCGACTTCTCAGAATTACTATAAGTGTGGGCTAACCATTGCTCTCAGTTATGGCCCCTTCCAACGACGCATTTCTGGCCTTCAACGAGACTGCAACGGTAAATCAGACCTCATCAGGAGCCATACTGGCGGCTCTGCAATATCACGTATTGTTTGGCCGATATCCGATTATGTCCCAAATAGGAACACCCCTCATCGATGCTGGAGATGAGCCGCAATTTCTTCAGACTTTGCTCAACAATCCTGCATACACAAATGTTTCGGGCGGCCAGCGAGTGGAGCACCTGTTCACGACTGCCTCTGTATTTCGATCTGGGCTTCATCAGGATTCCGTCATCACTAATCCAGTGAGTACCGAATTCAGAATGGTCATGACCTAGACACTAACCCAGCGAAGGACATTGCTTACGTGGAACAAAATGGTCTCCCAGGCCTGCTTAATGTGGTTGATACAGTTTTCACCATGCCAGGTACTACAGTTGGATCTCTGAGAGCCGGAAATTTCACTGCTGGTTACAATCTGGCAACCAAACTGCCTAGAGAGACCTCGCACCAAAACTTACCTAGTAGATACTATACGCTGTAAGTTCTGCTTCAATCTCGTTGTATCACCGACTGATTCCTATATGAAAGCTTCATACCCAATGACAGATTGCCCGAAATTTCGCAGTACACAACGGATTACGTCGTTGCAATAACAGACTATCATCTGTTCCCAGATTACTTGATGTACTCGCCAGACTTCAGCAACAATCTTACGATGACTTCCCAGCATGGAGAAAACGCCACAATGCGAATAGTCGATGGTGCTACATATATCAACGATGCAAAGATAATTGCTACAGATTGGCTAGTTTACAATGGCGTACTCCACATCCTTGATAGGTGCGTCACTTTCTCATCCATGTCTTCCATTCAGAATGCTGAAAATTGTTTACCAGTACTTTGAATTTCTCTCAGCCAAATAACTTGCCCGAGCCCCTACTTGCACTAAATGGAGGGAATAACACGACGACTCCTGTGGCGAGTCCCTCGCCCCGATCGAAAACTGACACTCTTCCTGTTGGCGCTAAGGTGGGCATAGGATTTGTTGTTGCCTTAACTGCCCTAGGGCTTATTGGAATTGCCATTTATGTTTCCCCTCGTCGCACCGGCAAAGGCAGGAAAGTATCTATCAATGAGCTTAGTGGCGAATACAAACTCGAAAAAGTGCATGAGATAGCATCTCCTGATGAAACAGTCGCAGATCATGGCGGAGTTGCCTGCAGCCATGTGGAAGCCAGTTGAATTATATGGAGGCGCGGAGACGGCTTCATTGAAGGAGTTGGACACGAAAGAAAGGCTTGACGTGATCAGCAGCGATGCACGTTCGAGGAGGAAGTCGATGGATATCAGGATGGAGCGGATAAATGAAAAGGACAGGATTAGGTCGGAAAACGAGAGGGAAAACACGCAATCACCGTTCGACAAGCAAGAGCGTGAGAACATGAGGAACAACAGTGATGGAGGTGTCTACAGGCCATCGGATCACGCGACAAAACCCACTTCAACGCAGGAGGTGTTTGGAATTTCGCGGATAATGGAAGCGAATAGGGATATTGTGCCCGACACGCCGATTGATGAGACTTCTTCGGAGAGGATAATGACCCCTGAGCTCGGGGAAGGACGTGTCCGACCATCAATGTCGAACAGTGAAGGCCCAAGGTCGCCTATTAGCCCGGTGAGTTTCATCGAGCACAAACTTTCGGATAGCCCAACTAATTAAGACCAGATGTCCTCCTTTAGAGAATATCAGCTCGCCACGAATCAATTTCCCACCTTGACCACACCCACCACGAGTCCTGTCCGTGATGTCAATTGGGGACAAGAAGACCTGTTCTCCACGCCAGTGAAGACGGGCATGCCCGAGGCAGCGACAAAGAAAAGCGACAAGTGATTTACAATGGTTATCATGGTTTGCAATTAGGTATATTGTTTTTAGCGTTCATCATCATCATTAGCAACAAACTGGCAGCAGGTGCAGAAGTAAGGGATCGAAACTTTCGTAGAAATGGGGGGTGTATAATGAGCATGTGTTTCGGTGTTGCATCTCACGTGAGGAGAGAATGAAGCATTAAGCGTGGTGGTTATTCGGATGGTGGTCATTTTCTGGAATGGATGACTTGGGTTGTGGTTTGGCTGGCCTGGAATGGTTGGTCCGGAAGCTTTTAGGTCTGATGAGGTGATTTGGGATTGGTGAAGGAGTGTGTACATACATAGACATTTTCGGCCCTCGATATTTTGGTTCAATGTTGGTTGATTGCGGAGGATATATCCCCTGCCCATGGTGTGGCTAGCAAGCGTTTGCGTCTTTCTGGTTGTATTATCTATTACGTTTTAGCGGTTAGAAGAGTAGGTCCCTAATTGTCCCCCTCCCTCCCTCTGTATATGGATTGTGTCGTTTTCTGTGAAGAAGACTTGGATATGTTTTATATAGCAGCAGTAGTATTGAGTTGTATCACGATTCATAAAAGTTCACAACTCAAGTATCGAGAATTCACAGCTACGGATATGCAAAATCTTTACACTAGCTCCACAGTACCAGCAATCGCAACGGAAATACATGCGCTGATATATCATTGGTCTGATTGTCGATTTAGCGCGCGTGATGATCACAGATATCTCGCCAGAGGTTGTAAATCTCCACTAACTCCCATTGGATGGGATGAGAATCGACGCTCGCATGTTTCATGCATTGTTTTTGCTGGGTCTGATTATTGATGCACTGGTACTGGTACTGGTATGTAGATTGAGGATTGTGGTAGAATGCAAAAGCGAAAGCAAACGATGATGATTTGATTTGATGTAAGGGGGTATTGATACGTTCGGGCTCGAGGTTGGAGTCTCCATGAAGGATGAAAGGAGAAAAAGCGGTGAGCAGCCGTGTAATCACGCCCAGGCATTCGATAGAACTACTGAAACGAAGTTCCGACGGTGGGGTGTTGATTACAGACTGCAGAGGGCAGATTTCAGGTTTTCGGTTCGCCCTTGCTTCTATTCTTCGCTTGACACGCACGCATTCCTGATGTCGTGCGACACACCCTCCAACCATGCTCATACGAACCTCTATTCTGATCCTCGAATCGAATCCTTACGAACTATTCTCATAGCTCTACTCCCTACAAGTGCGACTCCATCAATTAAACACGGTACAAGATCCTGCCCTTTATCGTTTGCCTGGACAATGCCCTTGCACGATTTTTCTGTGTGCTGCAGCTACAGCTGGGGTGTTGTGAGCAATGCAAATCATCCCAGGAGAGGGGTGGGGATCATTGCTCTTATTACCTGTGAGGAAAGAGGTGCAGGCCTGTTGAAGATCTTTGGGCCGTTTGCGCCTTGTTGGATGTTACCCATCGTTATTGTGAGCTTCAGGGGCGTGCCGTGTGAACCGTCACTGCTTGCATTCCTGTCTGCGAAGTGAGTAGAAATGGCAAAGTGTGAATTGACAGCGGTGCTGATATGCTAATTAGGCGTAGAGATGGCTGTGAGAGTCTGGAGGTGCAATGATCTTAGACTGAACTAGTTGAGACATTTGCTGTCGGCCTGGTGAGCTTTCCTCGATTTTCGGGTCAGCTCTGAGGCGTGCGCCATGATTCTCGAGAGGTTTGATGAACCTACGATCAACCAGTAGAACTTGAGACCCTAATCATGGATCTCCGATTTTCATGGTCGTCTCTCGCTCATTCAAAGTCGAGACTCGAAGCGCTCTTTGCATGCCAACCGGGTCCTAGGTTGAATCTGTTCGTCGTGTGGCAAGTTGCACACAACATCTTGTACTTCTCAAGTTCAGTGTTTCCAGACTTCCTTCCATTGCCTCCAAGACTTTCTTTTCCCTCAGATCTTCTATCATTCGTGGCTCTCTCCAAAATCTCGTCCCAATGTCTTAGGACTTGTGAGAAAATCAAGATCTTCACCATCCACCACTCGGATCGAAACAGATTCTTCAGCTTGCTGCAACCCGATCGTCACTTTCATGATAAAAATAATATTTTCTTCATCGCGATCTCGCCACGATGCAAGAACGTTCGCAATCGTCCTGAAATAACCCCCGGCCACGATACATATCCCGGTCTGTAAAATGCCGGATCGCCACGATACTCGGTACCGGCCTCGTGCGTCAGCCTCTGGCCCTGCAGACGTCGACCCAGCAGACTGAGTCCGACGGTTCGGGTATCCAGCTTTCTCTTTGTGTTGACGCCATGTGTGCCAGTTCAAGGAGACAGTGGCGGATATTCATTTCTCAGCGCCGGGGCTGAGAGATCCAGATCTGGTGAAGGGAGAGACTAGCCTTGCGGACCGGCTCCGTCCGTGAATACGGTGATAGCCTTGAATATGCAGGAGAGATCTGGACTTGGGCTCGTTTGACCTCGACCTCTAAGGCTAGACCAGGCCATGCAACCTCCCGCCTAATATTTACCGCCTAAGCCCGGCGGGTGACAAGTAGTCTACAGACCTTGGGAACTCCCCAGAGAGCTTTCTCGTCCTTATTATATTCACCCTCCTTTTAGACGAAAGGGCGGAAGCAGGGTTTACATAGGGCTACAGGAGAAAGCCCAAGATCCAAAGAGGTACGGGTTTAAAAGCGAGATTATAAGCGGGGTATTCTACTTCTTAATTAGGATAATTATATAATAATAATCAGATTTTACGTGTTATGTAATAGCTGCTGTGCCGTGTGCCCACAATCTCTATCTACAATCGCAAAAATTAACTCTCTGGGCTGAAAAAGCCTCCCGGGTCTATCCTGAGCGGAATCCATACGGTGCGTAAGGGGGTCATCAACGGTCCGGTCCCTTCGCTATCTTGACGTCTCTCGACTTGGCCGTACACCTACTCTTACTATGCCCCCTGCTTTACTACCCGGGTCATCTATCCTACTCCCGCCAGTACAGCTCCTCTACGGCTCCTAAGTCGCGTCCTCTGCCTAAAATCTGCTGTCGTTTCACATGAGAACCGTCATGTACGGATATTTCCTATCCCCCGTAAATACCATACCTTAACCTGCCGTGGTCCGTTGTCCCCCCAACTCACATCACCAGAATACTCTCCTACCCTTAACCTGCCCTTTCCCTCCCTATCACCCCTGCCCTTTGTCCCTGTACCGGGGGTGGTCCTCCTCCTCCCCGCTCACTTTTCGATGTTACCTTGCCCTTTTTCCTTCTCCTCCTGCCCTTTGCCTTCTCTATTCCGCTCACTTTTCGATGTTACCCTGCCCTTTATCCTCCAGCTCCTATTGCGGCCCCTTTGGACTCTCGCGCCATCGTTGGTGGTAGGTGAGGTGATGTCTCTTCAGACTTTTGCGTAGTAGATAAGGTAGGTGAGGTAGGTAAGGTAGGTGAGGTGGAGTCTCTTCAGACTATTGCGGAGGAGGTATCGGTACACGCCCGGTATAGAGTAGGTGAGGTGGTGTAGGAAGCAGGCAAGGTAGTAGTCGTAGTTAAGAATTTTGGACTCTTTGTGCGGCCTTGGCGGGACTTGAACTCCTCCGACTCGGTGCCAGCGTGGTACTTCCAGTATACGTTGCTCTTCGTGTAATCGCTGTATTGCCATCTCTTACTACGTACTGAGTTTTCCCTGTGTCCAGGAGCATCGCTCGTGGTGTGGTAGAGTCCGCTCTACCAGGCAAACCACCACCACGTGCCGTCCGATGCCCGTGGAGGGTGAGTCCACGGACAGCGATTTCCATCAGCTCTCCCATCATCGTCGAAACGATATGGAAGGTTCATAGCTTCCGCCTCGTGCAGGTTGGAAATTCGACTTTGGAGGCCAGGATAATTATATAGAATACTTTTCCCCGCCTAGTATCCCGGGCTATACGACGGATAGTAGAATATACTTACCTATCCGCCGCCGAGTCGTCCTGGCCCTACTCGGCCCCGCCGCGGATTGTTGCATGGCCGGGGCTAGACTGTAGATTTTACGTGTGAGATCGTCAGGGCGTCATGAGGGGATATTGGAATAAGTGACCGGAGCATTGCACAAAGCCTTCCGCTCTCGCTGGAGACAAAGAAAGTATGCCAGTGGCATCTACTGCATACGGTCAAAAGACCATGATTAGCTCCTGCATCAAAGCCCATACCATCTTCTCCATGATCTCGAATCGGCACCAAGTCGAAATTCCAAAATGAGATCTATCGAATTAGTGCTTTGGATCTTCAAACAATGATTTTCTTTTGTGCGTGTGGCAATAGGCCTTTCCATCAGGATGTGCCTGAAGAAGCTCTGCTATATTACTGGTCAACCTGTCAGCAACAGTATAATTATTCGAAGTACAGCGAACAATATTCGAGCTAACGCATCCGTTTGCATAGTTTTGTGCTGTAAGCAACTGCCTGGTTTCGTTGCAAGGCCGCCATACTATCAATATACCAATGTGAAGATATGTTTTCGGTGAGGCCAACGAAGAAGATATGAATTATTGGTAACGATTGTGAGTGGAGTTTGTTGAAACGAATTCTGGCGAGAAGAAGTAGTGGGTATAATTCCGAAGATGACCCGGCCGGTGCCGGTAAATCCTTTCTCTTCCGCAACGGCCATCACGACAAACACCACATACAATACCCAACGGATCCCGTTCGCCTGATGCACAATCACGTCTTGATACCTCTATCTCGAGATCCGTGGTCTCTAGAGTCCCGAGATGACACGGACGCATGATGGGAATGGAGAACGCGTCGACATTTCCCTTCTCCAGGGCGTGTTCCGACAAATTCCTGTCTTTGGCCTCCTCCGGAATTGAAGATTCTGAGATAGTTATCGCTACGAGAATCTGATGAACTATGATGTCGTTCAGAGATGAGGTTCGTAGTTTTTGAAATTCATGGCACTGTCCATCGCATAAGCAGCTTCACGACTAGGCTCGGTGCAAGCCTTTCCTTACGAATTTCCCAAACATGGTTACCAGGTCGCGACTAAATCTGTTATGTTGGATGACGTATTGATTATTACGTTCCAGCTTAACAAAATATCGAATAAGATTCGAATGGCCCTATTCGATGTTGTACTTCCTTATGGTTGGCGTGAACATCACATTCTCAGACACACACAAAAGTATCAAGAAGAAAACATATTCCTGGACAGCAAATTCTGCTCATGTCTACAGTCGCAATTCAACCGGCCAAGCCAACAATCCTCCACCTAAGCAACCTAAACTCTTCCATCTAAACGTAAACAGCCTTGATAAGACTTGGCACGAATCCATTCATGCCACCTTCCTTATCACCGTGACCCGAACCATTGCAGACCTCAGCAAAAAGTTTGGTCTGCCCAGTGTGCGTCGAGATGTTGATCTTGATTCCACTGTTTTTCCATTCAATGACATCATCAGCTTTGATTTCGAAACCAGTGCTCTTTGCCGTAGGGGCCGTCAATTTAATCGGGTTGTTGTCAAAGGTATGTCCGGAGCTGTAGACAAGACTCTTGCCGTTGCATTCGAGGGCAGTCTTGGCGTTGATGGTGCAGTCGACGGCTTGGGCTTTGTCGGTGACAGCGCCGTTGGCGCCTAGGTAGAAGGTCTCGCCTTTTCCGTGGTTGGTGATAATTTGGAGTTTGAAAGTCTTCCCCTCTGGCGTTGGGGCGGCGGAGACGGAGGAGCTTGAATTTGAGTCAGCGGCGTCTTTGCGTTGAAGGTTACAGCGTTACGTACATGAGGGCCAGGACGCTGGCAGCGAGTGCTGAAGAGAAACGCATGCTGAGTAGTATCGCAAGGAGTGACTTGGTGGGATGTGAAAACTTGTCGGGAATCGAGTACTTGGAACTTAACACTGAGAAGCACTCAAACTATATGTAAGGCTCCATAATCCCATGAGCCACCCTTCTAGCCACTACTGATTAGAAACATTAATATCAACTCCGAGATTCGATTTGGTCGTGGTAGACCACAAGCTTTACGCCAACGGCCATCATGCTGATTAGAGGTATAGCGCCGGGTAACTCATCGTGCTATGATCAATGTGTAGTCACGGTATGTCTCTGGTTGGTAGCCTTGGCTCGGAACGAGAAGAAGTCGGCGACATCTATATTGTTCACTCCGACTTCCGTGGATCGAAAACACGTTTTTGCTTAGAAATGCAGGTGCGAGTTTACGGGTACTATAAGACCCTTGTTACATGATTAAGGGACAGAATCTGGAGCGAACGTCCCGATTTTATTGTGGCCTGATTTGGAGATATTATCTTCTCTGGGTGTTTTGGCCGTCATGTTTTGAACCAGGCTAGACAGATGAAGGTTGTCTGACTGAGAATCTCTTGGAAGCTGTTTGGTGAATGGTCGAGAGGGTGATTTCGACGAGTAATTGATCGGGAAGTTGTACCAGGCACGACAGGGTATCGATCGTCTACCTGCGACAGGAGTTTCGCAACAAAGATCTTTTTCGGCTGGAGTTCCTTAAAGTAAGGCCCTTCGCTTGAAGATACTCTCGTTGCCACTGGAATCTGCATAGTTTTCTCTCCTTTCGGTCTGAGTATGATGTTCCCTCGTCGATCGGTCTGCCGAGGCTTTCCTGTATAGGTGACAAGACCTCTGAAAGTGATTATGAGGCTTTTTAAGAATAGTATCTCAGCCTTCTTGAATTGTTTCACAGACGGTGATCTTGCATCTTCTTCCGATGTTCTCGGTTACAGAGCCTCGTGTCTCGTGCTTAGTCTTCTCCATGCTCCTGCTCCTGTATCATGTTGATATGCTCACAGTGGTGCCGTCAATTTCTGTTGCTCGAGATACTTGGAAGTCACGGGAGGCCATACATATCGTGTGTCATTCGGCAAAATTGGAAATTTGGTTGATGAGGATGCGAAGAAGATCCCGCGCGAACATTGGGAATGAACACTGGAGATACGTGACATCCCTATCTTCGAAAGATCTCGTTTCGGCCGTGCGCATACCAAAACAATGGCGAACGGACCTCACTTCATCTCCCTTTTTCAACAACATCTTTCGCAGTCTTTCTCGATCAATATTACCAAGGCGACTATTAATCTTCAAGCGAGCATGCAATACCTTGAGCAAGACAGCATGTTGGGGGCGACAGTTTCCAGCCTGCAAACCGGTCGAACATCGATCAATTTACTTCCTACACCTGCCGTCATGCGAAAAGGCTATGCTACCAAACAGGCCCATTAATGGTACGAGAAAGTCTCCAAGTCCTAGTCTTAGACTTGTGAACTGCGACCACGTCGTACGGAGGACCTGGCCCTATGACCTAGGATTTATCTGGGGAGCACAAACTGTGACTGTTTCGCAGGGACGTAACCTTCGTCGGGTTGAGGAAATGATCACATTGGGGAAGCAAAAGACACTATCAGGTTCAAATCCAATGATGCTAACCTCAGTTTTGCTGTAAGAGCATGGCAGGAGTTGAAAACCTTTACTGAGCCTGAACATTAATAGCCAATTCACCTAACCTCGTCCAGCAGGAGTGACGACGGGAGGTTCCATGACTGTGCAAGCCCTCGAAACATGTCGATAAGGCTGACCTTGTTTTGACAACAGGTTGATTCTTACGGAGTCGAGAGACCAAACCAGAGCCATCCCGTGAACATTCTCTTCACTACTTTTCAACGCATGTTCTCCTATTGTGCTAGCAGCAAAGACATTAACACTTGGCTTGTTCATCAGTAAGAGTTTTTACCTGTAGACTTTAAACCGCTATTTCTCGTACCCGCACCTAAATAAAATTAGGATTTTGATGTTCCTTATTCGCACGGACTCTGTACTGACCGGACGGCATTCTACGCCTGCATAAATAAGATGTACGCCTGCGAAAGAGTCGGAGAGACTTTATAAATTCTTGTCAAGTGCTAACGTCTTTTCTGCAAGCACAATAGAATTCTTCGAAGTATCGTTGCCTGAATATTCGTTTCTTGAAACTGGCAAATAGTCAGTACCTCGTGGGGTAGGCAGTAGAGAAGAAATTATCGCGGAGTACTGCCCGTGTCTCCATGTATACAAACATGCGCCACACAATGTTATTCTCACACCTTTCCCTACTCTTTTATTCGCGATGCTCTTTCTCATTAAATTAATCTTCGGCTATGCCACGATTACAAGTGCTTCACTAACGTCTCCCTCTCCCATTGTTAAACGAGACACCTCACTCTCGGAAGGCACCGGTTCCATCAATGGCTTCTACTACTCCTTCTGGACCGACAAGAGTTCAGGAACGTGCACCATGATCAGCGGTGCTGGGGGTCAATATAGCCTAAAATGGGACAATATTGGCAACGTCGTAGCAGGCAAAGGATGGAAAACTGGAAGCGACAGGTGCGCAGCTCCCTTTCTTTCTCACTCTACACGTGAAATACCCAGCAGACTTACAGATAAATTACCATCACAGACAAATCACCTACACAGGCACCTTTAACAACACCGGAAACTCCTACCTCGCCATCTACGGCTGGACAAAATCTCCCTTGGTAGAATACTACATCGTTGAATCTTACGGCGAATACAACCCTGGTATTGGCGGGACGAAACGCGGGTCAGTTACTACAGACGAAGGTACTTACGATATTTACACGAGTCAACGTACGAATGCGCCTTCGATTCAGGGGACAGCCACATATCCGCAATTCTGGTCTATTCGCACGGAGAAAAGAGTTGGAGGGAAAGTGTCTACGGCGGCGCATTTTGAGGCGTGGAAGAAATTTGGGTTGGTGCTTGGGACACATGATTATCAGATTGTGGCGACGGAGGGGTATAAGAGTAGTGGGGAGTCGAGTATCAATGTTTGGGTGAGTTTTTGTTTTTGGTTTGTATGAGAGTGAGAATTAGGCTGCTAATGTTTGCGCTTTAGTTGTAAATGAGAGATTCACATGGTTTGCGCCCACTCAGGCATGAAGATGTAGGAAACGTATCGCTGTTCGAGCTAAATCTTGCACAATTAGGGGAGTGTCCTACTGTAATATCGGTAGGTTCAGAATATCTTCCACATAGACAAAGATCAAGCCATTTGATTCATGCTAAATAGATGCTAGCCGACAAGTATCGCCCGTTCAAACCAGCCAAAAGGAGTATATCTCACAAAAACAAACCGAACTCCCAAAAAAGACTGAACATCCAAGCCTTCAGAATCCAATGCACTTTCAAGCCAACCCTGAAGTAAAAAAAATCATGCTTTCTTATCCTTCAACTCACCCCTTTCTCACCCAGCCTCCCCTCTGATCAACGAAACCTCCTATTCATGTTTGTTCCGACTTTCCTTCAGCTTGATAGGCTGGTGTACAATCCTGACATCGCATGTGATATTTGACGACCAGGTGCCGACAGGTGAAGCACTCAATTTGATCCCACGGTACGTAGACGACAGTTGCACTCGTAGTCAAAGTGCCTTTGGGGAAACATGCGTGGCAGTAAAAGCCTACTTGCTTCGATCCGACCATGATGACTATCCTAGTCTGTAAGCTTTGGGGAATTGTATTATCTCAGGCTCGCTAGATCTTTGTGCTGCAACTTACTTTTGGGCTGACTGTCATGTTGAGCTATTCTGGTTGTGGTCGTAGTCGGGTGGTTAGGCGGTATCGAATCTCTGAATAGATGGACATGGTGGTGAGGGTAACTTGGATAGGTTAATGGGTATGTATTGTATTCTTTGATATATACTTGATCTAAGGCCTTCTGACTGTTCTTACGTATCCATATCATCTGTTTGCTGCATACAAAGGTACCTGATTGCTCGATCCAATTCTCCCTCTCAATCTGGCTATCGATGTTTGCTGCTAAACCCTTCATCCTAAGCCCCCTCCAACATCTTGCCTGCACGAAGATGTCTTTCCAAATTCTCCCTTATTAGTGGCTCGGTCAATGGATCCGCTAAGTTGTTAGCCGTTGGAATATACACTAGAGGTATTCCCCCTTATTCCACCAATTCCCGGACTATCATCGAAACAGCTTGGAAGACGAAAAACCACAAAGTAGTATCGATACTAGCCCTAGGCCTCACAGCAGCCTTTGATAATGTGTCTCTGAAAAGACTGCTCCATATCCTCTGGCGCAAAGGGGTAGCGCCGTGGATTATTCGATTCGTGGAAAGCTTCCTCACAGAACGAAAGACCAAGATCTCCTTCACGGGATATAAGAGCGAGTGATACCGGGCTCGTACCGGCATCCCCCAGGGCTCCCCTCTCTCCCCTATCCTCTTCCTGTTCTTCGTCTCCGAGCTCCTCGAAGAATTCCTTACCCCTCAAGATAACACAATCGGCTTTGGGTTCATTGACGATACAAACCTCGTAGCCTGGGGTCCCTCGGCAGCGTACAACTGCAGACGACTAGCCGAGGCCCACGAGAAGTGCCTCCTATGGGCTAGGAGGCACGGCGCAGCATTCAATCCTACGAAGTACCAGCTTATGCATTTCAAGCAGCCAGGCAGCCCCGAGGCCTCCCCGGGGGATATGAAGTCTGCTATAAACATCAATGGAGTTCCTACCAAACCAGAGAGTAAGGAGCTCAGACTGCTCGGCGTGTGGTTTGATCCACAGCTCAAATGGGATGCGCAAATGACGAAAGCAGAGGCTAAGGGAAGAGCAGCGATGGCAGCGATGGGCCGGATAGTTGGAGTCAACTGGGGACCAAGCTTCCGAAAGAGCCGAATGGTCTATACCGCGGTTGTGCGGCCGACTATGCTATATGGCATCCAGGTCTGGGGGTCAAACGACATCCAGGGAGGAGGAATTATGAGAGCGCCGCTAATGGAACGGATAGAGAAAGTTCAAAGACAGTGCCTCCGAATGGCTACAGGAGCCTACAAGAGGACACTTCTCGCAGCGATGGAAAGAGAGCTCTGCCTCCAGCCAATACCCCTATATATAGAACAGCTTATCCTGGAGAGGACTGGCTCGGTAGAGAAGGACCCAGTAGAAGCAGAGATGAAAGCTGCTCTCAACAAAATGTGGATAGAAATCATGATGGAGGAAAGACCCCGCCGGCCGGCTGGCAGCCGAGGGAGGCCGCCTACGGCCAGATGTAAGCCAGATACGTCTACGGAGAAGCGGGCGAAGAGATATACCCAGAGGAAGGAGGAAGCCAGTGACCTCCCGGAGTACACAGCACCCGAAGGAGAGTACCTCGGGGATATCAATACTGACGGGTGGCGCCGGAGGCGGATTACTACCGTACGGAACAACCCTGACAACCCCTACCCGAGGAGGAGGATCACAACGCAAGAAATTGGACCGTACAATGAGATACGCAGCACTACTGGCCCCCGACGGCTTCGAGGCGACCCCGTACCGGGAGACCCGGGGCACGCAATCCGAGTAAGGAACTCGAGGAAAGGAGGAAACATCCATAAGTGGGTTCTACCCAGCAAAATCTCGAAGCTGATGGAAGAGATCTGGCGTACAAAATGGGAAGCACTGGGCCGGAACCGGAGGGCGAAGACTTGGAACGAGCCATGGGAGAAGTCCCCAATTGAGCTATACGACGGCCTTACTGTCGTATCCTTGGCACCGACAGGGGCGGTGCAATTTCTGCATCTCAAGGATACTTCAATGTTCGAAGAAGAACAAGAACAATCAAGAATACAAGAGACTTATCCATAAAAAAAAACTAAAAAAAACTAAAAAACTAAAAACTAAAAAACTATACACCTACTCCATGTCGACTTCTCCACGCGAGTACTCAACCGATTCACCCGATTCCGACGTCATTACAACCGTACGACCTTCAGCTTTCCATATCTTCAACCGGATTTGAGATGCAATACCTATAGCTCTCGTAATTAGCTACTTACGATGACTCTATCAGGAAGGTTGGGCCTAACCTTCTTTGAGCAATAGGATTGTCAGTTTTCATCCAAACTCAATCGATTCTGGCACCGTTGGAACCGCACGAGTCTTAGCTTTTCAATGCTTCAAGCGGAGAGGAAATCAGAGAACTTTGGGGTGATGTACGGGCAATTTTGTATCTAGATTTATATAGACCTCTCCTTTCTCATCTTCTAAAAGACCGCCAGTGTGGTTTCAATCACGTGCCAAGTATCTCGGTACTTAAGAAGAGGGAGGGCCTCCCTCTCCCTCTTCTTCTTTAGATAAGAATACAGGAACTACCCCCCCTTATCTCGCTGTCTTTATTTCCTAGTCTACCTTAGTTCCTTTGTTTCCATTACCGAATGAAGCCAATTCAACACTGATCAGTGGTTGCAAGGCGACCACAGATTAGCAATAATCCAATTTTCCGACAATTGTATGAAACTCCCGCACTGCAGGAGACTATTGTACAACCCACGAATCACGTACCGCACAACGGATACAATTCACTTAGATCTATTTGATCTAGAACAAATACGACATTGGAACCCGTACGATGTGTCAACTACCAATCGGAGCATTCCAAGCGAGCAGTCCTACACCGGCAGGCCCGGCAGTCCCAAGGAAGTTCCAACCGAAAGGGAAAGAAATTGAGCTATTACAAGAGGAGAAGCCAGAAGAAGAACCAATACCTCTATTTACGGAGATCGCACAAGATACTGGAATCCCAATCAATATCCTAAAGAAGCACCTCAATCTACACAATTGGTGGGCAGATATCAACCCAGAAACGGAACCAGAGGAGGCAAACTTGACAACTTACCTTGTACGAAACTATATCGACGTAAAGCGGGCAGGAATTACAAAGAGGAATCTACTCGAAGAGCTGCGCGATGTTTTCTACGGATGGACAAATTATCAGTTTGGACAGATTAACAAACGTTTCATACGAATGTTGATTCAACTCTGTCAAGACAGGCAAATTACAATCCGAGATGAGCCCGGCTGTACGGCTGCAAACCAGATGATGTATGTACTTGGGGACTCCATTCCACCAACACCCCGTATTGAGGAGAGTTTGGTGGAACAGCAGAGCCCAACTACAGACGAATCTGTTAGGCTACGGCTACCGACAATTGAACATCCAGTTCGCGCAAAGCAGGAGTTGGTAGGAGAAACCCTATCAGGACTCTCCGTTCGACAGAAAGGAACTCTCTCTCCAGTGGTGGAAATGCCGAGATTTCAACCCCAGATTGAAGAGAGAACTCAATCCCAGAGACCTGAGAACGCAGTACGGCAACCTCAACACCAAACCCAACGTCCTCAATCCTCTTGGCCTACTGGCATACAACAGAAGAATTGGGAAAGAGGCCGTACGAAGGAACTACCTCAATTTCAACTACCGACGCAACAGCAGCAGCAGCCTCCCCAAGGTTGGTTTGTACAACCACAAGGAGGAGGAACCAGTGGAGGGAGGAGAAGGAAATGGCGGAGGGGGACTACCAGGCCTACCATTAGGTTCTGGTAGCTTTGCACAAGGTCCCCCAGACCCATTAGGAGGAGGATACAATTCTCAAGGCGGAGGATATTCAGGTGGAGGGGATGGAGGCTCGTACGGAGGACCAGGAGCACTACCAACAGGATTACCAGCAGGACCGCCAAGACCACCAGGACCGGATCCGTACGAACTTCCCCCTACAAGATGGATCCCAAATGCCTTTATCGACCCTCGTGCGATCGCTGCTTTCTCAAAAATATGGAAAAAGGAGAGATGCTACACCGGTGAGCCGTACGACATTCTACAGGAGAAGGTGAAGCTGTTTATCACTCTCTGCAGGCGACTCCAGATCTATGAGAACCAGTACCATGCTGTCTTCCCCGACATTCTTACCGGACGTGCAGAGACATTTTACCTTGACCATATTGGACCAGATATGAGATGGGACCAGATCTATCGTGCGATGTATAACAAATTCAATACCAGCCAAAATCACGCAATCTACTACGCAGATTGGACAACAACCTCGTTCGCACGAACAAGATCTGAGAACCCTGATAAGCCACTTCCCGAAGTGCTCCAGATTATGCTAGATAAGCTCCAACTTGTCCAACGCGCAATGGGAGAACCGTACAAAGGCGAGATACACCTCAGTACAGCTGTTACCAAGGCATGCAAAGGCGTACGAGAGCTGGAATCCGCATTCCTACGCCCAAGCACATCGTGCGAGAACTTGTTTGCAGAGCTCCGGTCCGCCCTTCAACTCTATATAGATCGGAAATCTACAAAGCAATTCTTTACAAGAGAAGGGCAACCCCAGCTACCACGGCCCTCGCACGAAGCAGATCAATTCTTCAATGAAAGGAGATTCCGAGATAACAGTAAGCGAGGAACACCTACTCCGTCGTACAACAGAGGCCAGCAACAATGGCAGCCAAGAATAGATCCCCCGCATGAGGCGAATTCGGGACAGCAATCTTATCAACAACCATGGCAGAGATCCAAGAAACCATGGCAACCTAAGCCATTTGCTCGCACGGGAGGGAAAGGTTGCTGGATCTGCAACAAACCAGAATGCCGTTCCTGGAAACATACACCTGAGGAGCAAGCTCGCACGAAGAAGCAGTTCTTTACGGCAGTATATGAAGCTGACATGGAACTCCCAAATGACGAGGAAATCCGACAATTCATAGTCTCGTACGAAGGTACCTATGAACAGTTCCTAGCTTCCCAGGACGAGGAAGAAGACAAGGGACAACAAGTGGTTTCCTACCTAACCACCGCTGCATTCTACCACCGTACAACAGGAGAGGATATCTACGGCCAGGGAGAACCGTCAGTACGTGCGGAACAGTTTATCCTTGAAAGCAAATATGCCAAAGCATACCAAGGTGAACTTTGGGACACAGGCGCCGCACGAGTCTCTACAGTTGGGAAATGTCAGGTTGAAGCATACCTCCGAGAGTTCCCTCGTACGAAGATTGATTGGACACCTGGTAGTGCCCATATCTCGGTTGGAAGTGGACCACCTACTGCGGCAATTGGTACGATAGAAATGGAGAACCCTCTTGGCAAGATCACCTACCACATCTTGGAGACAGACACTCCATTCCTCTTCTGCTTGGACGAAGGAGACAGGCTGAAAGCCTACTTCAACAATGTTAACAACACTATCGTACGAAAAGATGGATCTACAATCCCAGTCGTGCGAAAATGGGGACATCCTTTCTTCAATCTCAGCCAAAGAGAAGCCACATCATTCCTAACTGAGACTGAACTTAGGAGAGTCCACAAGAGATTTGGCCACCCTCGTACAGAACGCCTACACACTCTCCTCAAGCAAGCTGGCTATACGAATGTTGAAGAGTCCGTGCTAGAACAGATCCGGAAGGTGTGCCATCAATGTCAATCGCACGACCAGGCCCC
Source organism: Venturia oleaginea (assembly GCA_013176395.1). Classification (NCBI taxonomy): domain Eukaryota; kingdom Fungi; phylum Ascomycota; class Dothideomycetes; order Venturiales; family Venturiaceae; genus Venturia; species Venturia oleaginea. The sequence goes on along the minus strand of JABMLP010000031.1, from coordinate 198,560 downwards.
AAGAAGATTCAAGTTCTCCATCCAGGATAACTGCGAGTTCAACTACGAAATTATTATCGATGTAATGTACCTCGGTGGTAAGCCAGTTCTCCATGTGATTGATGCAGCTACGTCTTTCCAGGCAGCTACCTTCCTGAAATCGATGTCTGCACGAGATACCTGGGATGCTCTCTGCAAATGCTGGATCTATGTCTACCAAGGACCCCCAGACAACATTATACACGATCCAGGAACCAACTTTGCGTCCGAAGAATTCAGGAACTTCGCACGAATTGTTGGAACCTCGTGCGAAGAAATGCCTGTTAAAGCCCATCATGCTATAGGGAAGATTGAGAGACAACATGGACCGCTAAGGAGGGCGTACAACATCCTTTTAGAGGAGATTGGCCATCGTACGGACAAAGAAATAATCCTCCAGATGGCAATCAAAGCTCTCAATGATACAGCAGGACCGAATGGCATTGTTCCAACACTTCTTGTATTTGGAGCATACCCCAGAATCAACCAGGACTCACCACCATCTCAAGACATTGTCGCACGAGCTGAAGCAGTTCAAAAGGCTATGAAGGAGATCAGAAGTATTCGCGCAAAGGTTGAAGTTAACCGCGCAATCAATGCACGCAATGGACCAATGCTTCACCATATCCTCACCCTTCCATTGAGAAGTAAGGTAATGGTTTGGAGAGAGAAGAAAGGCTGGCGAGGCCCATACAAGATCGACGCCTTTGAAGGTAACAACGTGATACTTGCCCTTCCAAATGGACCAACGCAATTTCGTGCGACCCAAGTCAAGCCTTACTTTGAGGACATACTGGAAACACTTCCAGAGCCATCGTACGATAGCCCTAACGAGCTAGACTCACCACCAGGAAGCCCTCAACACCAAGAAGAAGCCGTACAAATTCAATCCAAACCCAGCGCAGGAGCGGGAGATCAAACCAAGGCCAACTCCCTGGGTACCTGGAGGAAAGCATTGTCTACCTTTCTAAGAAGGAACAGGATGACCTTGCGCTTGCCGTACAACTAAGGCAAGACGGGATTATTACAACACCAGGTCCCCCATTCCAGGAATCAGATCTCAGCGAAGTTGATAACCTTATCAACCAAGATGTCTTTGAAATCATCTTGTACGATGAAAAGAAGCATGGGAAAGGAGAGATCTTTGGTACAAGGTTTGTCCATGAGGTAAAAGGAAAAGGGATCGCACCGTATGAGAAGTCAAGACTTGTCGTACAAGGATTTGGAGACAAAGGAAAGGAAGAAATCCTTACCCAATCGCCAACAATCCAAAGGATGAGCCAGAGATTCCTTCTTGCAATTGGACCTACCTTCATTTCCTACTTCAACGCCCAAGGAGAACTGCGAGATATTACCCAAGCTTACACCCAATCAAAGGACGAACTGGAGCGAAAGATCTTCGCACGACTCCCAAAGGAAATGAAACTGTTCTTTCCAAAAGGGACCCTCCTTCTCATCAAGAGACCCTTGTACGGATTGGCTGAATCAGGACTCTACTGGTTCAAAACCTACCACTCCCATCATGTTAAGAACCTGCAAATGAAAATCTCATCGTACGATCCATGCCTCCTTCACACAAACTCAGGACCTCAAGACTTTGGAATTACAGGACTTCAAACGGACGATACTTTCAGCTTTGCTACCCCAGAGTTCTCCCGGCGGGAAGAGGAAGAACTAAGCAGAGCAACTTTTCGTGCGAAAGGAAAGACAATTCTTGCAGAGGATCAACCTATTGAATTCAATGGAGGGAGGATCCGCATAGAAGGACCTGATATTCTCTTTGAACAGAAAAACCAATCCGACCGACTTGAGTTAATTAACCCTCGCGCGAAGGATGCACAGCAGAGGTACGTCGAGCAACGTGCGAGAGGTGCATATATTGCTTCAACATGCCAACCCGAAGCATCGTACGACCTCTCTGTTGCAGCACAAATCAAGGAACCAACAGAGAAGGATATTGAGAAACTGAACACACGAATCCAGTGGCAGATGGACAACAAAAGACGAGGACTCAGATTCATCCCACTAGACTTCGCACGATCAAAGCTGTACGCATTCACAGATGGATCATTTGCAAACAACCAAGATCTTAGCTCCCAGCTAGGTTTCCTTATTGTTCTCGCTGAAGAGGTCTATTGTACAGAAACTGAATTTGAGATCCAAGGCAACATTATCCACTGGAGCTCAACTAAATGCAAGAGAGTCACTCGAAGCGTGCTGGGAAGCGAATTGTACGGAATGACAACAGGATTTGACAACGCTATCGCTATTAGTACGACCCTCCAACAGGTTACAGCATCCCTCGGGCTCGCACGAATTCCCCTTGTCCTCTGCTCAGACTCTAAGTCCTTGTACGACTGCCTTGTAAAGCTCGGAACAACAACTGAGAAACGCCTCATGATTGATATTATGTCAATTCGAGAGTCGTACGAGAACAGGGAGATTTCCCAAATCCGCCGAATCAATGGGAAGGACAACCCAAGTGATGCCTTTACAAAAGGAAGCCCTAACGCTGCACTAGAGAAACTGATCTCTACCAACAAGCTTACAGTGCAAATGGAAGCTTTTGTTGATAGATATGAGGATCTGTAGTACGCTAGTTGAACGAAGGAGAGTAGTTGTTGGTTTGAGTGATTTTATTGTTGGTTATTTAGGAAAGAATGAGTTGGAGAGTAGGAGGAAGGTCTGCATTATCGGGGCCACCTCTAGAGTCACATGGAGCGCAACACCATCACGACTTGCATCACGACAAGAAAAGACTCCCAGTGTCGTATCCTTGGCACCGACAGGGGCGGTGCAATTTCTGCATCTCAAGGATACTTCAATGTTCGAAGAAGAACAAGAACAATCAAGAATACAAGAGACTTATCCATATATGTTTATTTCATTATCATTTCATTATCGTTACATTATCATTTCATTATCGTTACATTATCATTTCATTACTATTTCATACACGTGTACAAAGCCGATCCAACACTTACTAAGGTAGAAGCACATACAACGTTCCTACTCCGAGTCGAAGTGCTAGGACTCCGGTCCTGGCTCGCATCGATACATGTCCCAGGGATTACCCCCGAATGCGAATGTGGATGGCAGCAAGAGACGGTAGAACACATTTTTACGTACTGTACTAGATTCAATAGGAGAGGCCTATTCAGCGCCAGGGGAGGCTCTCGAGGGGTGAAGGGGCTACTAGGAACATTTTTCAACCAATACGGCCAAGATAGGCCTAAGTGTACGACTTAGATTGATTGAAACGAAGAGAATATACTTAGAAATCCCCTCTTCGTTGAAATGGTTGGATACTGCGCGGCTATCCGGATCTAGCCAATTAGATGTGACGGCTTGCTAGGCTACTGGAACAACCACAGTGTTCAAGCACCTAACAAGGCGCCACAGTACACGGGCCACAGCAAGACCTATAAGTAGGTCTTGCCCCCAGCCCCCATTTACATAGCTACCTGTAGTTCGCTATCACATTTAGTCCATACCTGATTGCTGCTCACGCCTTTCATTAGGTACTACTATGTTACGGGGAACTCGTTTCTCAACACAGTTGATTATGTCAAGACCTTCTTGACACCTGTGTTCTCTTGTTCTGGTCCGCGGGTTTGGGGTAAGGGCAATATCAGTCTGAAAGTACTTACCTTAAGTACCTTCCCTTGCTCAGGTTCTTTGGAGGCTCACTAGATCCTAGCCGTCCGATGTATCTCCCAATTCAATTGTCGTCTAACCGATTTGATGTCACGTTTGACCTTGGACTTGACTTGGAAGCATGACTTGAATTCTATGGGATGTGCGAAGTTGTAAGGATGAGGAGCTAACTAAGAGGTAGAGACGAGTCTAAGTACTTGCGACCAGTCTCGCGCTAGACCTGATCGAGCAGAACCACCACATTTAACTACATTTAACTGCATTCGAATACCAACATAGTTCGATCATGACATTTGATCCTCAGATCAATCCTGAACGCTTGTCGGTTAGTATGAAGGTTGGGGGTGGGCTTGCTTCGTGTGCATATGACTTGTGCTTGATTGTATCTAAAAGTAAAAGGTCGTTACTGTTGATTGATTGATTGATTGATTTTATCCTACTCGGTTGCAGCCGCTTAATCAGGCAGCTATGTCCGGTTAGGAGGACTTCATCAGACAGCCGACACGTGATAGATTATATAATCCACCGCGCCCCACTTCGCCCCGTTCACTGAAACAAGACCAGCTGTCCCCTCCGTCCTCCCTCTTTTCCCTTAACCAGTATCTCCAAATGCCCGCTGGCTCTTGTAGATACTGGTTATTCTGCTAGTATATCTGTGCTATGTAGACTCAAGAGGCAATGCCTCGTGTTTCGCTATCCTTCTACCTACAGTCTCCCTCTAATGCTCAGCTTTGTCTATCTGTTTCGCCTTATCCCTCAAGGCCAATGGGTTCCCTAAGTATGTTTCTGCTTGTGAAAGTTGCCTTGCACCAGATTCCTATGCGGCGGTGTATTTGGTTGTGTGATGCTGGAGACAATAGTAACCATCGTAGTCGTGATTTCGCTGCTTCGGTGTGATACTCCGGGTATGCCCGTGGACGAGGCTGTCTGGTAGCTGCCGTATTGTGTGGCGCCGATCGTGCTATAGACCTGCCGTCTTATAGTCGGAGCCTATCTGCTGCTAGTCGCTCTCCCTACTTGCTATATCGCGCTCCTACTCTTGCCAATGCCATAACTGGGACGCAACAGTCTGGGGAGAGGCTCAAGGCTACGTCTGCTGGCTTGTAGGGAGGGGATTTGCCGCCAATAAGCTCCTTCTATACGTCCTTACTGCTTACTGTGTTGCGCACCTACTCTTGCCAATGCCATAACTGGGACGCAACAGTTTGGGGAGAGGCTCAAGGCTCTGGACATCAGCTTACAGCAGGACGGTTTGCGGAGACGATAGTAGATGAGGTTCTCTAGCAGCTGCCGTATCGTGTCGCACCGATTGTGTTGTAGATATTACGGGACGGTAGCTGGAAAGACGCAGCATACTCGTAGCCAAAGATTGTTTAGATTCAGTTAAAGAGTGAAGGTATCTACAAACAGAGAACCTCAATGAGGTTCTTTCTCTATACTAGGCTCAATCAGGCTTAGGCTCTTAGCCTATACCAACCATGGGCCATGCCCATAACAGTAGACCTGTCGTCTTATAGTCGGAGCCTATCTGCTGCTAGTCGCTCTCCCTGCTTGCTATATCGCGCACCTACTCTTGCCAATGCCATAACTGGGACGCAACAGTCTGGGGAGAGGCTCAAGGCTACGTCTGCTAGCTTACAGGGAGGGGATTTGCCGCCAATAGGCTCCTTCTATGCGTCCTTACTACTTACTGTGTCGCGCACCTACTCTTGCCAATGCCATAACTGGGAGGCAACAGTTTGGGGAGAGGCTCAAGGCTCTGGGCAACAGCTTGTAGCAGGACGGTTTGCCAAGACGTTGGGAGAGGTTGTCTAGTCGTTGCAGTGGTGTGTGATGCCGATTGTTGCGCACCCGGCGTCTGGTGTTTGAGTTGTGTTGAAGGTATTGCCGTTCTAGCAGTGACTCGTCGACTCGGAGCGTTGCAGTGTCATCTGGGGTGATGGACTAGCCGGGAGATAGTGACTAGATGGTTGCTGTTGTCTTTGGTGGACGCATCGTTCGTGTAGCTTGCTCATGTATTCGTCTGCTTGCTCTGCCGTGGCCGCGACGGCGACTCTAGAGATATCTCATCGACGCTGAGGGACGCACGATGGCCTCTAGAGGCCGGAGCGGCCACTGGCAGAGGTGTTTTGATGATCCTTAGATGATACTTCTGTAAATTCCAAAAATTGAGTTCTCGCTGTGTGTGCTGTTTTTTTGTCGTTACTGTTGAACAGTGGCATGCCAGTCCCTGATACCTCAGGCATAGTGCACGTGATAGATGCCAAGGAATGCATTGACATGCATATATATGCATGCAGATGCCACGGTGTACCTAACCTCTGAAGTGAAATACAGTCAAGTCACAGGGTGACACTCGTTCTGTTCATCGGCTCCTATCGTTAAGTTCGTGTTGAATCTACTTCCGAATAACTCTGTTTTGCTCGTTCAGCTCAACACTTTTCGAAATAAGTTCAAATCTAGATTTAAGGGATTTCGATATTCTTTTATTTTGGGTCATTAGTTTTTCATTATCTATCTAGTTGCTTAATTGTTTAGTGATTGGTATTGTGCTGGGAAGGATCAATTGAGTTTTAAGAAATAATAAGGTTTAGACTAGGCTAGTTGAGAGAATAGGATTGGCAGATTAGTCGAGATGGAGATGAGATTGGTAGATTTGTTGATTATCGGAGAGGAATGTTTGTATCGAGTAGATCTGTTTACATCGAAGGGATCTGTTAATGTCGAAGGGATCTATTCTATCGAGGAGAGAAAGATAACCCCCAATACCAATACAACACAAGGTTATAAACAGAATAGACGACAGGAAGAAAGTGAGTGCATGGAGAAAGTTGATATGGAGAGTTGATATATCTATTAGTAGCATACGCGTGATATTCGCTGAGTTGCCTAAGACTATGCCAGCTTCGTGTTTTACTATATACCTCTTTCTTAATGAAATCGAGGCCGTGGTGGCTGTCAGATGTCGAGTAATAGCTGAATTAGGAGGGATGCGTTTCGCTTGTAACAGCCCAATTCTGCACTTCTATATCCTTCTCCTCAACGCGAATGAGACTTGTCCACTTTACCGACTCTCAAAAAGGTAGGCTGAAACACAAGAAATTGTCACACAGGCTTATTAGCCGCATCTAGAAACGCGACATGAAATTGTGGCACATCAGCTTCATCAATGCTTCCAGGATTCGTAATCGAAGCCGTGGCATTTCCAACGATATCCCAAAAGCCCCTACGAACACTTATAGCTATAGCTCCGGTTGTGTGGGTACAATTGAGGAGCGCTGTATCGGAGACCACAGAGATATTACTTCCATACGTGAAATAAGAATAGGAAAGCCCAAATTCAAGTTCATACCTGAGGATGAAATTATACTTATCAAAGTGTTTCCAGTCGATAATTACCCTCAGTGAAGTTCAGGGAGAGAAATTCACTACTATCGGTATTGGGATCAAAATCGAATTCAGCTTTGGCAACAACGGTGTGGACGAGACGAACAGGTGGGTTTACAACGCCAGAGAGTATGTCGTCGATTGCCGTGCCGCATGTCATACACAGATGTCTGGCGTAGAGAACACCAATGACGTTGGAGTGGGTGAGCAATTGTCGAGGTCGGCACCGGTTGTGTTTATTACCTTAATGGTATTGTTGCAGGTGTTTGCTACGGTATTGATGAGACTGGGTGTACCCTGGTTAGTAAAAGACTATCCAAGAACCTGTAAAAGATTTACAGATCTTGATCAGCGTCGGTGAACTCATATCTGTCTCCACCTTCACCAGACCAGGCGTTGGGGAAGCAAATACAAGCATCCGGGTCAGAAGCAATGCTGGGGGCAATCAAGATAACAGCGACATTGAGCCACCATCAAAGCACGAATCTGTAGGAAGCTGCGCATTATTGACTTCCCAGCTCCAACGGCGTAGTCTCGTGAACAAGACTTCCTCCTACTTGCGTCATATGGCCATTCATGGTAGGGTCAGTGCCAGCAAAGACGGAAAGCGCATTGTTAGGACGGAGATGGCTGGGAGCGGTATGGATACCAAAGGTGTTGATTGGGCGCCCACCCATGATGCCTGTCAGGTAAGCATCAGGGACATCCCTTTCACCCCCAAGCAGATCTACCCAAAGACTACATGGATTGTGCGTACGCCAAAATGATTCGCAACTCTTGGCCGGGCGCCTCGTCTTGTGTGTACTTACCGCTCTGATTCCAAGTCATGGCCGTTGCGAAGCCTGCAGGGTAAGTCGTTACATGGTAGGAGGTGTAGGAATCCGTCGAGGAATCAAGCTTTTCCAGAAAAGTGACGTTGTGGCCAGTCGAACCGGGAATTGCACGTTTCTCGATGGTTGTCAATGTTTTTACGAGGGTGGATGCTTGATCGTAGGCAGACTGGCTGTCTCTCAGCTTGACTATGTGCTGTTAGTATTATTTCTAACAGTTATTTTGAAATTTGCATACCAGTATCAGAAATTGAGCAGTGTAACAGGTGAGTCCGTGGTCGAGCATGTACCAGACGATAATTCTACCTCCTAGACCTGGCAGAAGAAGTACAGACAACTTGCTCAATGAACGATATGGACACATAAGCCAACAAAAGGAGCTTGCGCAACTAAGGATAACGGTAAAAGCAGTGAATATGAGGTACGCATCGGACAGAGAACGGGCATCACTTTCTCGACTGACAAAGCTGTATCCAAAAACAGCGACTCCTACCACGGACTTCCACTTCATCTTACCGTCTTCTTGCTAGGAACGTCGTCGTGTAGGACTCCATTATCCACCATCGTGTCCCACGGCCTCATTTTTCCACTGCCAGAACGGAGCGGAGTACGCGCTTTGAGTAAAACGATGCCGTGGTTATCGCGGGAGCAGAGCGATATCTTCCATAGCAAGATTAAAGTAATAGCGACGCGTACACAATTTTACGCGTCGCGATCCACCACCATCGCGACCCAGCCGCAGAAATTTGCCTTGATCAAGCAAGGAGAGATACCAGATGGCATGATATCGAGCGACGGCAACAGCGCTTGCATCTTGTTATTCCCGTGACGTTGGAGTTGGATGGTTGTGGGCAGGGTTGGATGTTCAGGAGTAGAATAGAAGTGGTGTCTGATCCGCCTCCCGCCTCCTTGGGATCAGACAAGAGATCTGCCCTTACTAGTAAAGCTTAGGCGGACCCATGGAATGAATCGCAGGGGACACTTTTCGGACGTAGATCATATGCGAGCTATTTAAGTCCGTGTCTGTACTTTTTGTGCGATATAATTCTTCGATGCATGGGTGTGACTCGAGCGGTGCAGTAATGGACTCCCGCCATCTCGAGACGCGACGATCGATATCGATAGACAATGTCGATCATGAGTGAGAAAAGAAAGCTGGGTTCGTTTGTGAGTGTAAAGGAGGTCAAACGATGTGTCAATCAGGTTAGTAGAAAGTCTAGTATGTATGATTGTCCATTCAACGCTAACAAATGCGCTAACTGAAATGCGGTTCCTACTCGATGAGAGTGTAGTACGCCTCGCCTTGCCAATTTATCCTGATATTACACCTTTCATGCCAATCGTATCTCATCCCACGTGTCGTATTACGCATAAATCGCATGATGCATAACAAAATCTCCCATTGTCCTCGAAATAGGCCGGCATTCTCCACCCGCCCGTCAGTTGTGACATGGCCGTCCCTCCCCTATACCGTCTCCATGGCTGGTCTCTGAGCCACCCCTGCGTCGGACAGTTGTTCCTCACTCGTCCTCGACGCGACATCGTCATAGGATGGCGGTGCTTCTATTGGCAGTACGGCATCTAGAGCCAAGCAACTCTGCCTCCATGATTCTCGCCGTTGGTTCTCGGCTTGGAGTTTTTCGATATCGTTGTCGTACTCTTTTTGGCTGTCTCTTCTTGCCTTTCTGCGTTTCGAGACGCGGTCGGAGCAGAGCGCGGCAAAGGCGACGAGGAGGGAGGCCATTGCTGAGGCGAGTTGTGTGGTGGAATATGGCTTGTTCGTATGTGGAGGATATATGATTGTAGTGATAAGGTCTTTGTTGGTTGATGAAGGATGAACGGGTTTGCGGTTTGTGTAAAGATGAGTTTGTCAGTGAAAGATGGGTAGGTTTTGGATGATAATTTTGTCCAGTACTATCAGTGACGGCACAATGCCCGGTACCTTCCTGAAACTTTATATCAGACATGATGGTGTGAGGTCATCTCAGCCAGCTCCGAAATATGCTACTCCTACGACAATCGTGTCGTGCAGTAGAGCAAGGTTAAAAGGTAAGCTTTAGTCAGTAGTCACAACGGCTACAAGGAGGTCGTTGTTGAATGCTTTGTTGTCGTCGTACATCGGGCATAGCACGCCGGTCTTCTCTGGGATCACTAAGATGGGATGCATGGAACCGGAGCTTTTCCGGCTTGATCCAATTGGTCTAGACCGAAGTGCTTTGGGGCGATAATATACGACGACTTGTATGGTACGGGTAATCGCTTGATGGGTTTGCAAGAGCGTGCGTGACTGCCAAGTCGGAAGCGTGACCAGGCGTATCATTCGTAAAGACGCCCTCTAAGTTAACCCTAACCCTGGCCAATCCTTCGTCGTCCCCAAACACAAGCTAACTCTATCAACCTAACCACTCTTTCACCATCTCAGGGTCCAACTCAACCTTATTGCCTATAATACGAGTATCTGACCCGCTCCCGCTGTCATTCGTTCCAGCGCTCAGCGCTCAACCGAGGGGTAGCCCCTCCTTTGCGGGAGCGACCGCACTCGCTCAGTAAGTCTCGTCTAGTACCAAACTTGAATACATTTTTATATCACAACTTCAATGTGAACAAAAGTGTCATTTGAGTCACGGTCGGAGAGAAGCTGCAGGCCCTTATTCATCGTCCCCGGTGAGCATGTATCTGATAAGGCTGGCGCTACACAGGTCCTGTATTTCAATCGAGCAAACTCATATCCTCACATCCTTCCATCATTTCTTGAAGTCCTCGTTTCTATCATCGTCTCTCCCATGGCCGGCCATGTTCAATTTTCAGCTCAGAAGCTCGTCACTGATTGCCCACTATCTAGCCTCCCCCAGTTCAGCCTCATCTCTGCAACCCACGTTACTTCAACCTTCGCCCTCTTAATGCCAGCAAATCTCCCTACTTGAGCACATACATGGCTTCAAAACTACCTCCACATCCTACTCTACAACCTAGTACGCCATCGGGCAGGGCGCATGAGGAGATCAACAAGAGAATACACGATTTAAATGCGAAATGGGATCTGGGTCTGAAACTTAGAGACAGCATCTGGACACCAAGACACGGAAGAGGAACAATCGCAGAGCAGTGCGTTGAGATAATCAAATATCTTCATTACTCTGCGGGTACTCAATTGGATTCCTTACTTCTACGAGAATTTCCGCTTCTGGCACAGCAGACTCAACCCAAGGGACGTCTTCCACTTCTCTTTGGATTACTGACTCAGATCTTCTCCAACACTTCTCTACCAAAGGTGAGCAGCCAGGAGAGCAGGGCGAAAAGTCGAATTTTTCGGGAAGGTGACCTAGAGCTCGAGAGATCTTCCGGCACGACAGAGTTTAACGTAAGCGCCGAGCTTGTGAGGAGGACAAACGACTTGACCTTTCGTGGAGTCAGGAATTTCTCAGAGGACCCGGAGGTCGAGGACTTACACGCGAGAGGTTACGTTGTTAATCGAATACGCGACCCATCTGGCCACATTCGTATCAGCGCATACAGGCAGGAGCAGATTAACGAGTCAGAGGAACGAACATCTGGGACCTCTGAGTTACATCACTCTGCCCATGATCAGACCGATAAACACGCCTACGAGTAGACTCCAGCCGGATACGAGACGGAAGGTCCAAGGTTGGGTCTATCGGAGCGCACGTTTGGTGTTAGGTCGAAGAACCCTGATTTCCATGAGCCAAGTACTCCACCTTCATCAGACACCGAAGAAGACGACTCGGACGTTTTCTTCTCGCCTTACGGATCACCTACAGCAGAAGCTGCCGACAGGAAGCAGGCCCAAAAATCGCCCTCCATGTCTTCTGGTACCAATCACAGTGGCAAGGACAGGGGCAAGAGACGTTCAGATGGTGAAAATACCTCCCCTCCCAAACGCCGGGTTTCAGAAACTACAACATCAAATTCTGCATACTATTCGGCAAATCCTGTCCTGAAGCCACTAGCTTTGATGGAAATCTTCCGGTCTACTGGCACCCGAATTGAGTCAGCGATGAGTTCTTTCGCAGGCTCCACCCCGGGACCGTCAAAGGATACTGCTCGACAAATTGAGTTTCCAAACACATCGTTTGGAAGCGATATGCTTGGGCAAGGTCCCTCTGACGAAGTGATGTCTAGTCCCTGGGGCTCGAGTATGCCATCATTGCCTCCCGATTTGGACAATATGGTTACGAACCAAGGCTTAGATGAAACAGTTCCGTCCATGCGTCCCTCTTTAAAGCTCAACAGCGTGCCCAGTGAGGGAAGAATGTCTACCCACACCACAAATTCCCTCTCAACTGAAACACGGACGGAGATGATAGGACTCGCAGCCAGATCTGAACCACGTGCTGCACGAGGATCACGCCAACCAGATGTTGCCGTCATGCGCACATTCCAAGAACCGATAGCTGGATCCTCTACGACCACGGAGACCATGTCCATAGCAGAACGTGATGCCATATACGATTTCACAGATATGGTAGTCGAGCAAAGCCTTCGGCGATCCGAAGCAGAAACGAGTCTTAGCAGCACCTTGAATGGGTATGCAGCTGTAGCGACCTCTTCCACAGACAGGGCCATCCGTCCCGCATCGCCATCGCCACGACGCCGACAACAGGTTCGCGCGGCCTCACGCGCAACAACCACAACGACGCACAAAATGCAGGATGCAGAGATGGAATCTCTACTCAGACGCCACGACTCTGAGGACTTCCGACTGAGCAGTTTGCCAAAACAGCACATGTTCGTTGATGAAGGTAAAGAGGTTGCCGTGATGTCCGTCATGCCATTTAAAACACGCTATGAATGCTCTCGTGTCGCACTGGCCTGTGGTCTTCCATTCCATACCTTCGCCACGCAAGCTGTTCTCCCTATCACGACCTACAATGAGTTGTGGTCACACTTCAAGAAGATTGCGCAGGAGAAGGGCGTTGCGCTACCGAAAAGCAGTTCGGCCCAAGCATGGGACGACACATCAGCAAGATGTGAGTACGTCAACCTTAAGGCAAGGCTGACTTTCAACGATGAGGCCAATTCGCGGAAATCATTGTTCAAGCTGCACATTGATCCCATCGAATGGGAGAAACCATGCCGCTTCCAGTACGCATACGGGGGCGAGCGATTTCTCTACTTGTTCCTCCCCAAGTTGGATCTCAAAGACGAACCTACCTACCTCAAGCAAGCACAAAGGCCAGTGTTAATACACCGGTTGCAGGAGTGGCTCGAGAACGAGAAGAATTTTCTTGGTCGTAAGTGGAGGGTCATGCACGTCGAGCCTGTCAAGGAGAAAACCCAGGCGAAGAGGAAGTAAAGGTTGCTCAGCTATCGAGTTGTCCTTTTTGCAACGCATGGCTACGATATCTTGCCAAAGCGTGCCACGTGGCCATACGAGACACGCTGTACGGAACCTTCTTCCAGCCCCGAGACCACCATAGATGAGATTGTGAACTGGTTTATGCCTTTGCAGAAGACGGCCCATCAGCCTTACTGCAAAGCGTTCGCGCGACTTGATCTAGGTATTTTGTCATCCACTTCTGCTGCTTGTACAACACTAATCCTTTATGTCAGGATTCTCTAAAACATGGAGAACGATCGTTTTCAAACCTTCTCAGGTTATCCGTGTTCTTGAAATCATGTCGGATGGTACCCCTGAAGCTAATGAATTCGATGACCAGGGTGGTTTGTGTGACTGGTCAGCCTATGGACGAACAATCAGGCCCACTGCGATGAACGACGGCTGCTCACAAATTTCTGTGGGCGCGTGTCGCGAAATATGGAGGAAGCTGAATCTCACAGGACCGATCCCCATTGCTTTCCAGGCCCGTATCAATGGGGCGAAGGGCGTCTGGATGCGTAGCGCCCCAAGCGACACGCTTTCGCTCCACCATCTGGGTGTCTGGATAGAGATAAGCGCAAGCCAAGAGAAGTTCCAAGCGCACGATGAGGATACTGACGACAACTTCGATCCCATTCGCTGGACTTTCGAGGTTGTCAGCACCACGCACTCACTTAATTCCAACACGTTGAATGTGGCATTCATTCCCATTCTAGAGGACCGCAACGTGAGGTACGCTGACCTTGAAGGCTTGATCAAGGGTATCATGAATGCCGAGCGTCATGAACTAGTTTCATCGGTCAGCGATCCGGTCAGGCTTCGAAGTTGGGTTCACAAACACATGGTTTCGAACGGAGACCGCACCAAGAACAAAGATAATGTCATAGATGACAAACGCAAAGGTGCCCTTCCATACGCGCGTGTAGACCGTGTGATACATCTCCTCGAGGCAGGTTTTACTCCCGACGACCTACCTCTTTTGGGCAACTTTGTGGAGAAAGTTGCCTACGAAACTCTGGCCGAACCTTATCAATTCGAGTTGCGTGACTCTGATAAGGTCATTCGCAAAGAACTTGGAGCTCTCATGGAAGCCTTCCCGCGAATCAGCGATACGTGGAATAGAACCATGTTCCCAAACGCCAAAGGACTTGTTGATGACGATCGGTCGCAAGGCAGGAGAGAGAGATGGTCTGCTGCAATAGAAAAATGCTACCCGATATGATGAGGCCCTTATGCCGCACAATATCGATCATCCTATCATCAAGCGTTGGATCAAGCGACGCCATCAAGGACCAACTGAGTGGGATCTCATCAAGGCGTCTGTACCAAAGCATTGTTCATCTGGAACATGGCGGGAAAACATCTGATGTACATCAAATCCATCGACGATGCAAACACGCGGCCCATTCGTCCAAGTATGCTGAATTCTATGAAGCCAGCGAAGCTGAAGGTAACGCCCAGAGAACATGATGGACCGATGACAGGCTCGCCGTCTATCTCCCCCAGTTTGGGAGAGAGGATATTGAGCGACCTCACGCAACAGCAGGATGATGATTGTCCTAGTGAGGGAGATGACTATTCGAGTGCAGCGGACTTCTTGGATCGGGGATAAGGGTCGGCGATGGTTCATTCAAACTTCTATTCGAGCTGATGTGAAACAGAGGGATGGGATACGAGTGTAATGATACAGTGGTGTCGTGTGGAATGGGACACTTCAGGGATGGATAGGATATACGTTGATGAGTAGGATAGAAACGAGCTCAGGATGGCGAAGGCACGATCTGGACCACGTGGTCAGGATTGCGTTCCATGGTTCAGTGTAGGCTATGTGCACCATGAGCACTGTGCCGCCACGAAGATGGCACCCGGGCTGTTTTGGTTTCGTTCCTTTTTCTTGATGAGGTTTTGGGTCCAGGTCGATCAGTTCTTGAGTTCTCGATTTCTTCTTCCATATTGACGGCTTCTAGGCTTGAGTAAATCTCACCGGAAGATCTGTGTCGATTTTGAGTAGCTGACGATATGCTGGGTGGACGATGGCTGCACCTTTGTCAACCTCTATCTGGCTCGGGGTGTTTGAGGTCTGCTTTTTCTTTTCAAATCTTCCTTTTCTTCTATTCTTATACCCACTTTGGTTGTTGTATTCTCTTCACCCATTGTATCTTACTGTTCCAGCCTTGATCTCTGACTCCAATCGAAAATTGCACAATGGCAAGGTGATGGGATGTCCATCATCGGGTGCCCGTCACTAATTTGCGCGCTTCGAAACTTTCGCATCACCGCGATCATGTTTTACACTTCAAACGGAGAGTCCGACTCCATGTGATGATTCTGAACGTCGACATCAAGGCGATGCCGCATTTGTACTGCTGTCTCAATGCGCCACGGCGATCAAACATGAAGTTTCGCTCTTGACGAAACGGCTCCTCAGCCTTGAAACACCAACTCGAACATGACTCAGGCAACAAAAGACTACTGCACGCATCGGTAAGGAGTATGCTAGGATAAATGCTGACTTCCAATGTCGCTACGCATCGTTGCCATTGGAAAGCCTCATGTTATCCCGTTAGGAGAAGTGCCTACGCAGGTCTGCTTGCTTTTCGCATCTGTCGTATCGAGAGTCGGCTGGAGATGCTCAATTGACGTCAAATCAGTACAGCCTCGCGTGACCTGTGCGTTAGGGTTTGACATGATCACCAAAGCTTATCGATGCTTGCGGCGGACGGAACGCGGGAGGTTATCAGAATAGATTGATAGTACCCCAGATTATCAACACCACATACTCCCTCAATTCCATTGAAGTATTCTAGCGGGTTTAGCGCGACGAGGATAATTTGTATGAGGCTCAGCTTCTGATTGGCGACCAAAGACACTAAAAATGAATACTTTAATGGAATCGAGGGAGCTCTCTCAACGAAAAGTCAAACATCACGGAACAAGATGTTCGATGTCCGACTGCAGGGAATTGTTTCGATTTCACGATGAGTGGGCGACAAGCTGGATCCTCGCTCAAATGGATGGTTGCGATGGACTCATTCGCGCTGAGGTGACTTTGCCTGGTTGGAAAGGTAAGGGGTTTTTGGGGGTGTTGTGAGGTGGTGAGTTATTACTCTCCACGCTGCTACGGTCTGTCCTTTTGATATTTTCTTTTCTTCTCTTACGAAGTACAGTACGATATATTCTCATCTCATACCCAGGGCTGTCGGTTATTCGTGAGTATCGGGCACTATCTATGTTCATCGGATGGATGAGCTTCAGATGATATCGCACGTATTATCTATCTATCATCCAGCGAGCGCTCGATACCATCCATCCCTAAAAGGCAAGGACAGGGGTAGCACCTACCACCTTATGCTCTCATTCATCTGGATGAGAAAGATGAAGCTGATATGTAGCCGATGAGGTAATGAGACTGAGTTATTGTCTTGCTGAGTATTTGGTTTTTTCCGATTACTGGAGGTATAGGTCATATCTCTATCCTTTGATTTATTCTATCGTGGAGGTACTTATTCCAGTGTCTCCCTTGATGTTTTGTTTACTTTCTTACCTAATTAAGGTTGGGGATGGTGAGATATGGTAGCTTTTTTTGAAGGAAGTGTTGAACAGTGGCATGCCAGTCCTTGATACCTCAGGCATAGTGCACGTGATAGATGCCAAGGAATGCATTGACATGCATATATATGCATGCAGATGCAACGGTGTACTTAACCTCTGCAGTCAATACAGTCAAGTCACAGGGTGACACTCGTTCTGTTCATCGGCTCCTATCGTTAAGTTCGTGTTGAATCTACTTCCGAATAACTCTGTTTTGCTCGTTCAGCGTAACAGGAAGGGAATTTTGTGGTGAGGATGTTAAGTGGGGGCACGGGTGTTTATAGCGTTGTAGGGTTGATGGTGGGGATTGGGGGTGAAAGTGGATATAAGTTTGGAGAAGTAGAAGAGGGTTTTTATTGTTAGTGGACTGGGTTTTGTCGGGGTTTGTTATGGGCATGGCCCATGGTTGGTATAGGCTAAGAGCCTAAGCCTGATTGAGCCTAGTATAGAGAAAGAACCTCATTGAGGTTCTCTGTTTGTAGATACCTTCACTCCTTAACTGAATCTAAACAATCTTTGGCTACGAGTATGCTGCGTCTTTCCAGCTACCGTCCCGTAATATAGATTCAGTTCTTTACAAACCTAGGTGTACTTGATGCGTAGCAACAGTACCCTATCGACTCCTACAGCCTACACCCCTACTACCGACGACGACCCAATCGCGAGCATTACGCAAGGAATCGACAAACTCTCAATGGCTCGAGCAAATTCGCCTGACACCGTACAACAATTGGTGGCAGCTCTGACCGCAGTCAGTGTTGATGGGAACACCGGTGCAAAAGCTATTGCATGGCCTAAATGGGACGGGAAAAGAGACAACTACACGCTGTTCAGATGGCAGATCAAGACAAAAATCACTGTTGAAAATGGGAAGCTTGGAAGCAATCAAGGAATATGCGCGAACATCTTCAACGGGCTTCCGACAGAGAAACAACAACGCGTCATCCAATGGCTAAGCAATGGAGAGCAACATGACAACTACGAACCCGAGTCCTTTATCAAGCATATGGACGACAAGTTCTTAGATCATGAAGCGGAAGCTAAAGCTCTCGACGAGCTGAACAAGATTAGCCAAGGCAGCAGACAACCGTTCGAAGACTTCCGCCAGCAGTTCGAACAACTGACATCGCAAGCTGGATCCCTAGCGCCGCAAAGAGCCTCAAAGATCACTATCATGAACAACGCGCTCAACTACTCCCTCCAACAGACCTTGAAATCAGTGCGATTGTCCAGGGACGACTACGACACTTACGTAAAAGATGTACAGTACTTCGCGACGAAGACAGAGGCTCTATCCCACCAACGCCGCTATCCAAGTACGGATAAGGAGACGCCAACGACTCGAGAGAGGCCACAATCACCCCAAACAGTCAGTCGTGACGCAGAAGGCGATGTCGAAATGACTGGCATCAACGCCCTTTCAGCGCAGATCGCAGCACTGATAGCTCGGGTCGATACACTCGGAAAGGATGCGAAGAAGGACCGACGACCTAGAGCGAAATGGCGATCCCAAACAGAGTTCTTGGCACTTATACAAGCGGGCAAATGCGGGCGCTGTAAGAAGCCCAAGCACCACCCGAACGTATGCGAATTCCGACCAGCAACACGTCCAAAGACTCAGGTCACTGCGGTAATCACACAGCATACCGATGACTCCCTACAGGAAGCCTCATCAGAGTCGGAAAACTAGCTACCCTTGTGCATCGTCGCGCACGAGGGTCTGAAGTAGATGTACATGGCGAAGACATTACAAAGCTACCAGGCACAAGAGAAATCAAAGCAGCAAAGGATAGGATGGAAAGTACACCCTTCTTGATAGATACCTTGATCAACGGAACTTCTTTCACCGAATCCTTCTTTGATAACGGCTGCCTCCCTTATGCTGCTTTCAGCGAGAAGAGTGTCCAAACACATCGTCTACCGCGCATCCCAATTGACACCAAACAATTGGCACTGGCTAAAGAGAGCCACGAGAACGGAGAAGACCTCCGTATTACGCACATGACCTACGCTACGATCGACATTGATGGTCGAGCAGAGCGAGTCTATGGGTATATAGTGAAAGGATTGAGCTTCCCTATTATCCTAGGCAAGGCATGGGCAGAGAGAAACTGGGTGCGATATATAGCAGCTAAGAGAAAGCTGCTTATTGGTCAAGGATCCCAGCGCATCACGGTAAGAGAAAAGGGGTGGCTAGAACAGAACACCAAAGCGCGAGACCGGCTCGCTCACGTGCGGGCGGCTTGTCTAGTGTCAGGATCTGTATTTGCAGCTATTGTTGGAAGGGCCCAGCGACGGTTGAGAAGAGATGGACCGGATGGTACACAAGTGCTGGCTATCTCGATGTCGGATATCAACAAGGCCCTAAGCAAGTTAGCAGAAAGAAAACAGAGAAAGACTGAGGAAGAAATGCGACAAGAGATACCAGAAGAAATAGCAGAGCATGCTGATGCCTTTCTCGACGACGAAGACGGAGAGATCGCGCCCCATCAAGAGGGTCGCGATCACGTTATCGAATTGATACGAGATGAACAAGGTCGCGAGGCAGAAGTTCCTTGGGGCCCATTATACGGCATGTCGAGGGAAGAGCTATTAGTCCTACGAAAAACACTTTCGGACTATATGGACAAGGGCTGGATACGCGCCAGCAACTCACCAGCGGCAGCCCCAGTCTTATTTGTAAGGAAACCAGGTGGAGGCATTCGGATGTGTGTAGACTATCGGGCACTGAATCGAATCACTCGATCGGACCGCTACCCATTGCCACTAATCCGAGAAACCCTACGAAATCTAGCAACAGCGCGTTGGTACACCAAACTTGACGTCAGAGCGGCATTTCATCGGCTCCGCATCAAGCACGGCGATGAGTGGAAAACGGCTTTTCGCACTCGATTTGGACTATTCGAATGGCTAGTTACCCCCTTCGGACTAGCTGGCGCACCCGCGAGCTTTCAACAATACATCAACGGAGTCCTACGGGAATCCCTAGATATCTGCTGTTCAGCCTACATGGACGATGTCTTGATATGGAGCGACGGCGACTATCTGGATCACATGGTTAAGGTTAACCAAATTCTTGCCAAGCTCAAGACTGCTGGACTTCGGCTAGACGTAAGCAAGTGCGAGTTTGCTGTTCAGGAGGTCAAATATCTGGGGTTCATTATCACTGCAGGAGAAGGGATCAAAGTCGACCCAGAGAAAGTTGCCGCGATTAAAGAATGGGAGGCTCCAGTCAATGTCACAGGCGTACGCTCCTTCCTAGGCTTTGCAAATTTCTACCGAGACTTCATCGACAACTTCTCAGAGCTCTCCGACCCCTTAATCAAGTTAACACGGAAGGCCGTCGCTTTTGTCTGGAACAAAGAACATGAGAACGCCTTTCAAGTCTTGAAGGAGCTATTCATCTCCGCCCCAATACTGGCTCACTGGAATCCAGACCTGGATACGGTACTCGAGTGCGACTGCTCTGGCTACGCGCTGGGAGGCACGTTGTCGCAGAAGGATATGAAAGGAAAACTACGACCAGTAGCATACTTCTCCCGCAAGCTCACTGCGGCTGAATGTAACTACGAGATCCACGATAAAGAATTACTGGCAGTAATCAAGTCCATTGAACACTGGAGAGGAGAACTACGCAGTGTTGCAGCACCTTTCAAAGTCCTTACCAATCACAAGAATCTCCGCTACTTTATGACAGCGCAGCGTTTGTCAGAGAGACAAGCAAGATGGTCGCTAATTCTATCTGAGTACCAATTCCAGCTGGAATTTCGCGCCGGAAAACTAGCGCAAAGACCAGACGCACTATCAAGAAGACATCAAGATATGCCACATGACAAGAACGACGAGAGACTACAAGGGCGAGTGGCCCAGTTGATCAAGGACGAATGGCTTCCTCCTCTTTCCGAGAGGACGACCGAAACAATCGCAATACAAGCCCTTATCTGCCCAGTCAATACACCGAATACATCCAATAGTACATGGGACGTTATACGGGAGCCCCAGCAAAATACTGGACTGGACGGTCGACACCAGCTGACTGCCGAAAACGGTCAACACCGGTCCACTACTAGGTACGGTCAAAACCGGTCAGTTGCAAAAGGATGCGATCTTTTCGAGAAACCAGAGTTACAACTTCTCTGGGATCGCGCAATAGCAGAGGACCAATCCTACGAAGCTATTCATACGGCTATAGTTACTGGCGAACGTTCCTTTCCTCCAGAGCTCAAGTTGTCGGTACAGCTACCCGAATGCGAAGTAGACGACCACGGCGCGGTCACGAGAAGAGGGATCCTATGGGTACCAGATTGGGAACCGCTGCGAACAACGCTGGTCCAACAAACTCACGATTCCCATGTTACTGGACACCCAGGGAGAGATAGCACGCTTGCGATTCTATCCAGAAGTTTCTTTTGGCCCCAACAATACAAGACAGTCCGGCAGTTTGTACGTAATTGCGACGTATGTGGGAGAACAGGAATATGGCGTGATAAGAAGCGAGGTCTTCTGAAACCACTTCCAATCCCGGCCCGCTTCCACAGCGAGCTATCAATAGATTTCATGACTGATTTGCCCGCGGAGGAAAACGGCCCAAAATACCTCATGGTTATCACAGATCGCCTCCTCAAAAGTGTTACGTTGGAGGCTATGACTACAATGAGCGCCAAAGAGTGCGCGAAAAGGTTCTTACAATGCCACTATCGCTACCACGGATTTCCCATGGCATTGACGTCGGACAGAGGCAGCAATTGGACAGGTCGTTTTTGGAGGAAGCTTTGCGAACTTACAAAGATTGAGCAGAGACTCTCTACAGCCTTTCATCCACAGACCGATGGCGTGACCGAGCGTATGAACCAGGAAGTTCTACGCTATCTCCGCACCTTCATCGCATACTCCCAACTAGACTGGCCAACGCTACTACCTACGGCTATGTTAGCACTGAACAATCGTGACTCTTCAGTCACAGGGATGAGTCCATTCTATCTAACCCACGGCTACCATGCGGAACCAATCCAGAAAGTACAACGAATCTCACCCAGTAACTCACCAACAGCCGATGCCGAGACCTTTGTGCAACGAATAGAAGAGGCACAAGAATATGCACAGGCAGCGATGGCCTGGTCCCAGCAGAAGATGGAGAACGACGCCAACAGGTCACGTCAAGCTGCCGAAACGTTAAAAAAGGGCGACAAAGTCTGGTTGAACCTTAGGAATATCAATACTCCGCAGCTATCAAAGAAACTGTCGTGGACGCAAGCCAAATACACTGTCGAGAACCAGATCTCCCCGATGGTATACGAGCTGGCTGACCTGCCAAGTGGTATCCATAACCGTTTCCACGTTGACCTACTCCGCCGAGCCGCAACCGACACACTGCCCTCACAAGAATCCGATGATACCCAGCCGCCACCATTAGTGCCTCAAACCGAAGAAACAGAGGCTGAGTTTGAAGTAGAACGTATACTTCGCGCAGAGAAGAAACGGGTTGGGCGAGGCTGGGTTCGTCAGTTATTAATCAAATGGAAAGGCTATGCAGATCCCGATTGGCAGCCACGTTCATTATTCACAGAAGTCGAGGACTTAGACCGCTTCGAGGCAGAGTATGGCAAGGGCGACGGTGTCGGCGAAGATATAGGAGCTCAAACAGGGGCCCGAAGAAACCGAGTAGCGGTGGCCAGCGCCTTCGAATCTGCTACAAGCTGGCAGAAGCGATGTATGGCGTTTGTCTGTTTGATTATCCCACCTACCACACCCTCTTTAGTCCTGCACACCCGGTAAGGAGGGGGGTAATGTTATGGGCATGGCCCATGGTTGGTATAGGCTAAGAGCCTAAGCCTGATTGAGCCTAGTATAGAGAAAGAACCTCATTGAGGTTCTCTGTTTGTAGATACCTTCACTCCTTAACTGAATCTAAACAATCTTTGGCTACGAGTATGCTGCGTCTTTCCAGCTACCGTCCCGTAATAGGGTTGATTTTTAAGTTTGATTTAGGTATATCGGCTTTATATCCATGACTTAATGGTCTAATCAGTACATAGAGTTTTAATCTAGGCGTTGAAAAGGTATAAAAATATAGTAAAGGGAAAAAGAGGAATCGTGTCACGGCTAGTAGTAACTAATGAAAGGCGTGAACAGCAATCAGGTATGGACTAACGTAATTCACTAGCGAGCGGGCCACACCACCGAGCGGGCTACCGAATCGATCATTTCATCTTTGCAAGCCTCTACACCACCACCTCATGCCTTCTAAAGCCCAGCAAGAAGGCCGATTACTTCTTGCTCTTCAAGCCTATCAAAAAGGCCAAATCACAACTATTTGCCAAGCTGCATTAGCTTATAATGTACCATACAGTACCCTCAAATATCGCCTCTCTGGACGCGTTGCACGCGTCGAAACGCGCGCAAACAGCCACAAACTTACTCCCACAGAGGAAGAAGTCTTAACTCAATGGATTATCTCAATGGATAATCGAGGCTATCCTGCTCGAGTCTGTGCAGTACAGAATGCGGCGAAATTACTGCTTCAACAACGCGTCGGTCCCTCAGCCTCAATCGGTATCAACTGGTCTGCCAGGTTCATCAAGCGACAGCCTACCCTGCAATCGAGATTCAATCGCAAGTACGATTATCAGCGTGCTCAATGCGAAGATCCAGAGCTTATCGGAGCCTGGTTTCGGCTTGTGAGTAATACAATTCAGAAATACGGCATTCAAGAGGAGGATATCTATAACTTCGATGAGACTGGCTTTGCAATGGGTATTGCAAGCACCTCACGCGTCGTTACTACCTCAGATCGACGGGGCAAGCCACCTCAATTACAGCCAGGCGATCGGGAGTGGGTTACAGCAATTGAAGCGACTGTTGGCAGATGAGAATGAGAAATTGAGAGCAGCGAATGAGAGGCAAAAGAGGAAGAGAGCAGTCAAAAAAAAGCAGATCTCAAAGAAAATAACACTTACAGTTGCAGAGGCACAAGGCCTGATGGAGAATACTGTACAACAGCCTATACAGGCAAGTGTTGCTCCTATACAGCAAACAGTTGTTGCAACAGCCTCGTCATCAAGTAGTGCAAGTCAAGGGAATTGCTTTGGTTTACCTAGTTGTTTTGTATGTAAGGGCTTTGACCATGCTGCGAGCGATTGCCCTAAATATCGATAATCTTCTGTATAATAGATAGTCTTGATTAATAAAGGCGTTGTGGTGGTGTAAGCTTGCAAAGATGAGATGATCGATTCGGTGGATGGATGGATGGATGGATGGATGGATGGATGGA
Organism: Venturia oleaginea; assembly: GCA_013176395.1. Taxonomy (NCBI): domain Eukaryota; kingdom Fungi; phylum Ascomycota; class Dothideomycetes; order Venturiales; family Venturiaceae; genus Venturia; species Venturia oleaginea. The sequence goes on along the minus strand of JABMLP010000031.1, from coordinate 174,469 downwards.
TGGATGGATGGATGGATGAATTCAATACACCCGTCGGGCCAGTATGGCTCCAGGGGGACACTACCGACTCTCTACTATACATTATATCCCACTGTCAACGCTCCCTTCATTCCAAGCCCAAAACTGATCGATTCGGTGGCCCGCTCGGTGGTGTGGCCCGCTCGCTAGTGAATTACGTTAAGTGTGACGGCACGGCACGTGACCATCAAATCACGTGTCGTGGCTCGTGCACTTTCTACTTAGTCGGAGTTTCCTTACGAACCTCTTACCTCTCTACCTTAGATCCTAAGTGTAATTCGGTGACATGTTCTGAAGTGCCTTGTGCCTTCGTATGGATATGCCGTGCCGTCACACTAAGTGTGATAGTGAACTATGTCACGGAAGCGATAGAAGTAGTCGCAAAGCACGTTGACAAGTGTTCGGCCGTACTAGCTATGAGCGAGCGTGATAGAAGTCATTGGTATTATCTTTCTAAGAGTCAAGACATTGCGTGAAGAATCTAAGCACAGTGGAGGAGAGGAATCATCGCGTTTGATAATCAATCAAGCCAACTAACCGACGCCGTCAGGCGGAGCCAAAAACGGCCTATATGGGTGGTCGGATAGGCCTAGATAATTACCCAATCAAGCAATCAGTTGAATATATGTTGCCTACCATGCACTCAAGCTGATGGCGTTGAGTTTCCCCTTTCACGTGACATCTTTTTAGGGGGGTAGGCCCTAGAATTTAGGCGGTCAACCCCCTAAATATTAGCCGAAAATCGGCTTTTCTCTCCACTTAGGATATGTTTGAATATTGGATTAATTAACTTATAACGTATTCGATCGCCACATCTCAGATGTAGGGCAGTGACCAGCGCCGATCAGATCAACGCACGCTCGTGGTGGTTGCCCGTCGTCGCACTCGCGCAGCAAGAGGCCACGTTGCACCACGACCGTACCGCGAGCACACCATCGCCGAAAAGGCCCAGACACACCGGCAACAACAGGATCAATCAAACAAACGTAAAGAACGACCTCCCACGTACCAGGCGAGCATCGAGCAGTCCTCGACCTCTATCCTCCTCCGCACGATATCGCGATAAAACCCTTCAACCCTACACGGACAGAAAACTAGGTACGGAACTGGATTGGTCCTCCAGGGTGCCATCAACAAACAGTAGGGAAGAACTTCTAAGGCGGAAAGAAGATGATAGGAGGATTCTTGGGTGCCCTTTCGGATAAGGGCGAGAGGCATGCGGATATAGGCGGGCGAAGGCACGGTACAGACACGGTATAAGCACGGAGGAACAGTAAAGAAGCAGATAACGAATTCAGGCTTGAATTTAGATCAAGGATAATGGGCACACACAGAAAGTCATCGCCAGGGAAAGGCGAACAACAGTTACAGAATAACCGCTCCCACCCAGGCCCGCCTGGGTACGGTTAAAATGCAGTCACTCTACATAGAGGTGTTACGACACGGTTTTGGAGCAATCGACCTCGCTATAGTGTTGACCCGAATAGCACTCAGAGACAAGCAGAAAGGGAAGGGAGAGGCCGACTAGTCCGGTTATCAAACTTCCCAGGAAAGAAACAGAAGGGAATTTTCCATGTCTTTGGTCTCACATGGTTTTATACCCCTTGTAAATACAGTGGATGTTGGCACAGGCACATCAGAGCCCTACATACAACAATAAATCCTGATTATTATAACGTATTCGATTACCCAACCCGTCAGATGACCCAACCCGTCAAAATTTGCCAAGACCCCAACTACTCTTCTTATTCTACTATGTCTCAAAAACGTAATAAGTTACTACTCCAACACGAAGGGAGAATTCAGCTTGCAATCCAAGCTTTGAATACCGGCCAACTCCGAAGCCAACGGGCTGCTGCGAGTGCCTTCAACGTTAAACAACAAACCCTCTCCGATCGCGTCAGAGGAGTCCCATTTATCCTCGAAAGACCACCAAACGGTTGGAAACTTACCCTTACCGAAGAGCAAACGCTTGTTCGATATATCCTCGACCTTGATTTGCGAGGATTTGCGCCCCGGCTGTGTGAGATGGCAGATATGGCGGATAAACTGTTGGGTATACGCGGTGGAGAGCCAGTAGGCAAAAAGTGGGCTGAGAGGTTCGTAAAGCGCTCAGATGAGCTCAAGACAGCCTTCAATCGAGCCAAGGATAGGCAGAGGATACTACAGGAAGATCCAGAGATTATTGGCACGTGGTTCAAGCTCGTTGCAGATACCAAGGCAAAGTACGACATCCACGACGAGGATGCGCACAACTTTGACGAGATTGGCTTCCAGATGGGCGTTATTGGGTCAATGAAGGTCGTTACAGCCTCTGAGAGACGTATAAGGCCGGAACTCATTCAGCCGGGCGATCGCGAATGGGTTACGGTTATCCAGAGTATCTGCGCCGCTGGGTATGCAACTCCACCCTTCATTATCTACAAAGGACGCGTTCACATCTCTGCGTGGTACGAGGAGGCAGATATACCGCGCAATTGGAAGCTTTCAGTCTCTGAGAACGGCTGGACAAATAACGCGCTTGGTCTTGAGTGGTTGAAGCATTTTGACGCGCATACAAAGGCGCGGCAGGTGGGGGGGTACAGGCTACTCATTTTGGACTGCCATGAGAGCCATCTCAACCAGAATTTTAAGGACTACTGCCTCGAAAATAAGATCCTTACCCTCTGCATGCCATCGCACTCGTCGCATATACTCCAGTCCCTTGACTTGGTCTGCTTCTCGCCGTTGAAGCGCATGTACTCCCAACGCGTCTGGGACTTGGCACGCCGACGCGTCTACCATATCAACAAGAAAGTCTTTCTCCCTGCCTTCAAAGACGCGTTTTTCGACGTGTTTACGAAAGAAAACTGTCAAAAGGCCTTTGAGGCAGTAGGGCTGGTCTCTATCGACGCGCAGGTGGTGTTGGATCGCCTTGAAGTACGGCTACGTACCCCGCCAGAACCCCGTCTCCCAGAAACGCCGTGGCAGTCAAAGACTCCAAGCAATACTCATGAATTTGGATCCCAACCCAAGCTCGTAAGCGACTCTTTTACTCGGTCACCAGTTACTGCGCAGGCAGGCTTTTCCCAGCTTGTCAAGGGCGCTGAATTGATGCTGCACCAAAACGCTGTACTTGTTGCGCGCAACCACGAGCTTGAAGAGCAATTGGCAGTAATGACGAAGCGAAAATGGCGCAAAAGGAAGTGGATCCAGCAAGGTGGTACTATAGAGTATGGGACTGCAGCAGCGCAGGTAGCTGCAGAGGCGTCTGTAGCGCCTCAGGGATCGAAGAAGGCTCGTGGTAGTGGTGATCAAGAAACAGCCCGACCAACTCAACGGCGCTGTGGGAACTGCGGCGCAACTGGGCATAATGCGCGAACTTGTAAAAAAGATATCGAGATATCTTTTGAATCAGATAGCAGCACGATGGACTTAGAATCTATTGTTGATAGCGATGAAATAAAGAGTCGTAATATAAGATGGTCGTGCCAAGAAATTTTGACCGGTTGGATGATCTGACGGGTTGGGTGATCGAATACGTTATACCTAAAATTCATACATCTCGCCTGACCAACTGACAGTTTACCATCCATCCTGACCTCACTCAAGCGACCATTCAAGTCAGGTAAAGATATCACTCATTCGGTCAGTTCAAGCGGCCAAACTGCTCAAGCTGCTTGCTTATCAAACGGCCTGGCCGAGGAATCGCGAGGTAGGTAAGGGATTCCTCGGTTTGTGCGCTAGAATCACGTGTATACCAGTTCATGGTAACACTCTCAGTGTCACTCCGTAACAAACTACAGTTAGCTTTGTAAATGGGAGCTGGGGGCTGGGGGCAAGGCCTACTTATATGTCTTGCTGTGGCTCGTGTACTGTGGCGCCTTGTTAGGTGCTTGAACACTGTGGTTGTTCCAGTAGCCTAGCAAGCCGTCACAAATCGCACTCTAGAAGTAGGAAAGATTGGATTGGATAAGAGTAGAACTAGAGATAAAAGTCGAATATGTTGAATACTCGTCCTTATCCCCATCTCCCTGTCTGCCGCCTCTCTCCCAACACAACAAAAGATATTCCAACCATTCCAACTACTACATCACATAAACCCCGTGCCCCCACCATAAACCTACTCCCTCGCACCCCCCTTCCAAACCATCCCATCAACACCCACATCCAGCTCTTCGAGCAACCAACATTTCCACTCCTCAAAACCCCATCTCCCCCAATTCCACTCCAAACCCCAACCTATGCAATCGGGTTACAGCAGTGAGGCTTAAGATATCCTCCAATCGGGCCTGGATCATAAACGCATTTGTCGCCGCAATCATTTTTGCACTCGTCTTTCTTTCTGTAGCAGTTTTTGTAGAGGGTGGCGGAGACGTCGAGGGCGAGGAGGGAGGTGATGAGGAGGGTTGTTAGATGCATTGTTGCGGGTTGTTGAGGTTTGTTCGATAGTAGTAGTAGTAGTAGTTGTTGTTTTATTTGTGATTGTGATCGTGGATGGGATTGATTTGGATAGAGAGGAAGAAGGAAGGTATAAATACTGAATTGAAGTCAGAATTGATTGATTGATTGATTGATTGATTTTATCCTACTCGGTTGCAGCCGCTTAATCACGCAGCTATGTCCGGTTAGGAGGACTTCATCAGACAGCCGACACGTGATAGATTATATAATCCACCGCGCCCCACTTCGCCCCGTTCACTGAAACAAGACCAGCTGTCCCCTCCGTCCTCCCTCTTTTCCCTTAACCAGTATCTCCAAATGCCCGCTGGCTCTTGTAGATACTGGTTATTCTGCTAGTATATCTGTGCTATGTAGACTCAAGAGGCAATGCCTCGTGTTTCGCTATCCTTCTACCTACAGTCTCCCTCTAATGCTCAGCTTGTCTATCTGTTTCGCCTTATCCCTCAAGGCCAATGGGTTCCCTAAGTATGTTTCTGCTTGTGAAAGTTGCCTTGCACCAGATTCCTATGCGGCGGTGTATTTGGTTGTGTGATGCTGGAGACAATAGTAACCATCGTAGTCGTGATTTCGCTGCTTGGGTGTGATACTCCGGGTATGCCCGTGGACGAGGCTGTCTGGTAGCTGCCGTATTGTATGGCGCCGATCGTGCTATAGACCTGCCGTCTTATAGTCGGAGCCTATCTGCTGCTAGTCGCTCTCCCTACTTGCTATATCGCGCTCCTACTCTTGCCAATGCCATAACTGGGACGCAACAGTCTGGGGAGAGGCTCAAGGCTACGTCTGCTGGCTTGTAGGGAGGGGATTTGCCGCCAATAAGCTCCTTCTATACGTCCTTACTGCTTACTGTGTTGCGCACCTACTCTTGCCAATGCCATAACTGGGACGCAACAGTTTGGGGAGAGGCTCAAGGCTCTGGACATCAGCTTGCAGCAGGACGGTTTGCGGAGACGATAGTAGATGAGGTTCTCTAGCAGCTGCCGTATCGTGTCGCACCGATTGTGTTGTAGACCTGTCGTCTTATAGTCGGAGCCTATCTGCTGCTAGTCGCTCTCCCTGCTTGCTATATCGCGCACCTACTCTTGCCAATGCCATAACTGGGACGCAACAGTCTGGGGAGAGGCTCAAGGCTACGTCTGCTAGCTTACAGGGAGGGGATTTGCCGCCAATAGGCTCCTTCTATGCGTCCTTACTACTTACTGTGTCGCGCACCTACTCTTGCCAATGCCATAACTGGGAGGCAACAGTTTGGGGAGAGGCTCAAGGCTCTGGGCAACAGCTTGTAGCAGGACGGTTTGCCAAGACGTTGGGAGAGGTTGTCTAGTCGTTGCAGTGGTGTGTGGTGCCGATTGTTGCGCACCGGGCGTCTGGTGTTTGAGTTGTGTTGAAGGTATTGCCGTTCTAGCAGTGACTCGTCGACTCGGAGCGTTGCAGTGTCATCTGGGGTGATGGACTAGCCGGGAGATAGTGACTAGATGGTTGCTGTTGTCTTTGGTGGACGCATCGTTCGTGTAGCTTGCTCATGTATTCGTCTGCTTGCTCTGCCGTGGCCGCGACGGCGACTCTAGAGATATCTCATCGACGCTGAGGGACGCGCGATGGCCTCTAGAGGCCGGAGCGGCCACTGGCAGAGGTGTTTTGATGATCCTTAGATGATACTTCTGTAAATTCCAAAAATTGAGTTCTCGCTGTGTGTGCTGTTTTTTTTATTGAAGTCAGAAGGAAACTTATTCTCGGATCTAAATCGGACGAGATAGTAACGTGATAAAAATCCCTGGAATGCCGCCTCGGATCTTCCTGCAAGGAGAGAGATTAATTCTACATCCGAGCAATTGGTCAGTGGCGAATTTGCCGTAGATTGAGGGCCCAGTCCTTACAATTTTCTGATATTCGAGTCCAGCAGCCTCATCCCCTTCAATGTCCTTAATGAGTATTTCTTCTGGCCTGCAACTCAATTTTCCTATGTTGGTGGTTTGTGTATTCCATTTAGTACCAAGCCTGGGCACTTAACCCCTGATACTCAGCGCTGGCACTGGACCCAAGTGCCCTGGTACTGGATGCGATACGATCTGGAAAGATTTGCAAGCTTGTCGTTGTTGTATTGACAAATGCAGTAGTTCTACGAGACTACGTCCTAAGCTGTGGAGCACGCTGACCTCAGTCCAGAAAGTCATTTCTGCGGGGTGTTCTTTTCGTTCGGCACTATTCATGTGCGATGTGAGGTTTTTGCAATTTTGAACACTCAACCCGGTTGCGGCCTCATGACAGGGAACCCCTAATCTCGTCCCAGCTTTTCCAATAATTTCCTAGCGCGGGCAATTTAACCACCAGCCACAAACAGTGTCTGTGCCAGTCTATACAAGCCGAACGAGGAGCTCCGAACCACACCTGCACATGTCGGGCTCCGAAAGAACCGGATATTTCGGCAAGCCGACCCTACTAAAGGTTAAGTGGACCGCCTACTTTTTCACTCCTTATCCTCTCTTCTACGCTGAACGGCGACGAATTGAGAGAAAACTGAGTCGACAGAATTATAGAGGTCATTACGGCAATTCGATTGGCATCTTTTTTTATCTTAATTCCTCAAAGACTCGCGGCGCTATCTTAAGAAAAGGGTATTTTCTCTCCACAATTCAGCGAAGTGTCCGGACCTTTTTGAACCCGACTCGCACCGCCGAAAACCAGAAGGGATACTCAGCCTTGCCATTACCATGGCTAGTGGAGCCAACAAGATGAGAATCTGGAAAACGCGTCACCCAGGATTCTCAGACTATATTTAGATCGCAAGATAGAAGAACACAGGGGGCCGCACGTGTTGCGGGTCCGGAGAATTGATTTGAAACATAAAGTTTCTTCCATGGATCTACTACACGTGCGGCTAATTTGCCCGGCCACGACACGACTCGGGAGAGGTTTGCGATTCGTTGAAAAGCAAATGAATGGATTGATGTATGATTTTCGCTGCGCGAGTCGGTGTGAGCAAGGTGATAGTAGGGAGCGAGAATACAGAATGCAGCTTAAAAGCAGTTAGATACCATCATACATGACCCCAGCAGTAGGACAATCTTACCTGCACATCAACAGACGCCTTTGGAAGTCAGTTTTCCGCCAGTTTTTGGTCTTGGTTTTTAGGCCAGTTTTTCCAGGGATTATAGGCAGCTTTTAGGGCCCCGACTGGTCCAGAGCGGCTCTCGGTCCAATATTCTGCCATTTCTTCGGAAGAACCAGCGAAATCTTACGCCAAGGAGTTCTCGGGCAACAAGAAGCTGCATGATTTCATGAAAATAGGTCCGTGGGAGAAAAAAAGAGACACATGAAGAAAGAAAAGAGGCCCGTGAACAAGAAAGAAGAGGACCTCCTAGCTAGAGCTAATCCTAGTTGAAGCGAGACAAAAATTTGAGCCCGAAAACTGGCCAAAAACTGGCCAAAAACTGGCCAAAAACTGGCCAAAAACCAGCAGAAATCCAGCTTGCTGAAAAGGTGTCTGATATCTCTCAGTGTTCAGTAGACGTTTTCGGCAGCCCCTTGGGAAGGTCTGGAGGGGAACTGTACTCGGCGAGGGAGGGCCTCTTAAAGATCGAGGCGTCGTGTATTTCCCAGCTATAAGAGCCTTCCTAGCTCTGGGTAAGCGTTCCACCCAGAGCCTTCTCTACCGCACGGCACGCATCCTTCCACAAGTATGGCCCTTCTAAAATGCGACTTCCAACGAATCCTTCCGAGATCCGGCGAGAAAGCTCCAAGTTAAGATACGGCCATTCGTAACCTTTCTTTTTTTTGTAAGTCCTGGTTCGTTGAACGTGATTCATCTCCGACGATCAATTTCGGGACGTGGCATCGGGATTTCTTTTCTCTTTTGAATCTTCCTGAGCGCTTGAGTTGTGTGATTGGTGCGGAAATTGAGGTCGGAGGAAGTTCGCCTGGATGCGGCCTGAGAGGTTAGGCAGAAGATTCTCAGGCTTCACAGGCTTCTCTCAGGCTTTTATGACGCAGTGTTTACCGACGACCCTTACCCAACCTTACGAAACCGTCAAAGCATTGAATTCGGCATCCCATCCCAGACAAATGGAAAGCACAATGGGAACGTTGCTCTCAACCTGTATATTGTGGAGAAGGATCCTTCGCACAATACCCAGCCTTCCCAGTCCCACGCCATTCGGAAAACGTCACCGTCAATCTTCACCCACATAGTCACAGATCGCCGGATGCTGCTCCCACCTTAAAGACTCTGCCTTGTCCACCCCCTCCTGAGCGGAAAAAACTCCTCAAAACCTCATACTCCCACAGAATCAACCGACAAACAAACCATCATGTTTTTTGGCAACGCCACAGAATTCATTGCCTTCCTTCCTCCTCCGGGCGAGTCTCTTGATGCGTATGAGCACCATGCACCACACGACCAACAATCCGGGTCGATCCCGGCCACCTTCAGAGAAGCAATGGAGGTCCGAGAAGAAGTCTTTGTAAAGGAACAGAAGTGCAGTCTCGCAAACGAGGTGGACGAAGACGACCCCAGGTCCTTCCACTGGGTCGTATACGCCAGCGTGGGAACGACATCCTCGCCCTCTCCGACTATAAATTCTATTGCCGACGTAAAATTCGACAAGAGAAGAGCTTCCGAGTCCACGGCATCAAGAGTGCCGGTGGGAACCATCAGGCTCGTCCCTCCTCCTCATGCAGCACATTCTCCTTCTCCCCCTCCCTCTGCTGAGTCCACGCCCTCCACCGAGCCAGCCGATGCGAAACGTGCCGACAGTAAAACCCCTTCACCAAATCCATACCAGGAACCGAAAGAGCCTTACATCAAACTCGGTCGTCTTTCTACGCTAGCACCCTACCGCGGCCTCGGTCTCTCCAAGCTCTTGTTCAACGCAGCCATCAATTGGGCTTCAGAACATCCCACCGAGATCATACCACCCGGAGACCCAGCAGAAATCGAAGCCCGAAAATTAGAAGGAAAGAAAGAGCCAGATGCGTGGGAAGGCCTCGTCCTCGTCCACGCCCAAGCAAATGTTCAACGCCTCTGGGAAAAATTCGGTTTCAAGGTCGACAAGAAAATGGGTTCATGGTTCGAGGAGGGAATCGAACATATTGGGTTGTGGAAAAGGATACCCGTCAAGGGCGGCTTGAACAATGATAAACCTGTTGAAGACGCTTGGGCTTAGCTGCTGGTTGACTTGGTTGGAGCAGTTGAGTCACACCGATGATGTTACGAAACCATTTACGGTTTTTTGCAAACTTTATATATGATATCCCCTGCATCATTTTCGTCACGACGTTGACGGAGGCGTTTTTGGCTTTTACATGGCTCGGAAAAGGAAAAGTTGGAGGGCATGGTGTAGGTACACATTGTGATAGTTGTATTGAAATGGAGAATGGAATTTTTCGGTGATGGTTTTGGATGTTTAATTATTGATTTGAATTTGTTTGTGATGTTTATGTTTGTGGTTGTTATGATTTTCTGGCCATGTGATAAGTTGTTTTGCTGGGAATTATTGATACTGGGTGTGACTTGAGAGGATTGAGTTGAAGTTTGTTGTTTTATGATTGGTGGAGAGGGACGGGTTGGAATGATGAGGGTTTGGATAGCGCGTTCTTTGATTAATGTTGGAGGGGTTTTGTACCAATATACCAAGATGGTATTGGGAATTGGACATGGGAAATAACTTTACATGCGTCAGTCTACTTAGTACTAGGACTTGGGTGTACTGTTTGTTTGCCCCCTCCAAACTTGATCCACTTGCCCAGCAATTTACGGGGAGAGAACATTTGACAGGGGGTATAGTTGGCAAAGAAGGAATGGGCTGGAAAAAATTAAGACTGGCAGTACGATACTACTCTCCACATAAGAATCGGAAGGGGAACGTACTAAAAAAAACATCTTACTTAAGAATATAGGCAATACGATACCAATTCCCACGCCAGGCTCCGAAAATAAACCTGCGGTATATCCTACCAGTCTTACCAAATACCTCTTATCCGCTCCAGCTGTTATGGGCATGGCCCATGGTTGGTATAGGCTAAGAGCCTAAGCCTGATTGAGCCTAGTATAGAGACAGAACCTCATTGAGGTTCTCTGTTTGTAGATACCTTCACTCCTTAACTGAATCTAAACAATCTTTGGCTACGAGTATGCTGCGTCTTTCCAGCTACCGTCCCGTAATATAGATTCAGTTTCTTACAAACCTAGGTGTACTTGATGCGTAGCAACAGTACCCTATCGACTCCTACAACCTACACCCCTACTACCGACGACGACCCAATCGCGAGCATTACGCAAGGAATCGACAAACTCTCCATGGCTCGAGCGAATTCGCCTGACACCGTACAACAATTGGTGGCAGCTCTGACCGCAGTCAGTGTTGATGGGAAAACCGGTGCAAAGGCTATTGCATGGCCTAAATGGGACGGGAAAAGAGACAACTACACGCTGTTCAGATGGCAGATCAAGACAAAAATCACTGTTGAAAATGGGAAGCTTGGAAGCAACCAAGGAATATGCGCGAACATCTTCAACGGGCTTCCGACAGAGAAACAACAACGCGTTATCCAATGGCTAAGCAATGGAGAGCAACATGATAACTACAAACCCGAGTCCTTCATCAAGCATATGGACGACAAGTTCTTAGATCACGAAGCGGAAGCTAAAGCTCTCGACGAACTGAACAAGATTAGCCAAGGCAGCAGACAACCGTTCGAAGACTTCCGCCAGCAGTTCGAACAACTGACATCGCAAGCTGGATCCCTAGCGCCGCAAAGAGCCTCAAAGATCACTATCATGAACAACGCGCTCAACTACTCCCTCCAACAGACCTTGAAATCAGTGCGATTGTCCAGGGACGACTACGACACCTACGTAAAGGATGTACAGTACTTCGCGACGAAGACAGAGGCTCTATCCCACCAACGCCGCTATCCAAGTACGGATAAGGAGACGCCAACGACTCGAGGGAGGCCACAATCACCCCAAACAGTCAGTCGTGACGCAGAAGGCGATGTCGAAATGACTGGCATCAACGCCCTTTCGGCGCAGATCGCAGCACTGATGGCTCGGGTCGATACACTCGGAAAGGATGCGAAGAAGGACCGACGACCCAGAGCAAAATGGCGATCCCAAACAGAGTTCTTGGCACTTATACAAGCGGGCAAATGTGGGCGCTGTAAGAAGCCCAGGCACCACCCGAACGTATGCGAATTCCGACCAGCAACACGTTCAAAGACTCAGGTCACTGCGGTAATCACACAGCATACCGATGACTCCCTACAGGAAGCCTCATCAGAGTCGGAAAACTAGCTACCCTTGTGCATCGTCGCGCACGAGGGTCTGAGGTAGATGTACATGGCGAAGACATTACAAAGCTACCAAGCATAAGAGAAATCAAAGCAGCAAAGGACAGGATGGAAAGTACACCCTTCTTGATAGATACCTTGATCAATGGAACTTCTTTCACCGAATCCTTCTTTGATAACGGCTGCCTCCCTTATGCTGCTTTCAGCGAAAAGAGTGTCCAAACACATCGTCTACCGCGCATCCCAATTGACACCAAACAATTGGCACTGGCTAAAGAGAGCCACGAGAACGGAGAAGACCTCCGTATTACGCACATAACCTACGCTACGATCGACATTGATGGTCGAGCAGAGCGAGTCTATGGGTATATAGTGAAAGGATTGAGCTTCCCTATTATCCTAGGCCAGGCATGGGCAGAGAGGAACTGGGTGCGATACATAGCAGCTAAGAGAAAGCTGCTTATTGGTCAAGGATCCCAGCGCATCACGATAAGAAAAAAGGGGTGGCTAGAACAGAACACCAAAGCGCGAGACCGGCTCGCTCACGTGCGGGCGGCTCGTCTAGTGTCAGGATCTGTATTTGCAGTTATTGTTGGAAGGGCCCAGCGACGGTTGAGAAGAGATGGACCGGATGGTACGCAAGTGCTGGCTATCTCGATGTCGGATATCAACAAGGCCCTAAGCAAGTTAGCAGAAAGAAGACAGAGAAAGACTGAGGAAAAAATCCGACAAGAGATACCAGAAGAAATAGCAGAGCACGCTGATGCCTTTCACGACGACGAAGACGGAGAGATCGCGCCCCATCAAGAGGGTCGCGATCACGTTATCGAATTGATACGAGATGAACAAGGTCGCGAGGCAGAAGTTCCTTGGGGCCCATTATACGGCATGTCGAGGGAAGAGCTATTAGTCCTACGAAAAACACTTTCGGACTATATGGACAAGGGCTGGATGCGCGCCAGCAACTCACCAGCGGCAGCTCCAGTTTTGTTTGTAAGGAAACCAGGTGGAGACATTCGGATGTGTGTCGACTATCGGGCACTGAATCGAATCACTCGATCGGACCGCTACCCATTGCCACTAATCCGAGAAACCCTACGAAATCTAGCAACAGCGCGTTGGTACACCAAACTTGACGTCAGAGCGGCATTCCATCGGCTCCGCATCAAGCACGGCGATGAGTGGAAAACGGCTTTTCGCACTCGATTTGGACTATTCGAATGGCTAGTTACCCCCTTCGGACTAGCTGGCGCACCCGCGAGCTTCCAACGATACATCAACGGAGTCCTACGGGAATTCCTAGATATCTGCTGTTCAGCCTATATGGACGATGTCTTGATATGGAGCGACGGCGACTATCTGGATCACATGGTTAAGGTTAACCAAATTCTTGCCAAGCTCAAGACTGCTGGACTTCGGCTAGACTTAAACAAGTGCGAGTTTGCTGTTAAGGAGGTCAAATATCTGGGGTTCATTATCACTGCAGGAGAAGGGATCAAAGTCGACCCAGAGAAAGTTGCCGCGATTAAAGAATGGGAGGCTCCAGTCAATGTCACAGGCGTACGCTCCTTCCTAGGCTTTGCAAATTTCTACCAAGACTTCATCGACAACTTCTCAGAGCTCTCCGACCCCTTAATCAAGTTAACACGGAAGGCCGTCGCTTTTGTCTGGAACAAAGAACATGAGAACGCCTTTCAAGTCTTGAAGGAGCTATTCATCTCCGCTCCAATACTGGGTTACTGGAATCCAGACCTGGATACGGTACTCGAGTGCGACTGCTCTGGCTACGCGCTGGGAGGCACGTTGTCACAGAAGAATACAGAAGGAAAACTATGACCAGTAGCATACTTCTCCCGCAAGCTCACTGCGGCTGAATGGAACTACGAGATTCACGATAAGGAATTACTGGCAGTAATCAAGTCCATTGAACACTGGAGAGGAGAACTACGCAGTGTTGCAGCACCTTTCAAAGTCCTTACCGATCACAAGAATCTCCGCTACTTTATGACAGCGCAGCGTTTGTCAGAGAAACAAGCAAGATGGTTGCTAATTCTATCTGAGTACCAATTCCAGCTGGAATTTCACGCCGGAAAACTAGCGCAAAGACCAGACGCACTATCAAGAAGACATCAGGATATGCAAGGGCGAGTGGCCCAGTTGATCAAGGACGAATGGCTTCCTCCTCTTTCCGAGAGGACGACCGAAACAATCGCAATACAAGCCCTTATCTGCCCAGTCAATACACCGAATACATCCAATAGTACATGGGACGTTATACGGGAGCCCCAGCAAAATACTGGACTGGACGGTCGACACCAGCTAACTGTTGAAAACGGTCAACACCGGTCGGTCCACTACTAGGTTCGGTCAAAACCGGTCAGTTGCAAAGGGATGCGATCTTTTCGAGAAACCAGAGTTACAACTTCTCTGGGATCGCGCAATAGCAGAGGACCAATCCTACCAAGCTATTCATACAGCTATAGTTACTGGCGAACGTTCCTTTCCTCCAGAGCTCAAGTTGTCGGTACAGCTACCCGAATGCGAAGTAGACGACCACGGCGCGGTCACGAGAAGAGGGATCCTATGGGTACCAGATTGGGAACCGCTGCGAACAACGCTGGTCCAACAAACTCACGATTCCCATATTACTGGACACCCAGGGAGAGATAGCACGCTTGCGATTCTATCCAGAAGTTTCTTTTGGCCCCAACAATATAAGACAGTCCGACAGTTTGTACGTAATTGCGACGTATGTGGGAGAACAGGAATATGGCGTGATAAGAAGCGAGATCTTCTGAAACCACTACCAATTCCGGCCCGCTTCCACAGCGAGCTATCAATCGATTTCATGACTGATTTGCCCGCGGAGAAAAACGGCCCAAAATACCTCATGGTTATCACAGATCGCCTCCTCAAAAGTGTTACGTTGGAGGCTATGACTACAATGAGCGCCAAAGAGTGCGCAAAAAGGTTCTTACTATGCCACTATCGCTACCACGGATTTCCCATGGCATTGACGTCGGACAGAGGCAGCAATTGGACAGGTCGTTTTTGGAGGAAGCTTTGCGAACTTGCAAAGATTGAGCAGAGACTCTCTACAGCCTTTCATCCACAGACCGATGGCGCGACCGAGCGTATGAACCAGGAAGTTCTACGCTATCTCCGCGCCTTCATCGCATACTTCCAACTAGACTGGCCAACGCTACTACCTACGGCTATGTTAGCACTGAACAATCGTGACTCTTCAGTCACAGAGATGAGTCCATTCTATCTAACCCACGGCTACCATGCGGAACCAATCCAGAAAGTACAACGAATCTCACCCAGTAACTCACTAACAGCCGATGCCGAGACCTTTGTGCAACGAATAGAAGAGGCACAGGAATATGCACAGGCAGCAATGGCCTGGTCCCAGCAGAAGATGGAGAACGACGCCAGCAAGTCACGTCAAGCTGCCGAAACGTTAAAAAAGGGCGACAAAGTCTGGTTGAACCTTAGGAATATCAATACCCCGCAGCTATCAAAGAAACTGTCGTGGACGCAAGCCAAATACACTGTCGAGAACCAGATCTCCCCGATGGTATACGAGCTGGCTGGCCTGCCAAGTGGTATCCATAACCGTTTCCACGTTGACCTACTCCGCCGAGCCGCAACCGATACACTGCCCTCACAAGAAACCGATGATACCCAGCCGCCACCATCAGTGCCTCAAACCGAAGAAACAGAGGCTGAGTTTGAAGTAGAACGTATACTTCGCGCAGAGAAGAAACGGGTTGGGCGAGGCTGGGTTCGTCAGTTATTAATCAAATGGAAAGGCTATACAGATCCCGATTGGCAGCCACGTTCATTATTTACAGAAGTCGAGGACTTAGACCGCTTCGAGGCGGAGTATGGCAAGGGCGACGGTGTCGGCGAAGATATAGGAGCTCAAACAGGGGCCCGAAAGAACCGAGTAGCGGTGGCC
This sequence comes from Venturia oleaginea, assembly GCA_013176395.1. Taxonomy (NCBI): domain Eukaryota; kingdom Fungi; phylum Ascomycota; class Dothideomycetes; order Venturiales; family Venturiaceae; genus Venturia; species Venturia oleaginea. The sequence goes on along the minus strand of JABMLP010000031.1, from coordinate 158,760 downwards.
AGCGCCTTCGAATCTGCTACAAGCTGGCAGAAGCGATGTATGGCGTTTGTCTGTTTGATCATCCCACCTACCACACCCTCTTTAGTCCTGTACACCCGGTAAGGAGAGGGGTAATGTTATGGGCATGGCCCATGGTTGGTATAGGCTAAGAGCCTAAGCCTGATTGAGCCTAGTACAGAGACAGAACCTCATTGAGGTTCTCTGTTTGTAGATACCTTCACTTCTTAACTGAATCTAAACAATCTTTGGCTACGAGTATGCTGCGTCTTTCCAGCTACCGTCCCGTAATATATCACAACCCATCTCTACATACAAGAAACGAGAAAAAAGAAAAAAGAAGAAGAAGATTATTGCGCAGAGACTATGTCCCGGGGCGGGTTCGGGTATCAGGAGGGAAGAGCAGCAGCAGGAACAAGTATCATTCAACAGGCTATATACGAACTGGCAGGCAAACCAACAGGCAGGTTTAACGACAGGACGTAGCTCAAAGAGCTACGAATTGATTGAAGCCACGTAGGCTTTAAAACCTTTCCTCGGCAGAACTCCGGTTCTGCCTTGATCACGTGCCGTGGGGCCACCCCAGCGGCGGGAAGGACTTGTCCGCGGTCGTACCGTGACAGTACTTCCTCTCTCAGGTCGAAACTCCAGTGAGACGTTTCTTCGGTCCAGGTTTATTCGGGTAGCAACGGTGGAAGTTACGGATCAGTTCAGAAGCGTTCTCCAGGTACTCAGCAGGTTCAGCAGTGCAATCTGGGTATCCTACCCACTTGACAGTGTAGTACAGGCGCGGGTTCTTCTTTGAGCGGCGGTCCAAGAAGGAGTCAACGACTTCTTCGACTTCGTATTGTTCGAAGCCTTCGACTTCGACAGGAGGCGGGGGTGGCTGGCTTTGTCCAGGCAGGGAGGCATCGGTAGCGGGGCGTAGCAGGCTGGTGTTAAACACAGGGTGGATTTTCATAGTGGCGGGCAGGTCGAGTTCACATGCATGTGATCCAATCATCTTTTTGACGGCAAAAGGGCCAAGGTTCTTCCAATCGAGCTTCTTCTGAGGGCCTAACGTTTGGATATTCTTCGAATTCAACCAGACTTTCTGGCCAGGCAAGTATCGGCGGGCAGGCTTCCTTTTCTGGTTCACTTGATCTTCCCAACGGGCTTGGGCAGCGATGACCTCAGCCTTACAGAACTCGTGTATCTTCTGCATTCGTTCGGCAAATACACTGGCATCTCTGGTAGCATGTCTAGTATCAGGACGAATCGATTCGAATCCAAAACGCGGTTCAAAACCGTACAGGGCAAGGAAGGGCGAGGTTTTCGTGGTTTCAGATACTTGACTGTTCCCAGCGAACTCGGCAGAGGCGAGCCAGTCGGCCCAGTCATCTTGCAAGTAAGACACATGCGCGGAGGTACTGTTCAAGAACGGAGTTCATTCTTTCCGTTTGTCCATCAGATTCAGGGTGGTACGCTGTTGACCGTTGCGCTCGGGTGTTCAGGATATGGGTCAGGTGTTTCCAGAAGGTTGAGATAGACTGTGTTCCTCTATCAGACACTATTGAGTCTGGCAGGCCATACAATTTCCAAATATTGTCTCGGAACAGGCGGGCTAGCTCTTCGGCGTTGCAGGTACCCTTGCAAGGTATGTAATGGCGGAACTTGGTTAATCGACACACCACAACAAGGATGGCGTCGAAACCTTGGCTCTCAGGTAGGTGTGTGATGAAATCCATTGACAGGTTCTTCCAGGCTTTGTCCGGTACGGGTAACGGCTTAAGGACACCTTGGTGGCCTTCTCTTGACGGGTTAATCCTTCGGCAGGTTTGGCAGTTCTTCACCTACTGTTCCACGTATCTTGACATACCGGACCAGTAGAAGTTTCGGGACAGGAGTTCATAAGTCTTGGATCGTCCGGGATGTCCGGCAGACAGCTTGTTATGTATTTCTCGGAGCAGGGCAGCTTTCAAGTTGTCTGAGTCAGGCACGAACAGGCGGTCTCGGTAGAACAGTAGTCCTGAGTCTTGGGAGCACTCAGCTAGCGATATCTGCGGGTATTTGGTATGGTTGTTGTCTAGGGCCTCTAGGATCTTGCTTGGCAGGGGGTCGGATTCATATGCTACTTTCAGAGATTCTTGTAACCAACTTGGTAGACTGAGCGGGGTAGCAGTAACTGGTACAGGGGCTGTTTTCTCGGTTGCAGGGTGTAGGGGGGTGGTATTCAGCTGGATTGCGTCAAGGTTGTTTAGGTATTCAGGTGGGAATTCACTCAGGTTATTCTTCTTCAGTACTGTTTGGCTTTGGTGCAGGAGGCGTTCATCCCCCTCCTGTGGCATATCCTGTGACCTCCTGGTCAGACTATCCGGCTTTACTCCTTGTTTTCCGGATCGGTAAACTATAGTAAAATTGAATCGGGACAGGAATTCAGACCATCGAGCTTGACGTCTATTCAGTTTTTTCGTTGTCATGAAGTATTCCAGGTTCCTATGGTCGCATAGGATCTTGATTTTCTGTTGGCTCATCTCAAGTTCAGCATTCCATTCTTCCAGGCAACGTACAATGGCAAGTAACTCTTTATCGTAAATCTCGTAGTTACATTCGGCAGGGGTCATCTTCTTCGAATAGAAGGCAACAGGGTGCAGGATGCCTTCCCCATCGTTTTGGGACAACGCTCCGGCGCAGACGTAGTCAGATACGTCAGGTTCCAGAATGGCAGGGCGGTCCCAATCGAAATGTTTAAGGACCGGCTCAGAGACAAAGGCAGACTTCAGGTATTCAAACACTTTCTGGCATTCGGCAGTCCAAATGAATGGCGTGTTCTTGCGTTCCAGGGCAGTAATCGGGGCCAGGATGCGGGAGAAGTTTTTTATCCATCGGCGGTAGAATCCAGCGAATCCAGTGAATGACTTAACGTCTCTGACTGTCACGGGAGCAATAGAAGCAGTCGTAGATCACGTTGACAAATGATTAGCCGTGCTAGCTATAAGCGGGCGTGATAGAAGTCAATGGTAGTATCGTTCTAAGGATCAAAACATTGCGTGAAGAATCTAAGTACAGGGAGGAATCGCAAGGTATATATGGGATTCCTTGGTTCGTGCGCTGAAGTCACGTGTATACCAGTTCATGGTAACATTCTCAGTGTCACTCCGTGACACTGACGTTCTTGAGCGGTTGCCATTCGATAATGGTCTTGACTTTCGCAGGGTCCATCCGCACACCATTGGCTCCGACGATGAATCCAAGGTATGTGACTTCGAACATGAAGAACTCGCACTTCGACGTTTTGGCGTACAGCTCATGCTTTCTCAGGACGTCTAGGATTAGACGGATGTGTTTCTCGTGTTCTTGTCGGGTACGGCTGTATATCAGGATGTCATTGAGGTAGACTTGGCAGAACAGGTCAATGTACGGTCTCAGGATGTCATTCATGAACCTTTGCCAGGTTCCAGGGGCTCCAGTCAATCCAAATGGCATGACTAGTGATTCGAACAGTCCAAGTTTCGTTCGGAGTGCGGTCAGGTATTCAAGGCCTTTCTTGATGCGGATATTGTTGAAGGCAGCAACGATGTCAATTTTCGAAAAGTACTTCATGCCTTTCAGGCTATTCAGGGTCTCTTTTGTAAGCGGTAGCGGGTAGCGGTCTTTCTCCGAAACAGCGTTCAATCCACGGTAATCCATACAGAGGCGAAGGCTTCCATCAGGTTTGGACACAAACAGGACAGGAGATGAGGCAGGGGAGGAACTAGGTCTAATGAAACCTTTTCGCAGGTTTTCTTCCAACCATTCCTTCAGCGTGGCGAGCTGGATTCGGGACATGGGGTACAACGGGCCCCAGGGCGGTGTTTGACCATCTTTCAACTTGATGTCATGATCATAAGGTCGGTGTGGCGGTAGCTTCTCTGCTTCCTTAGGGCTGAATACGTCGCAATAGTCTTTCAGCTCGACAGGGAGTTCGACAGCGGGGTCTTTTGATTTATCATTCAGGGCTTCTTCAACTTGTTCCAGGGTAACTTGATAAACAATTAGGCCACGGCGGGCGTAAGCGCCCATGGCCCTCTGGGAGAAAGAGCAGATTTGTATTTTGTCAGGTCCAGGGACAGGTTCAGGGACAGGTTCAGGGTTGCGACAGGGCGAACAACGTTCTCAGGGCGATCTTTCGGTGGTACATCTGGTATGGCATTGATTCGGGTTGGCTGGTAGGATACATTGCAGTGCTGGCGGCAGTAGTCACTATTGAACAACATAGTACCGTTGCCAAACTTCAGTTCAGGGTCGTGGATCTTGAGCCAGGGTATACCAAGTATAATCGGGTATCGGGACAGGCGGGTAACAAACAGGAAAGCTTCCTTTTCTAGGTGGTCATTGATTCTCAGTGATGCAATCATAAAGTGTGTGGCAGTTGCACTCTCGTCTTCTTCTCCGTTAAAGTTCAGCAGAGGCATTGGGGTTTTCATCGGTTTAAGTTCGAGTCCGTTAGACGTAGCCCAGTTCTTGTCAACAAAGCATACTCCTTCGGCTCTAGAGTTGGTCATAGCATAGGTAGGTACAGCGAGGGTTTCTTGTTCGAGTTTAATCTGCCAGACCATAAGGTCTGCACGGTTTCTCTTTCTTTTCTCAGGATTGTAGTTCGGGACAGCAGTGTACACGCGGAGGGCAGCATCAGCGCGGGAAGTGCGTGGGTTAAGTTCTCGACCACGACTTAGATCGAGACTCCGCCTTTTACCGATCTTTCGGTGAAGGCCGGAGACGAGGCTTGAGAGTCAGCTCCTGACGTTTCATAAACTCTGGTTTCGCGGATCTGGGCAGGTTGTTGGCCTTGGGCCACATGGCTGTACGAGGGTTTGGTGGGGTTTGGACATTGAGCGCGGCGGTGTTTCATAGAACCGCAGCCGAAACAGGCACCACTCTCGTACCGGCCTCCCGGCTGGTATGCAGTTCTCTTCTGACGGGTGTGGCTTAGATCCATTGCATTCGGATCAGCAGGGGCAGGAGCAGGGAAGGGACGTGGAGTAGGTGTACCGGGAGCTGGGCGAGCAGGACGAGTTTCGGAAAGGTTGCCGTAGTATCTTCTCTTGTTTTCGAGCTTTTGTAGGAAGAGTGCAAATTCATGAACATCATGATCGGGTGCGTCGACCTTAGTAAGTTGAGACTTCAACTCTCGGGATAGGGCAGATTCGAGGAGGGTGACTTGTGAGTCTTCTGAAACCTCACCCTCTAGGGCGAGACGTTGGAATTCAGCATAGAACGAAGCGAACTCTCGGTTCTGTTGCTTAAGACGGAAGAGTTCTTTGCGGGCGTTGTTAATACGGTCGGGGTCCCCATAGGCACGTTCCAGGACACGGAGGACATCAGTGTAGTCGGGCATTTGGCATTCTCCATCCAGAATGAATGGTAGGAGCTGGGCATAGGCAGGGCCATCGAGTCGGTTGGTAACATAGGACATTCTTTCCAGGGCAGTGGGGAAACGGTCGGCGTTGGTTTTCATCTTTTGTTGGATCTTTGACTGGAAGCGACGGAAATCTTTCCTATCTCCATCAAAGATTGCTGGATCAGGAACTCGTTCAGAAAGGCGGGAGGAGGAGGCAGATTTGAGAGGAGTAACCGTATCCTTTCCAGTTGCATCAACTGGGGCAGCTTCAGCGGAGAGTGCAGGAGCGGAGACAGAGACAGGGGTCTTCACCATAGGTGCAGCGGCACTTATGGCTTGGTTACGTTCGACACGGAGTTGGAAGATGTTTTCCAGTTGTTCGTTGAGCTGGTTCTTCTGGTATGCGATCACACCAATTTGGTTATCCTTCTGAGCTCTAAGTTCCTTGTTTTCTTTCTCAGCAGCTCCAGCGCGTACGTGTAGGAGGGCGTTCTCCTCTTCCAGACGGTAGATCTCGTTGTTCAGGCCATCAGTATGGCGGAAATGCTGATGGACGTATTCGTACCAGGCGTCCGGGGCTGTAGCGACAGCCTTGGCGAAGTCGGGTGCAGAGGTGACCTCAGCAGGGACGGGCGGGGGAGCGGACATGGTCGGCGGGCGGACAGGCAGCTGGCGGAAAAGCTGATGGACGTATTCGTACCAGGCGTTCGGGGAAGGTCGGCGGGCGAACAGGCAGCTGGCGGAAAAGCTGATGGACGTATTCGTACTAGGCGTTCGGGGAAGATCGGCGGGCGGACAGGCAGCTGTTCCTTTGGGTAGGAGCTACGTAGTGTCACGGGGCGGGTTCGGGTATCAGGAGGAAGGAGCAGCAGCAGGAACAGGTATCAGGCAGGTTTGACGACAGGACGTAGCTCAAAGAGCTACGAACTGGTTGAAGCCACGCAGGCTTTAAAACCTTTCCTCGGCAGAACTCCGGTTCTGCCTTGATCACGTGCCGTGGGGCCACCCCAACGGCGGGAAGGACTTGTCCGCGGTCGTACCGTGACAGGCTATGACTCAAAGTAATCTAGCTGGATTTGACTAATTCGTACTGGAGGGTTCAAGTGGTCCGGGGCGACAATGTGTTACGGTGAACTCGTTTCTCAACACAGTTGATTATGTCAAGACCTTCTTGACGCCTGTGTTCTCTTGTTCTGGTCCGCGGGTTTGGGGTAAGGGCAATATCAGTCTGGAAGTACTTACCTTAAGTACCTTTCCTTGCTCAGGTTCTTTGGAGGCTCACTAGATCCTAGCCGTCCGATGTATCTCCCAATTCAATTGTCGTCTAACCGATTTGATCCTCAGATCAATCCTGGACGCTTGTCGGTTAGTATGAAGGTTGGGGGTGGGCTTGCTTCGTGTGCATATGACTTGTGCTTGATTGTATCTAAGTAAAAGGTCGTTACTGTAGTAGGTTGAAGAAGCTCCTATGTGAGAAACATAACATGAGATAACCACGAAGAGAGAAAGGAAAGTCCGTCCAACGTCCTCCCTATATACCCTTCTGGTTCTGGGTGCCAAGGTGTATTCCCACACCTCTTGGCTCTTCCCACACTTCTCACACTGTGGGCAATGCCAAGTGCTGTGGGAACTGTGGGAATATCACGTGACTCCTGCACGTACTATTATCTCTTAGGACTGACCTGGTTGCACCAGCCCCCTCTTGTGCGCCCAACGGATTCCACTCCACATCAGTCCTAACAACAACTTCTTGTTATCCAACCATCCTCTGCAAGTCCCGTTGTCCCTGCTCTTCGGTCTTGAGGTGATCTGTAACACAATGTCATACCAAACAAGTGAAGCGAAGCTTGCAAGATATAAGAGTCGTGAATAGTGCTGTTACGGATACTGTCACGTGAGCGTGTACAGGATTATATTTGATGCATTCGTATGCATTTGGATTCCTAAGTGCATACCATCATGTCTTCTTATGATTGGATGATTGTTACACGGGGTTGAAGGATCACGTGGTTGATCATTCTTGGCAAGGTAAGCAGAATGAACGTTTGTGTTCATTCCGCTCAGGCTGTTCATCATGATCGGGATGATCATAATGAACGGAGGATTTTCATAGAGATGGGATCTCTATGTAAAGGACGAGACACTGCTCCCTCAGTATCTCGTATCTTCACTCTCATAGTTACTTCGCTATTGCTTTAGTTACTTAGCACAATTCACGACTCTTATATCTCACAAACTTCGCTACACTTGTTTGATACGATATTGTCGCCCCAGGATTACTTGAACCTCACTGTACGGAATAGCCAATTCCAGCTATATTACTTGAGCCATAGCCTCTGCGAAACATAGTGAAGATACCGCTCTATACAGTAAGGTTGACGAAGTATCCAACAAACCTATGTCCACGGTTTCATCCAAGGGTCAAGGGAAACGAAAAGAATCCGTTCCGCCACCGCCGCCGCCGCCTCCACCGCAAAGACAACGTACGGTAGAACCAGAATCGAGCGACGACGAAGAAGAGATGGCACCTCAAGCTACACCAAGCTCTTCGGCACAGAACGAAACCCGAAACGATCAAAACAAGGCCAAGGTCAATCCACCCGAAGTGTTCAAGGGAGAACGCGGAAAACTTAAGACATTCCTTACACAATGCAATCTTTACATGTATTGGAACGCTTCCGAGTTCGCTACCCAAGAAAAGAGAGTCATGTTTGTTATCAGCTACATGCGAGGAACAGCTTACGCATGGATTGAGGACCGCCTCAACGAGTATCTTACGGATCCCGACGATTACGAGTACAGGAGACTCTTCCTTTCATACGGAGAGTTCTTGAAAGAAATCAACATGGTCTTTGGAAATGTTGATGAAAAGAGAATCGCCGAAAGAGAACTGAAGGTTTTGAGACAACATACATCAGCTGCAGACTACTCCGCCCACTTCCAGCGCATCGCTGCACACCTTAATTGGGGAAGTGAGGCTCTGCTCAGCCGATACTACGATGGCCTCAAGGAGGATATCAAGGATGAAATCAGTAGGAAGGAAGATCAGCCTCAGGACCTACACTCGATGATTGAGTCGTCAATCAAGATCGATAACCGCCTTTTCGAAAGAAAACTCCAAAGGAAGGGAGCAAGTTCTTATCGAGGAAACGGAAACCACGGGCGAGCTAATACAAGCGCTCGACGCGTTGATCCGTACGGAACACAGCCGATGGAGCTTGACAAGATTCAAAGCGCTCCACGTGGACCCAAGAAAGGCACAGGTCAGAAAGGAAAATGTTATAACTGCGGTAAAACAGGACATTACGCCAACAAATGTCGACAGCCTAAGAAGAACAACAATGGACGTTTCACGAATCAGGGACAACGATTTGGAAACCCGTCCATAGGACACCTCAACGCTATCCGATCCAACGCTGTAGTACTGTCAGTCAAACCTTCAGACCACGACGTACTAAGCTGGACAGCTTGCTATGAGGACGACTGTGAAGTACACCGATCCGAGAAAGAGGGTTCCGGATACTACCCAAGGGGTAGGAAAGGTTACAACGGTCAAGGCAAAGGACATCTCGCAATGATGAGTTCGTCACCCGACAGCATCGCGAAAATCTGCGAACGAGCAGGATTACCAACACCAGAGTACGGAGTTAACCAAGCTCGGGTCGGTAATACAGCAACGGCCGTCAAACTCGTTAGTAGACGCCCGAATGTTCGAACAGATGCAGGACACGATCTCCACTGGATCATTCCAGCAAACTGGTGCCAGCTTAAAGAGTGCCTGATGTGGGAGCACAAATCCGAGCAGGACCCAGGCGAGAAAGATTGGGTATTCCATCCTTTTCACGACGAAGAGATTAATCATACAACCCGTCGAAAGATCATGGAAATCCCCAACGTCCGAACCGACGCTACGAGCGAATACCATAAACATGTACCTATGAACTGGTGCACAAGCGAGAAGTGCGATCTCCCCCAGCACCAGGACTTCGAAGAATCGGATGATTCCGACGTTCCGGAACTCGACCTCAACGCTGCATTGGCGAATGCCCCGGGAGGAACGAACAACGAGGAACTACCGATTGCTTACAAGAACAACTCTTCTCAAACCGTGCCTAGCGACGACGACGGATCTGAGGAAGAAGACAGTTCTGAAGAGGAATCCACAGACGACGATGAGGAAGATTCAGAATTCAAGACATTCCGAATTAATCGCTTTGTCAGGGACATCAAGCGAGCCATCGATCAGGATGACCCTCACCATAAGGGACTCAACCCAGATGCTTGTATCGACTTCACCTGCCCACACCATCCGAATGGGACAAGGAACCTTCGACACCTTGTCCGACGATTGGACATCGCAGTCAACACGAAGCATGCATGCAAATGGCACGAGAATTCGGGAAACGAGGTGGATCAACAGTAGAGAGGCCTCTGTTGAATCCAATTGAAGCGCCTCATTCCCTGAATAACCTTGGTATACCTAAGATGCTGGTCGAAGCAAAGATCGACTATGTACCAGCATTGGCCTTCATCGACACTGGCGCCGATAGGAACCTCCTAAGCGAGTCCTTAGTGAATGAATGGAAAATACCTATCAAGTCGAAACGGTATCCATATTCATTAACGATCGCTGATGGGAGACCTGTCGACTCCAATGGAGGCATGGTGATTTATGAAGCAGACGTAACCTTGTGGATACAAGGGAGAAAAGAACGGATCGTTCTAGACGTCACGAATATTGGAGACTCGGATCTGATCCTTGGTCTGCCATGGCTTCAAACTCACAATCCGCATATCGACTGGGGGACGTTGACACTTACGTTCCCAGATCATCGATATCCCGTGCAGGCTAGCATGCGCGCTAGAACACGGACAGCACAAAGACCTTTGCGGAAAAGGCCTACACACGTTGAAGTGGCATACTGCTATCGTCTCCAGACAGAGGAGGATAGTCCAGTGTTCCAAATTCCCAATGAGTACCAGGAATTTGCGGAACTTTTCAAAGAGGAATCAATCGAGGATTCTCTTCCACCACACCAACCATGGGATCATGAGATCAAGCTCAAAAACAACGAACAACCCAAGAAGTTCAAGATCTACCCGCTGCGCGAAGATCAGCTTGAAACCCTTCGTGAGTACATCGACGATTTCACGAAGAAAGGGTTTATCCGGGAGTCAAAGTCACCCGCCGGATATCCAGTTTTCTACGTACCCAAGCCCGATGGTTCACAACGATTGTGTGTCGACTACCGACATCTGAACGAGATTTCAGAGAAGAATGCGTACACGCTGCCTTTAATCCAGGAGTTGAGGGACAGACTCCAAGGAGCCAAATGGTTCACAAAATTCGATATTCCTGCGGCTTTTCATCGAATTAGGATTAAGGAAGGTGACGAGTGGAAGACAGCATTCCGCACTCGCCTTGGGCACTACGAATACCTTGTCATGCCCTTCGGATTGACAAACGCCCCTGCTACGCTGCAAGCCTATATGAACAATGTTCTTCGTGAACATTTAGACAAGTTTGTGTCTGTTTATATGCTAGTGTCTATCTGGTGGAGCAAGGGCCTCGTCCGACCAAGCGACAACAACAACATGGCGATCTCGCATATCGCACGACTTCTGAGCCCTCTGAGGCTCGTCTTGTATCTAGATTCCCACCCGCCTACACCCTGTAGTCAACGTCTTATACGTGCGGGCAGTAGGGCACCTCATTTGCCTTCAATCGAGAAGCAATTGAGCCGTGGGCATGCCATCCTGAGACCTACCCCGTGGCTGAAGCCCCGTGTGGCTGAGGAAGCCTGTATGGCTCAGGGCTCAATGGCTTGCTCGCTCACAATGAAAATTCACGTGCCCTGGCCTGCGTCCGGCCAATCAACAGATAAAACGTGCCAGATGACCGTGATCCGAAGGCGTGGCGAGATGGAGATAGATATCATCCTAGGAAGAGCTTGGCTGGCCCACAATCGGGTTCTGCCAGACTGTGAGCTTCACCGATTGATTTGGAAAGGAGATGGGAGGCCCAAAGAACAGCCTATCCAGCGAAGGGTTGTTATTGACTCGAGTCCATTCACTGTGACTACCTCAGCCCACACGATCAGAAAGGACATTCTGCGCAGACACAATGGAATGAATGCTCAGGATAAGCAGATTACTGATGGCAGAATGAGTATGCTTCGAAGGCAGGCTAGGTCAGATGCGGACAAAGTTTTATCGCAAACTATGCGGCAATCGACGTTTCTCAACGATTCTGAGCCTGTGGACCTGTCTGACGCGAAAGTAACACGAGACTTCCGCGAGCCTACCACGCCCCAACTAGATCGACCCTACCAACCTCCATCCGTTGTGGACGCTGAAGAAGATGCTGGAGATGACTACTTTGGCTCAGTAGGTGACTGCGACAGCGACAGCGGCTGCTCTAATCTCTCGAACCTCTCAGACCTCGAGGAGGAATCCGATTCTAACGATTTTGAGGACCTCCCTACAACGCATAATACATCATTTGAATGGGACAGAAGCAAGGCATATAAGGCCATGGATAATGAGATATGTAGGAAGGCCCATCAGGCTTTTATTGCCGAATTGAATTTTCCCCCGAGGAGTCCTGTGGATATCGATCTCAACTTGATTAGTGCCCCAGCATTTCGGTCGAATCTCAAAGACGAACAGGCAGTCGCTGGTGTAATATCTCTTCATGAGGTGGAACTGCTAATCTGTCAAAAGACTGCTGACTTGGAAAGCTCACTGCATGACTCTCTAGCACAGTTTAAGGACAGACTGAAGAGTGCTCTTGCTGCTATCGAAGGCAAGCTTCCTGAAGATGAAACCCCTGAAATGAAGGAACTCATTGCACAGAAATTGCCAGGGAAGCACCAACCTTTTATGGACGTCTTCTCAGAAGCAGATTCCAATCGTCTAACAGACCACAAGAAAGGAGTGGACCATGTCATTGAGCTGGAAGACAAGAATGTTGTACCTGGGTATTGTCCTCTCTACAACATGTCTCTGGATGAGCTGTTGTTTGTCAAGGAATGGCTCCTACGGAATCTGGAGTCAGGCTTTATCGAGACAAGTTCATCGCCTTTTGCATCACCAATTCTCATTGTCAAAAAGCCGACTCCTGCGGGGGAGAAGCAGAAATACCGATTCTGTATTGACTACCGCAAACTCAATGCGCTGTCAAAGAGGGATAGGTATCCCACCCCACTGATTGGAGAGAATATGAACCGGTTGTCAAAAGCCAAGGTATTCACCAAACTAGATATCAGGCGGGCGTTTCATCACATTCGCATGGCTACTGATTCTGAGGATCTCATGACATTTCGGACTAGGTATGGCAGCTTCAAATGTAAGGTCATGATGGAAGGGTTGGCCAATGGACCTGCTACCTGGCAGCGATACATGAACACAGTGCTCATGGACTACCTCGACGACTTCTGTACCGCATATTTGGACAACATTCTTATCTACTCTGACGATCCTCTAACCCATACCGAGCATGTACATAAGGTGCTGAAACGACTGAGAGACGCAGGATTGCAATGCGACATCAAGAAAAAGTGAGTTTAACGTGATAGAGACCAAGTATCTGGGCTTCATTATCGGTACAGAAGGTATTCGAGTGGACCCAGAAAAGATCGCTATTGTCAAGTACTGGAAACAGCCCAAATCAGCCAAGCAGATTCAGAGGTTTATAGGCTTCTGTAACTTCTATCGAAAGTTCATCAAGGGCTTTGGCCGCATTGCCAGATCTCTCATTCGCCTGACCCGGAAGTCGGCCAGTTTCGACATTGACGAAGACTGCATCGACGCTTTTGAGAAACTAAAAGAAGCCCTTACCACTGCACCAGTCCTAGCCCTATATGACCCTTTCAGAGAGACAGTTATGGAGACCGACGCATTCGACGGCATTGTCGCAGGCCAATTATCACAGCGAGGTGATGATGGTAAGCTACACCCTGTTGCATTCTTCAGCAAGACCATGAACGTTCATGATATGAACTACGAGATCCATGACAAGGAAATGCTAGCCCTGATTCGAGGCCTGGAAGAGTTCAATGGTGAATTGAGAGGTATTCAAGATACCTTTACCGCTATCACTGACCACCGAGCGCTGGAGTACTTCACCACCAAGCGATTACTGAGGCCAAGACAGACCAGATGGGCGGATTTTATTGCAGGGTTCAACTTCAAGATTGTATATCGACCCGGCAAAGAAAACATCATTGCAGACGCTCTGTTACGGAAAGCAGAGGAGCTTCAGACTCAGAAGGCCATTGCCGAGCAAGGGCGAACAATGCAGTTGATCCCAGACTCAGTGATAGGAAACGTCGAACTGTTACCCATCTCTCTCAGTGGAGATCAGGTACATCTAGTGGATCGCTTATTGAAAGCCAACCGCACTGCTATATCACTCGAGGAATTCAGAAACCTCGCCGGAAACGAGAAGCATCCACACTTGACAGACGACAATGGGCTGCTGCTGTTTCAGGGTCGTCTTTTTGTGCCAGAAGAAGACCACCTGCGAACCCAGTTGCTTCAAGAGATTCATGGGTCATTACCATCAGCTCAGCCAGGACGAAACAAGACTAGAATCATGGTTGCCAGGCAGTTTTACTGCCCAACGATGAACGCCGACATCGACACCTTTGTGAGCGCATGTCAATCATGTCGCTGGGCAAAGAAGCCAAGGGATAAGACGCCTGGATTGCTGAAACCCTTACCAATCGCACAGAGACCATGGCAACATATCTCCACGGACTTCATGTCATTCAACAAAGACAAGCATGGTTATGATAACGTCTTCGTGGTTGTTGACCGATTTGGAAAGAGACCATTCTCCCTGCCCTGCCACAAGACGGTGAAGGCGAGAGATGCGGCATTATTGTACTACACACACATCTACCGTATATATGGGCTGCCTGACACCGTTGTGTCCGATCGGAACCCTAGGTTTATCTCGGATTTCATCAAGGAACTCTCTGCTATTCTAGGCATGGACTGGAAACTGAGCACGGCCGAACATGCGCAGACTGATGGACAGACTGAGGTTGTAAATCAAGCCTTACAGACTAATCTCCGCCATTTCGTGGATCATTATCAGACAAATTGGTCAGAACTGCTACCCGCCATGGACTTTGCAGCAGCTACCGTACCTCACGATTCCACCGGACTGGCCCCTGCAGAACTGGAAATGGGTTTCCTACTACGAATGCATTACGATTGAGATGCCCGCAACAAGCAGCCGATGACCTCATTGCAGCGGCTCAATCGAGAAGAAGCACAAAGTTACAGCACCCAAATGCATGAGGCTTGGGAGTTCGCTCGAAATCAACTCCTAAAAGCGCAAGATCGCCAGTCAGTGCAGGCCAACAAGAAGAGAAGACTTGAGGATTTCGACGTCAATGACTATGTGTACATTACTAAGAAAGCCTGGAAGACCGACCGACCATCTGACAAATTGGATAACCCTGTAGCAGGGCCTTTCAAGATTATCAAAAGTATTACCATAGTTGGATTGTGCAGCTTCCTGCCAGCTACAAGATACACAACGTGTTCCACTCAGATCGCCTCCGCAAGGCCGAAATGGTAGGGCTGCAAGGCCAGCTCAATGACAACGACGTCAATGACTCCTACACAGTGGACAACCATGTGGAATGGGAGATGGAATCTATCCTTGGAAGTCGCATTTACTATCAGAAATTACAATACAAGGTAAGCTGGAAGGGATGGGATACAGATAACACCTGGTACGACGCAGAGAGCTTCAAAAATTCACCTACACTGCTGCGCCTCTACCACAAAGACTACCCTGATAGGCCTGGACCACCTGCAAGACTGGATAACTGGCAGGATGCCTTTGACCGAGAGATTGATGACCTTCCATATGACATGGATAACGCCGCAGTGGGCGGAAGAGTGACGAGAATGAGAACAAGGATGATGAAGCGTTGATGATGGTGGAATAGAGCTAACCGGATTGTGAGAGAGTTTTTTTGCGCAAAGGTCGCCAATCACTCTGGATTGATGGAAAGAGGATTGAAAAATATATATATAAGTTAACGTATTCCACTATCGAGCGGGTCAACCCATCGAGCGGGTCAAAAAGGCTTGGCACGATCAACTTATGTTACGACTCTTCAATTTAATCGCTATCAACAATAGATTCTAAGTCCGTCGTGCTGCTATCTGATTCAGAAGATATCTTGATATCTTTTTTACAAGTTCGCGCATTATGCCCAGTTGCGCCGCAGTTCCCACAGCGCTGTTGAGTTGGTCGGGCTGTTTCTTGATCACCACTACCACGAGCCTTCTTCGATCCCTGAGGCGCTACAGACGCCTCTGCAGCTACCTGCGCTGCTGCAGTCCCATACTCCAAAGTACCACCTTGCTGGATCCACTTCCTTTTGCGCCATTTTCGCTTCGTCATTACTGCCAATTGCTCTTCAAGCTCGCGGTTGCGCGCAACAAGTAGAGCGTTTTGGTGCGGCATCAATTCAGCGCCCTTGACAAGCTGGGAAAAGCCTGCCTGGGCAGTAACTGGTGACCGAGTAAAAGAGTCGCTTACGAGCTTGGATTGGGATCCAAATTCATGAGTATTACTTGGAGTCTTGGACTGCCACGGCGTTTCTGGGAGATGGGTTTCTGGCGGGGTTCGTAGCCGTACTTCAAGGCGATCCAACACCACCTGCGCGTCGATAGGGACTAGCCCTACTGCCTCAAAAGCCTTATGACAGTTCTCTTTAGTAAACACGTCGAAAAACGCGTCTTTGAAGGCAAGGAGAAAGCCTTCCTTGTTGATATGGTACACGCGTCGGCGTGCCAAGTCCCGGACGCGTTGGGAGTACTTGCGCTTCAACGGCGAGAAGCAGACCACGTCAAGGGGCTGGAGTATATGCGATGAGTGCGATGGCATGCAGAGGGTTATAATCTTGTTTTCGAGGCAGTAGTCCTTGAAATCCTGGCTGAGATGGCTCTCATGGCCGTCCAAAATAAGCAGCCTGTATCCTATCCTTAGCTCGATTAAAGGCCATCTTGAGCTTATCTGAGCGCGTTATGAACCTCTCAGCCCAGTTTTTCCCTACTGGCTCTCCACCGCGTACACCCAGTAGTTTATCCGCCATATCTGCTACCTCACACAGCCGGGGCGCGAATCCTCGCGAATCGAGGTCGAGGATGTATTGGACGATTGTCTGCTCTTCAGTCGTAGTGAGCTTGTGTCGGGCGTTGCGAGTATCTAGGCGATACGTAATTCCGTTATATCGCCTAGTTAATGTTGAAGGAGGTATATCAAACGCCTCAGCAGCGCGCCGGAGGCTTCGGAATTGGTGGGTATTGTAGGCAGAAAGGGCAAGTTGGATTCTGCCTTCTCTGTTAGATGATTGCGCGTTTTGTTGTTGAGACATATTGTGTTGATAAGGGAGCAGCTGGTCTTGGCATAAACTGACCCGCTCGATGGGTTGACCCACTCGATGGTGGAATACGTTATATATAACTTATTGGATTTTAGCGGGATTTTACTGCTAGTGTCTATCTGGTGGAGCAAGGGCCTCGTCCGACCAAGCGACAACAACAACATGGCGATCTCGCATATCGCACGACTTCTGAGCCCTCTGAGGCTCGTCTTGTATCTAGATTGTTGTTGTAGGACTCGTCCTTCATCCCGATATTCTCCTTATCGTCCTACGAGTCTTTCCCGCCGCTGCGCGCGCCGCGCTTAGCCGTTCACCGCTTCTCGACAGACTTTTCAAGTACACCGCTGGCCTCGACGACGTCTTGGGCATCGTTATATTGCACCAGCATCAGAAATCCCTTCCAAAGAGCTCCTTGGCATCTCTAGGGCTCTGTACTTATTAACAGAGCTGACCTGCTAACGATTTTAAATAGTTATACCGCTTTCTTTATGCCTCCGAAGAAGGATATCACCGCGTCGGTTCCTATCAACTTATCCCTACCACCGGGTCACTCTACTCGCTCCTCTCGTACCCGATCCCCCTCTATTGTCTTCGAGACCCAGAGGTCATCTTCACGGTCGCGATCAACAATGCCCAGGCCGCTGAGGCTCGCGCCGTAGAGGCTCACAGGCTAAGGATGGACCGCGAAAAGGAGGAGCGCGACCTCCAGATGCAGGTCAAACGCGAAGAAGCGGCGGCGCGCCTTGCAAAAATTAGGGAGGGCTCTTTACTAGAACTACCGCATGGCACCAGTCGTCCGGGGGCGACTGAGCCGGATAACAGTACGGACTCACGTACGGCGCCTCCATCGGGATCCGCGAGCCTCATACGATTCGCGTACGCGGCGTTTCGAACAACTACTTCTCCGACGAGGCGACCGTAGCCGAAGCTACGGGCTACGTTGCGAAGGAGCTGGCCGCCGGCCGATTGGCTATCTCTACAGACCCGGGCCTGTTTATCGCTCCTCTTGGGATGGTCCCAAAACAAGACGGAACCTTACGCCGGATCCACGACCTCTCTTGGCCGCCCCAAACTTCAGTCAACGACGCCATTCCACGCGTGTTTGGCAAGCTACAGTACACCAGAGTCGACAGAATTGTTCAGCACGTCCTTCGTACAGGCCGGGGCTGTCTTCTGATGAAACGCGACATTGCGCACGCTTTTCGCAACATCCCTGTGGATCTCATTTCGTCCCGGTATCTTGGGTTTTGCCTCAACGGCGTCAATTATCAAGAACTCTGCCTCCCTTTCGGTCTCAGGACTGCGCCATTTATCTTCAATCTCTTTGCGGAAGGTCTCCATTGGGCTCTCGACGAGCAGGCCGGCACGCGCAGTATCCCTACCGCGATCGAGCACTACCTTGATGATTTTATGTTTGTGTGTACGTCTCAAGAAATTTCGGACCGCGTTTCGGAACTCTGGATCAAGACCACCGATCGACTTGGGATTCCTCGCAAGGATGCCAAAGACGTGGTCGGCACGGCCGTCGAGATATTAGGTCTTCTGGTTGATACGGTACGCTTGGAACTGCGTCTCTCCGACGAGAAGAGAGATTATTTGATCCAGGCTATCCGTGATCACCTCTCCGAGACAAGGCCGCGGCTCCGGGATACGAAGTCCCTCGCCGGGCGGCTCAGTTGGGCCAGTGCCGTCATCCGCCTTGGCCGGGTTTACACTCGATCGATCTGGGACTACCTGAGCGGAGCATACGGAGAAGTCAATCGGCACTTTCGCCGAGCCCTGACTAGCGGTGTACGAGACGACCTTCTCTGGTGGCTCCATGCGCTCGAGCTAACCAACGGGGTCTACTTCTTCGATTATCGAAAGCGCCGTTGTTTCCACCTTTTCACTGATGCCTCCGGACAACAAAGCCTCGGCGGCTTCTTTTTCGAGTCCTCTGAGACCGATGTCTCTTGGGGGGATTACACCAATAGTATCGCAATCGAGCATGCTTTTATTGCTGAACCGTCCAATCGTTCGGCGTTTATCAACCCTAAGGAGATGGAGGCTGTTGCCGTCGCATTCCTCCGTTGGGGACCGTCTCTCTGGGCACATAATCGGGTCGTTATCCACTGTGACAACTCTACGGCCGTGGCCGGGTTGACGAAGGAGGCTGTTCGTGGTGAGAGCAACACCCATCTCCGCACTATTGTTACTCAGGCCGCTGCCTGCGATATTGTTATCGAAGCCCGCTGGCTTCCATCTACGGCTAACGGCCTGGCCGATGCCCTCTCTCGAGTCCAGTTTGATCGTATCGCCTGGCTCTGCCCCCAATGGGGCTCACCGCTTTCGATCTCACAGTTCCGCTGAACTATTGTTGAACCGTCCGATCGTTCGGCCTTTATTAACCCTAAAGAGATGGAGGCCGTTGCCGTTGCCGTTGCATTCCTCCGTTGGGGACCATCTCTATAGGCATATCCGGCCGACGCCCTCTCTCGAGTCTAGTTTTCGATCGTATCGTCTAGCTGCCTCCGATGGGGCTCACCTTTTTCGATCTCAGTTCCGCTGAACTATTGGTGAACCGTCCGATCGTTCGGCGTTTATCAACCCTAAAGAGATGGAGGCCGTTGCCGTTGCCGTTGCATTCCTCCGTTGGGGACCATCTCTATAGGTACATCCGGCCGACGCCCTCTCTCGAGTCTAGTTTCGATCTTATCGTCTAGCTCTGCCTCCGATGAGGCTCACCGCTTTCGATCTTACAGTTCCGTTGAACTATTGGTGAACCGTCCGATCGTTCGGCGTTTATCAACCCTAAAGAGATGGAGGCCGTTGCCGTTGCCGTTGCATTCCTCCGTTGGGGACCATCTCTATAGGTACATCTGGCCGACGCCCTCGCGAGTCTAGTTTCGATCGTATCGTCTAGCTCTGCCTCCGATGGGGCTCACCGCTTTCGATCTTATAGTTCCGTTGAACTATTGGTGAACCGTCCGATCGTTCGGCGTTTATCAACCCTAAAGAGATGGAGGCCGTTGCCGTTGCCGTTGCATTCCTCCGTTGGGGACCATCTCTATAGGTACATCCGGCCGACGCCCTCTCTCGAGTCTAGTTTCGATCGTATCGTCTAGCTCTGCCTCCGATGGGGCTCACCGTTTTCGATCTCACAGTTCCGCTGAACTATTGGTGAACCGTCCGATCGTTCGGCGTTTATCAACCCTAAAGAGATGGAGGCCGTTGCCGTTGCCGTTGCATTCCTCCGTTGGGGACCATCTCTATAGGTACATCTGGCCGACGCCCTCGCGAGTCTAGTTTCGATCGTATCGTCTAGCTCTGCCTCCGATGGGGCTCACCGTTTTCGATCTCACAGTTCCGCTGAACTATTGGTGAACCGTCCGATCGTTCGGCGTTTATCAACCCTAAAGAGATGGAGGCCGTTGCCGTTGCCGTTGCATTCCTCCGTTGGGGACCATCTCTATAGGTACATCTGGCCGACGCCCTCGCGAGTCTAGTTTCGATCGTATCGTCTAGCTCTGCCTCCGATGGGGCTCACCGTTTTCGATCTCACAGTTCCGCTGAACTATTGGTGAACCGTCCGATCGTTCGGCGTTTATCAACCCTAAAGAGATGGAGGCCGTTGCCGTTGCCGTTGCATTCCTCCGTTGGGGACCATCTCTATAGGTACATCCGGCCGACGCCCTCTCTCGAGTCTAGTTTCGATCGTATCGTCTAGCTCTGCCTCCGATGGGGCTCACCGTTTTCGATCTCACAGTTCCGCTGAACTATTGGTGAACCGTCCGATCGTTCGGCGTTTATCAACCCTAAAGAGATGGAGGGCGTTGCCGTTGCCGTTGCATTCCTCCGTTGGGGACCATCTCTATAGGTACATCTGGCCGACGCTCTCGCGAGTCTAGTTTCGATCGTATCGTCTGGCTCTGCCTCCGATGGGGCTCACCGCTTTCGATCTTACAGTTCCGTTGAACTATTGTTGAGCCGTCCGATCGTTCGGCGTTTATCAACCCTAAGAGATGGAGGCCGTTGCCGTTGCCGTTGCATTCCTCCGTTGGGGACCATCTCTATAGGTACATCTGGCCGACGCCCTCGCGAGTCTAGTTTCGATCGTATCGTCTAGCTCTGCCTCCGATGGGGCTCACCGCTTTCGATCTTACAGTTCCGTTGAACTATTGTTGAGCCGTCCGATCGTTCGGCGTTTATCAACCCTAAGAGATGGAGGCCGTTGCCGTTGCCGTTGCATTCCTCCGTTGGGGACCATCTCTATAGGTACATCTGGCCGACGCCCTCGCGAGTCTAGTTTCGATCGTATCGTCTGGCTCTGCCTCCGATGGGGCTCTCCGCTATCGTCCTTACAGTTCCGTTGAATTCTTGCTATCCCGGGGATTGCAACTTTGGGCTTGGCGCGCTGTTCGTGGCAGCCGTTCTTTGCAGGCTCATCGGCTTAAGCGCCATGCTACTCTGCTATCGCCGACGTTCGGCAGATACCCTGGTCGGACTCCGGTACTCGTACAAAGCTTGCTAACGTGCTTCGTCCAGCACCTAGCCTCGAGTATACTTCCTACGATAGCGAGCTCCTCCCTACAGTTCATAGGTTCTTCCTCCGTACCCTTCGCGAGCGAAACCTTGGCCTCTCTGATGAGTATATTACCCTCTTATGGTACGGCTTGGCCCAGAACACGCGCAACACGTACGGCGCGGGTATCAAGAGCTGGGAGAGGTTCTGTACGCTGGAGGGCTGTGTAGACTATCCCGCAGAACCCCTCAATCTCGGCGAATGGATGGCAAGGCGTGTCATTACTGGAGGAGCGAAAGGCATCATTTCCGGCGCTACAGCGGCCAGCTACCTCTCCGCAGTACGTTCAAAGCATATCGACCTGGGATACCCTATCAGCGCGTTCGCTGATCCGATGCTCCTACGCGCAAGACAGGGGGCTCTCAACCTCAGGCCTCCGAAGCGCAAGAATAGGCTCCCTATTACTGTACGCATCCTTGAGGGACTGACGGCTGTGGAACCGACCACCGGAGCCGACCTCAATCTCGACACTCTCTTCAAGGTGGCCTATGCTGGTTTCTTCCGCCTTGGCGAGCTGGCTTACACTAGAAGAGATAGGGAGCACCCGCTGTTCTCCTATACTCACGTCTTACGGAGCGATATCGCCTTCCATCGTCATACGCCTAGCCATCAGCCTTACGGGGTCTCTATTTTCCTGAAGCGTAGCAAGACCGATTACGCTAATCAGGGCGTTCCCATCTCCATCGCCGCAACGGGAAAACCTACCTGTGCAGTAGCCGCCCTGGTAAGACTTTTCAGGCACGATCCGAAGCCGCTTTCGGCGCCTCTCTTCGACATCGGCAAAGGGCATTGTTCGGCCGCTGCTGTACACATGCAACTACGCCGACGCCTCCTCGCTACTGGTATTATCTCCTCGCTGGACGACAAGTCCTACACAGGCCATTCCTTCCGCAGGGGTGCTGCTACGGACGCAGCTGCGAAGGGAGTGCCTGAGCTCGAGCTTAAGGCAGCGGGTCGATGGTCCTCCGAAGCTTTCCTCCGTTACATATCCCGTTCGTTCGAACAGCAGCTTGCAATCAGTCGCCTGTTCCTGATATGACACCGTTGTGTTCACCCGATCGCCAAAAGCTATACTCTGCTTCGCTACACCGCTGTGTTTCTCGCCTCTACCCTGGACCGAGTATGTCGTACAGACTCGCCTCCTATCCCACCTCGTTTCCTTCTTGTTTGTCTGGGCCGCAGGCGCTTCGCTTCTGGGCAGTAGGGCACCTCATTTGCCTTCAATCGAGAAGCAATTGAGCCGTGGGCATGCCATCCTGAGACCTACCCCGTGGCTGAAGCCCCGTGTGGCTGAGGAAGCCTGTATGGCTCAGGGCTCAATGGCTTGCTCGCTCACAATGAAAATTCACGTGCCCTGGCCTGCGTCCGGCCAATCAACAGATAAAACGTGCCAGATGACCGTGATCCGAAGGCGTGGCGAGATGGAGATAGATGCTAGTGTCTATCTGGTGGAGCAAGGGCCTCGTCCGACCAAGCGACAACAACAACATGGCGATCTCGCATATCGCACGACTTCTGAGCCCTCTGAGGCTCGTCTTGTATCTAGATTCCCACCCGCCTACACCCTGTAGTCAACGTCTTATACGTGCGGGCAGTAGGGCACCTCATTTGCCTTCAATCGAGAAGCAATTGAGCCGTGGGCATGCCATCCTGAGACCTACCCCGTGGCTGAAGCCCCGTGTGGCTGAGGAAGCCTGTATGGCTCAGGGCTCAATGGCTTGCTCGCTCACAATGAAAATTCACGTGCCCTGGCCTGCGTCCGGCCAATCAACAGATAAAACGTGCCAGATGACCGTGATCCGAAGGCGTGGCGAGATGGAGATAGATCAAATTTTTCGCTCCCTACGGTCGCCTCAGTGCAACCAATGAAATTCAGAGCGAAGGGGCGTTTGCCACGCGTTTTTTCTTGGGATTGACCAGCCTAAATGATACCCACTGGTCTGATTTGGCCTTCTTGAAGGGGGGGGGGGGTAGTGTAACGACACGGCTTGGCTATCCTGCAGTCACGTTACTCCGTGACCTTAACGTGTCGTGCACAGCCACCTGTGGCTAAAGCGCTACATCTTTGCGTCTCCGAGGTCTTTTGCTCTCCACCTAAGATTCTCTTATCACACCCAGTACTTAGAGCAATAGACCAATCTATGACCTCTTTTGCCTGCCGTGACACCTATAGAATAGATTTATATTAGAACTATACCAGCTCCGTCGTCTTCTACGAAATGATAGTAAACAAGGTAAGTATTATAGAAAGCGTAGAAGCCTTATTACGATACAAAAGAGAAGCGTACAAGGGGGAAGGATAGACAGAGAAGGAGAAAGAGAGGGTGGGGATTAGGTAGAGGGTTACTAGAGGTCGTACTGACCTACCAAGCCAAAGAATGAAATAGCCCACTAAAACTCAGCCTTTTATACTAACGTACTTCACAAGCGAGTGGGCCACCTCACAAACGTAAACCGCCTTCGTAACAACGTCGCGTAATGCCTCAACAACACGAAAAGCAGAAGATCTATAAAGAAGGAGATATAGTCCTTGCTATCTCTGTGACGGCTTGCTAGGCTACTGGAACAACCACAGTGTTCAAGCACCTAACAAGGCGCCACAGTACACGAGCCATGTGATGGCTTGCTAGGCTACTGGAATAACCACAGCGTCCAAGCACCTAACAAGGCGCCATAGTACACGGGCCACAGCAAGGCCTATAAGTAGGCCTTGGCCCCAGCCCCCATTTACATAGCTACCTGTAGTTCGCTATCACATTTAGTCCATACCTGATTGCTGCTCACGCCTTTCATTAGTTACTACTAGCCGTGACAATCTCAGATATCAATTCAAAGCAAATCCAAAGCGAAAGACGCGCTGCAGTAATATATAGCGTACCTCGAACAACAGTACAACGCCGACGCGCCGGACAGAGCCCTCGACGCGAATGCGAGCCGAACTCGAAGCGATTGACAAAGGTAGAAAAGGAGGTGGTTATAGAGCGTATTCTTAACGAAAGCTTACGCGGCCTACCGCCGTCGAAGGCCTACGTACACGATATGGCTAATAAACTACTAAGAGAGCGGGGTGGGAAGCCTGTTGGCAAGAACTGGGTTAATAACTTGATAAAGCGTACGCCAGAGCTTACCGCCCGATGGAGCCGTCCATACGATCGCCAGCGAGCTGCCTGCGAAGACCCGGCGGTTATTGTACCCTGGTTCACACTTGTTCAGAGGATAAAGGCTGAGTACGGTATCATAGACGAGGATACCTACAACTTTGATGAATCTGGCTTCTTAATAGGCAAGATATCGTCTCCGCTAGTCGTTACAGGCTCAGAGAAACCTGGCAAGCAGAAAAAACTACAGCCAGGCGATCGTGAGTGGGTTACCCTGATACAAGGCGTCGGTTCAACAGGGAAGGCGATCCCACCCTTCCTTATCTTTGCGGGCAAGGTCCTCATCTCTACTTGGTTCGAAGGCATCCCTCGCGACTGGATTATTGAAGTTAGCCCCAATGGCTGGACGAACAATAACCTAGCGCTTGCCTGGCTTGAACACTTCGACACGTATACGAAACCAATTGGAGTATACAGACTACTTATTATCGACGGCCATGAGAGCCATTGCTCGGTCGATTTCCAGGATCTATGTAGAGAGAGGAAGACTATTACTCTCTGTATGCCTCCACACTCGTAGCACCTGTTACAGCCTCTTGACGTTGCCTGCTTCTCGCCATTGAAGCGTAGGTACGGCGATGAGATCTCGGCCTTGGCACGCTACCATACCTACCATATATCAAAAGAAGACTTTCTACCAGCATTCAAAGCAGCCTACGACAAGGCATTTTCAAGGGAGAATATCTGCGCAGGGTTTAGAGCAGCTGGGCTAGTCCTACACAACCCAGATGCAGTGTTATCGAAGCTTGATGTGAGGCTACGTACGCCGACTCCACCAGGATCAGGTACCGTCGCATGGGAGGCAAAGACACCGCGCAACGCCCACGAAATTGAGGCGCAAGCAACGCTTATTCGAAAGGGGATGCAAAAGCGCCCAGGATCCTCTGCAAGTTCTATTGATGAGCAGGTCAGGCAGTTGAGTAAAGGCGCGCAGCAGATAGCACATGAAATGGTGTTGATGCGCGAAGAAACAGCGCGCCTTCGAGACGCAATTGAGGCCGTTACGAAGCGTAAGAGTCGCAAAAGGAGATATATACTGACTGAGCAGACCTTGACAGCTGGTGAAGTAATTGACTTAGTTACTATAAGGGAGGGTGGTAATCGTAACGATGGTGAGAAGCCTGCGAAGAGGGTACGTGGAGAGAGGCACTGCGGCCGTTGCGGCGAGACTGGGCATAACTCCCGCACTTGTGAGGTAGAAATAGAGAATACAGATGATAGCGAAGCCTCTAAATAATAATATTCTATTATATTTAATACTATAAATTGTTGTAGGGTTGCGTAGTATTTTTACGAAGGCGGTTTACGTTTGTAAGGTGGCCCACTCGCTTGTGAAGTACGTTATATTGTGCTTAAATCGATCCAAAAGAGAAGCCATGCAGAGGACGGATATCGAAAGCCGAGCAGTAGAGGATAGCAAGGACATGACAAGTCAGGGCCCCTCTTCTCCTACCGAAACATCAGACTCTGCAGTGAATAGAAAATCTGAACAGACCTCAAGCAAAACCAGCCAAATCTTGAAGTCCCCGCCAGAAGAGGCAGGGCCCGAGAACCTAGCAAGCGATTGGGCGCAAAAGAAAGTGTCAAACAACGTCCCGGGACCTTGATGGCTCAGATGATTAAAGTAACTCGCGAAGCCTTAGAAATACCAAACGTCCCACAAGCCAAAGAAGCTGACGATGAGACAAGAGTAGTAGATCTCGGACGCCCTTGGAACCCTGAGCGCTGATAATATGTAACTTGCTTTCTTCTTAGTTTGGAATGGCATGCCACACTTACCCATAATTAATCGATTTTGATTGGAACAGAGAGTGTTGTTGATATCCGGACAGGAAATCCAAGGAGACGAGATTGAGGCTAGAGTTGAGGTCATTCCCGAAGGTATTTTCCAGAAATTATATTCTTTTCTCCAAGGGGCCAGTTTCCTGGTACAGGACTTTGGTGAGGGAGCGATGGGTGAGAATTGCGGCGAGTGGTCTGAGAGTAAGGAGCGTGGCGGCAGCGAATGGCCGTGTGGAGGGGTGTAGGGTGTAAAAAGTAGGAAGGACTTGATTCGAGCGCATTCTGATAGGGAAGTAGTAACAATGAACCATCCGCATTAAAATCGCTCGTCGAAACCACCTGTCTCGTGGGAGTCCTGGCCATTAATGAGGCGTTATTATCACATAGCCTCAACGAGGCTATTAATGCAACTCCAAGTTGTCGTTGTTAGGAACGGAAGGTTGATCTTGAAGTAGGGTCGCTCAATTCGTGACCGAGATTAATGGGTTAGAAGACGATTTCCCATCAATGTTATCAAAGGTCGAGGTCCATTCAATGCTCTTAGGTCCAATGGTCTGTTCGTCCAAGACCATTGAAGTACCAGCCTGTCAGCCTGGGGTTTGGAACCTGGAACGCCGGAACGCACCTGGACACATTGAAATTTGTAATCTGTCTCTCGAAGCTCCTCAGCCCAAGACTTCGGCGCCATGCCTAGAATGCCCAGCAAAGTCAGCCAAGCAGTATTGAAGATTCCATGAACCGTTTTGTAACTGCTTCCGACGGCATTTGTAAGGTGGAAGGGCACGCGAGGCATTAAAATTCTCCGCGAGGTTGTTGATCTTCTGCCAAATGGCGATGCTCGTGTGGGATCAATTTATCACCATCGGAACGGCTTGCCGACCACCACAGCAGCCCAACCTATGAATGCGATGCAAAATGTCATCTATCACGTCCTCCAGACGCCAGATTATTTTTGCTAACAGCAGGCATCTGCGTCCCGGCAGTTATATATATGCAAGCCTCTTACCCGGAACGTGGTTATGGAGCCGTTAGTGAGAAGAATCATCGTTGCTTGTTCGTTCACCGCATTCGACCTATTTTTGTCGTCATCCTGGTTCCTTGCGACTGAATAGACAGAGGACTGCGAATTGCGCCGGGCTCTATGACCTTTCATGAGAAAAACAGGTGCCTGCCTGGTGACAGCAAAGAAATGGCGCGTCGTGTTCTATGTCTAGGAGTTGGGTGACAAGAAAATGGCGCGCTGGGCATGACAGAAAAGGCCCTGCATGTCACTGTCACTTTCTGCCGCGTCCCTAGTGACTGCCTGACTCCTGACTCCCTGACTCCCTCCCCCCATCCCTCTCCCGCGCAAACGCCTTCGGTCCTGTATCAGGCTTTATACCAATCGCACCGCTCGCAGTCTCAGCCTAGCCATCCCTGCTAGCAATCACAATCAAGAGCGCACTGCTCACCGGGGACCGTTGTGCCGGCCAGCCTCCGAGGTCGTCTGAGAACAGACGTGCACCGACACCGACTGAGAATCGCCTCGACGTCCAATTCTCGATACAGGAACCAGTTGCGACAGCTCCAGCAAGCCGAGTCGTGCCATCGGACAGCAAGGGGCAGATCGGAGCGAGAGACAGTGTTTGCTGCTTCTTCTCGCGGTTGGTGCCGGTGATTTCAGCTTAGGAACGGGATCATGGTGAGTCCTTTTGCCTTCAGGAATCCTCGACTGTTTCTCTTTCCTTTTTGCCTCTTTTGCCTCTTGTATCCCTGCTACACCACTCTCGACAGCCCTACACCCGTCGACTGGTGCCCAGCGCGGCTCCCGTTTTTGGGATACGGTTACCCGACGTGCGTGGTGCGTGGGCGCCTCACTTTGCAGCATCGATAAGGTGAGATGGACCGGCCACGGTCGTACCTGGCTTGTGGAATCAATCCCGGTGTCCGCCCAACCTATCTCATCTTGGCTGGTGGAGCCTTGTCGACCTGGCCAATCATGCCCGTCGCGCAACTTGAATTGGCGGTGTCCCGTCCTCACATACAATACCCACCTGTCCTGCCTCCTTCATTCACCTTTGCGCTGACTCGCTTCATTTCCCTCATGCTCTCGCGTCTCGCGGGGTATTACAACCATCACTCAACCACTTCCCCTCGTTTGTTGTCTCAATTCGTATGACAACGTCCCTGCGTTCACTACATTGGCGGAATGGCGTGGGCAGGTGACCTGGCCACGCCGTGTTGATATTCGACGTCTTCAAGTTGTATTGTGACGCGGCTGCCTGTTTGGGAGCCGCCTGATAACTCTATTCTGCTTTGAGCTTCTTCCTTGCCATCATAATTCACCTTCCAACAAACAATCATGGAGCACGCTCCGCTACCCGATTCGAATGTTGAATTCCATCACCGCGACTTGACTGAACCTTTGTCGCGTTTCAAGCCAGATAGAAGAGCAACTCTGATGCGATTCTTCCAGAACCTCGACTTTGCGGAAGCACCCCCAGACCCGACTACTCCAAAATACCATACCGGTAAACTACCGAACAGCAAGTCTGGCGATGGCAAACCACGGTTACTGCTCATGGGCCAGAAGAGGTGAGCTTTGTCACATCTCCTTGGTGGCATCAGTGTTGACAGTGCTCAGGAGTGGGAAGTCGTCGATAAACAGTGTCGTATTTCACAAGAACCCTCCAAACGAAACGCTGTACCTCGAGACGACCAAAAAGATCGAGAAGAATTCCATGCAGTAAGCGGCCTATCTGTTCAATTACTACGGGCCACGCTCACGCAAACAGCTCCTTCATGGATTTCCAAGTGTGGGACTTCCCAGGACACCTTGACTACTTTGATCCTGCCTTCGATGAGGCTCAAATCTTCTCCGAGATCGGCGCGCTGATCTGGGTCATCGACGCTCAGGACGAGTATCTTGATGCCATTCAACGACTCAATGCTACAATTCTTCATCTCCAGCAAACGTACCCATTGATCAACGTGGAAGTCTTCGTCCACAAAGTCGACGGTCTATCAGACGATTATCGTGTTGATACATTCCGCGACATCGTCCAGCGGGTACAGGACGAACTGCTCGACCACGGCGTTGAGACGGCACCTGTTCACTTCCATCAAACCAGCATTTATGACCATTCAATTTTTGAGGCTCTTTCCAAGGTCATTCAGAAGCTGATTCCACAACTGCCGACACTGGAGGCGCTTCTCAACTCTTTGTGCCGGAATTGTCACATCGAGAAAGCTTATCTCTTCGACCTCGTCAGCAAGATCTATATCGCGACCGACACCAGTCCAACAGATATCGGTAGCTACGAGATCTGCTCCGACTACATTGACGTCATCATCGATATCACCGAAATTTACGGCCTGCGACCCGAGGAGGACAGTCGAGATGTTTCGAAGAACCGGGAAACAGGAAACGGACCTGCCGAGAGTTTGATCACGTTGGAAAAGAAGGGAAATTATCTCTATCTGAGAGAGGTGCACCAGTCAGTTTTCCCACCATTGCTTCTCGAGCATCGTTGAACACGCTAATCTATTGTTTCAGATATCTGTGCCTCATCTGCATATTGGGCGATGACAGTCCCCCGGAGCGAAAAGCATTGATCGATTACAACGTTGGCGTCTTTCAAGAAGCACTCAAGCAGGTTTTCCCACGGTAGTGAGATGGGTTCTGAAACGTGCATAAATGAGGATTTGATAATGTGCACACAAAAAGGTAGGGGTTTCAGGTAGGAATAAGGATTGAAAAAGTAAAAGATACCCTTTCACGCGAAAAGATGATAGGCGTCGCGCGGTTAAAACAGTAACATACATAAGCAAATATTAACCTCGTCATCGATCACTGGCTCGATGCGTCGGGACAATGAATATTTCTTGATATCAATTAAATTACAGTATTGGGTTTGCCGCAGATACAGGTATAGTACGTGGGTGGAATCGGACGTGAACAACAATAGTCACGTGGTGTTATGAAATCAGTCTTTGATCCCTCACAAATCTTAGTATAAGTATGTCATTTAGGCCGAGTACATCATTTCTCAACAGATGCAATCCCCGCAACGGCTGGCTTATACTGAGGTACGGCGTCTTCCCCGTTTCTCAAAGAAAAGCCCATAATTACATATTAAACATTCCGATGTCAATACTCCCCCTAGGTAGGTATGTATATGTATATGTATTATAAATAATCAGGATTTATTGTTGTATGTAGGGCTCTGATGTGCCTGTGCCAACATCCACTGTATTTACAAGGGGTATAAAACCATGTGAGATCAAAGACATGGAAAATTCCCTTCTGTTTCTTTCCTGGGAAGTTTGATAACCGGACTAGTCGGCCTCTCCCTTCCCCTTCTGCTTGTCTCTGAGTGCTATTCGGGTCAACACTATAGCGAGGTCGATTGCTCCAAAACCGTGTCGTAACACCTCTATGTAGAGTGACTGCATTTTAACCGTACCCAGGCGGGCCTGGGTGGGAGCGGTTATTCTGTAACTGTTGTTCGCCTTTCCCTGGCGATGACTTTCTGTATGTGCCCATTATTCTTGATCTAAATTCAAGCCTGAATTCGTTATCTGCTTCTATACTGTTCCTCCGTGCTTATACCGTGTCTGTACCGTGCCTTCGCCCGCCTGTATCCGCATGCCTCTCGCCCTTATCCGAAAGGGCACCCAAGAATCCTCCTATCATCTTCTTTCCGCCTTAGAAGTTCTTCCCTACTGTTTGTTGATGGCACCCTGGAGGACCAATCCAGTTCCGTACCTAGTTTTCTGTCCGTGTAGGGTTGAAGGGTTTTATCGCGATATCGTGCGGAGGAGGATAGAGGTCGAGGACGGCTCGATGCTCGCCTGGTACGTGGGAGGTCGTTCTTTACGTTTGTTTGATTGATCCTGTTGTTGCCGGTGTGTCTGGGCCTTTTCGGCGATGGTGTGCTCGCGGTACGGTCGTGGTGCGACGTGGCCTCTTGCTGCGCGAGTGCGACGACGGGCAACCACCACGAGCGTGCGTTGATCTGATCGGCTCTGGTCACTGCCCTACATCTGAGATGTGGCGAGATGAATACAGGTTCGTAGCCTCCGCCTCGTACAGGCTCAGATTTCGACTTTGGAGGCCTGTATATGTATTATAGAAGGCCAAAGTAGAAATGTATATAAAACTGATGGTATAACTTATTAGTATTAATAATAATAATAATCGGATTTTACGTGGTATGTAATGGCATATGTGCCGTGTGCCCACAATCTCTATCTACAATTGCAAAAACCCAACTCTCTGGGATAAGAAAGCCTTTCGTCACTTTCCAGACCGCGCCCCGTCCATGGACCGGCGCCGTCGAACTATGCCCCCCCGTTCACTACCCGAGTCATCTATACTGTGGTCAGTATAGGACACCATAGGACACCCTCCGGTCCTGATGCTCCCAATCCTCTGTTCCGGGCCGGTGTTGTCCAGATTCCGAGTTGGCCATTGTTGTTGTAAATTCAGGGTCCAGGATTTTTTAGAACACCAGGATTCAATATGCCAAGCATCGTGAGGACCCAAGCATTGCGAGTCCAGGTGAGGGCGTGGTAACGGACACGGCGCGCCCTGGTAACGCGCCGTTAATAAATAAACAACTTCCACCCCAATCTCTCCTCCCTCCTTCACCTCACAGCAATCTTCAGTCCACACCTCCTCTTCTCTCCCCAGTCCCTCCTCAAGACCCTCATCGCACCTTCGACTCTCCAACGCTTTCTCCTGGTTGGCTGGAGTTCGTACTGATGGACGGTGTTTGTACCGTCCATGGTTCGGGAATTCCGCTCATTTCTCACTTCAGCTTCTCCTCCTTCCCGTCCGTAGTCTCTGCTCGTCCCCCCTTCTACTCTGTGTCTTCTTACTCAACTCTCCCCACCAGGCGCGGCGCCACGGAGAAGTTTGACCTGTCCTCTTTTTGTGCCTTGTTTGCCACGGTAAGATAGGGCAGGATATTATTGTCGAGCATCCACCTAGCAGCAACCTTGCATCCCTTGCTGGTATTGAGTGCCGTACGCATCGATGTTTTACCAGTTTCGTTCCTCAGATGGTCTCTATTGTATCTGGGGCAGAAGTCGAATACATGAATTAGTGTCTGGTGTCGCCATCCACACGCGCATTCCGGGGTTATCCCTGGCACATGTATCGCTGCCAGCCAGGACCGGAGTCCCAATACCTCTGTTCTCATCAAAAACACCGCTGTAGCTCCAAATTTCGTGAGGCCATCGTACAGTCCCAGTGTCTCGTCCTCCCACTCCTTAGACCAAGTCGCACCGGCCTTGTTCCTTCTCTTCTCCTCCCACCTTGCCCTCCATATCTCCTCTAGCAGCGCGGAGATTTTGGAGGGCAGCCTATATTTATGCAGGTTTCCCCCCTTTCGAGCTCTTTTTCTCCTATTTTCGGCTCCCGGTTCCTCAGCGTCGGGCCTTCCTCGCTCCCTTCTCGTCCTGGCAATGGCCCGTCTCTGGTTGTAGGGTCCCACTTCATGTGTAGGTCTCCCTAGCGTTGGTCTTGGTGACGGGAGGTTGGGGTTATTCCTAACGGTATGAATGGGTCGTTCGACCTGGTCTTGGCTCTGGCTCCGGTCCTCCATTTAGTGTTAATAATACCCCGACTTAGAGCGAGTAAAGATCGTCTTTACTAGTTTTATTAGAGGCTTCCTTTCACCTTCCTTGTCATGTAATCCACAAGATACAAGAGATAAGAGAGCAAAACAGGCGTGTCACGGTACGACCGCGGACAAGTCTCTCCCGCCGTTGGGGTGGCCCCACGGTACGTGATCAAGGCAGAGCCGTAGTTCTGCCGAGGAAAGGGTTTAAAAGCCTGCGTGGCTTCAACCAATTCGTAGTTCTTTGAGCTACGTCCTGTCGTTAAACCTGCCTGTTGGTTTGCCTGCCAGTTCGTATATAGCCTGTTGAATGATACCTGTTCCTGCTGCTGCTCCTTCCTCCTGATACCCGAACCCGCCCCGTGACAAGGCGCTCGGGAGTTGAAGCGCGCTGATTTGCACGTTTCTACTAATGAAAATCCCGAAAGGTTGGTAAGAAGATACTATGGAGAATCACCTAGCTGTTTCTGTTGGAAGTGTTGACCAGGTGATACAAAGCGGCAAAATGTAATAAGTATCTTCTTCATCAACGCCGATTTTGGTAACTACTTCTCTTATCCAACATACCGGTTTTTTCCTTAAAATACTGTCGAACTATAGATTAAAGGTACTTGAGACTGCCGTGGTCACAGCACTAATATCCCTACTCACGGCAAAGCACATCATAGATCTCGGGTGTAGTAAACGTGCTCTTAGGCTAGGAAGAATTGTTCGTACTCTAATTTATACTTATATTCTTCGGTAAATCGTCACTGACCTCGTGCAGGTTCCGGTTATTTTTGGGCCTCAAAAAGCCATTCCGGTGCCTATTTCCTGAGCCCAAGGCGTATATAAGACGTCTAAGTTTCACTCGTTTAAAAAGATATAATACATTGATTGTGACGGCTTGCTAGGCTACTGGAACAATCACAGTGTTCAAGCACCTAACAAGGCGCCACAGTACACGAGCCACAGCAAGACCTATAAGTAGGCCTTGCCCCCAGCCCCCATTTACATAGCTACCTGTAGTTCACTATCATACTTAGTCCATACCTGATTGCTGTTCACGCCTTTCATTATTTACTACTAGCTGTGACATTGATTGTGGACGTCGATTTAGGCGCTGGCATACTTTGCCCGTATATTATACTTCGAAAATCGATCTTCGCAATCCTGTAAATCGCATCGACGAAGGATTTGACGAAGATTCTTTTGGATCATACGCGGATCTCCAAAACTCGTCAGAGACTGATTTTAGCTGGTGGCTGCTGTTGGTCATCATCACCACCACATTTTCCATACACTCGCTCGAAAAGAATTCGTGGAATACGCATGGGAAACAAGATCGATGCTTTGCCAGGTCTACAACATTCCAATCTCAACAGTTCCACAAGTAACGACACCATATTACCTTTCCATGTTTGGTGCTCGCGTACTCCTACTTTCGATGGTACGAACATTCTTAAGTACCCAGACTCATTATCGCGCGCCTCAGATTCCTATCACGAGTAATCACATTTACTACTTTCGCATAAATCCATTTTACGCCGCAATCCCGGTTTTGTGAGAAGCTAAAGGCGTATAAAAACTTGGGTTACCGTATATTGGAGGGGACATATTATCCTGCTAGAACATACCAAAATCAGGGCTTCGGTATATTGCCTGCTTTAAAAATCGTAGATTTGAATTTCCGATGGCAGGTTTAATAGGTCTTCGAACTCACAATTCAAAGTCATGAGTCTTTGGAATCTTTGTTCGAGATGGGGGTTTTCGATCATTATCACCATTATTCGAGATTTTCTCGTCGCTCCTTTTCAAGTCCAAAATACTGCCGCACCTTCGTGATCATAATCTCTACCGTGTTCAACCGTGCTCTTCCGCCTTACATTGGTTGAATCCCAGATATCCTCGAGGGGGAAAAGAGTAAGGATCGGAAGAATGCGAGACACGTTCGATGTTCGCGACCTTGAGAAGATTTTTAGGGAAAGCAGTTCTCACCCGGATTACGATAGACATGAGGTGGTAATGATGCCTATCATCAAGTCAGACTTCAAAAACCGCGATGAAAGAAGCAAACATGAAAACGCAAAAGTAAGACTCTTATCCTCCTTCGTCGTCAAGGAAAGTGACCACGAGGTCTCCCATAATGAATTCGTTGAAGTTGGTCTTTCGTGCAAGAAGAAAATACAAACGTTATAGTAGGTAGTTATACCCGAACTCCCACAAACCAGCCGACCACGATTCTCAACATTTGTCGACAGCCGTTCCCATCCTCTTCCGTCTTCTTCCGTCTTCTCCGACTGTCCGAGCTCTTCCATATCCTGGTTTACAAAAGAAATGCTTCTTTCCCACAATGAAGACAAGACGTAATAGAATTTAATTATTGCCCTATCATGCGTAATGTCTTCTGTATATTATTCTTGAGCTCCGCCATTGACTGTTGAGAAGAATAATATTAGCATTAGCTAAGGTGTGGACATTGTGCTATCGAGAAGACAATGCAAGCGAAGTGGAAATGTATGAAGTGAATGATAGTGGTGTTCTACACCACCATTACTTCGCCAATTTTCGCCCAAGTGAGGAATCTACAAGTTAATTTGAATCACAATTGGAATAGCCACAAGAGGCCCAGCTTCTGCATGATCTGATATTCAAATGCAACGAGAATTCCAATCTCGAAGGAGCAGAAGTACGAAATGGAATGAATACCAGTATGGGCTTTCCAACTCAATGTCTGCATGATTATTTCATCACTCGCAAGGTGTCAGTACTTTGGCGTGGCGTAGCATGGAGACAATGTTTGCATATTGCTTGGAGATGATCGGAGGTTGTTAAATATGGGAGAAGATGATGAGAGGAAGATCTGTAGTTAAGGTTAGGCTTAGGGCTATGCGCCACAGCACCGCCACCCGCGGGAGAAGTACCCCAGCACCGCCATCTCTCCATACTCCCAGTCCGTAATCCGTATATCATTCGCGTCGCATGCAACAAGAAACCGATCCGCACATTCAACATCCACACATCCAGCACAAGTCGGCATTCCATTTCTTCGCCGGCATTCTCAGCAATACGATGAGCCTCTCCCCGTCGCAATTCCACTAAGAGCAAGCCGACAATCATCATTGCGCCTTACCACACCTGAACCCACTCCAACTCGCGTATTCGTACAGTAACCCCGCCATCATGGCGACTCAAACGACGATGACAAGGCCTATTCAGGCTTTGCGTCAGCGACGAGAATCTGCTCGACCTGGTCCCACCCGAGTGAACACAAGAGCCACTACTGCCGACGCAATGGAATCAAACAATCTCAACCAGCCGCCGCCTTTTGGTATGAATATGGCCCACCCCTTTTGATCAGAGTACCAAAACTAATACATCTCTCAGTGGTCACGACTGACTACATACTGAAGAAGTTTGCCGGCTACGCGCCCTCCCTTATTCTCCACCTTCATCCAACCCATTTCCGCTTCGACCAGCAAGATGGCAACTTCGGCTATAATTCAGAGATGCGATTAATCCTGGAACATATCCAGCATAAAACCGTTCCTCACGAGATCTTGGAAGAGCTATTCGCGAGCGGCGTCAAATTCTATGATGGCTGTTTGATCGTTGAGGTTCACAACCACCGAGTAGGAGCAGATGCAAATGCTGCGAGTGCTACGAAAACAGTTGGGGGCAGTACACAGAAGCCATACTCGGTACACAATTGGAACTTCCATATCACACCCTCGCCCCATGTTCCCTATCCTGAGCAGAGCATGAAAGACTCGCCGAGCAATAAAGCACCAGAGAAGCAGCCCATGCCTGCACCAGAACAGCCTGCTTCGGCCATGCAAAAGAAGACATCGAAAACGTCACAGGTTTTCACGACAGTCTTATTCTCGACACAATCTTCGCTGCTCGAGGAGATGAATATTCTAGCACGAACCGAGTACGAGAAGCCAGGAAAGAGGCTACTAAATAGCCAATCCAGTAAAGACGGAGCGACGCCAACTCCACATCCTCCCACGCCATTGACGTCGGTACCACCAACTCCTCTGGCTGCCAAAGGATCTTCGAAACATCCGCAGATGATCCTAACAGAGGACAATGCACACGAGTGGGAGGCCGAAGTGATCAACCGAACAGCTCCACCTTTATTCCTAGAACCGGCGGTAGACTTTGCGCATTCACAACAATTGATTGAGCAATGGGAACATCCTCTGCACTGCGCACCCCCTCCTGCACCAAAGGCCCGCAAACGTACCACGGCTGAGCTTGCTGCAGATGAAGCCCAAGCTGCTTCAGAGGAACGATTTATGCTCACCTTCGACGAGCGCCAGTCAAGTCTTTTCACGGGTGGCTCGAACGGTGGTACGGCAGATGCTGGACGTTCAGGCGGTACCGGCACTTTTGAGGCCGACTTCAAACCCTTCAAGGTGCTGGAGAATGTTCGTATGCAATATGCTGAAAGAGAGCGGGTAAAGAAAGAGCAAGAGGCAGAGCAAGCATCTATCAAGCGACAACGACAAGAAGCCGAGCAAGCGAAGAGGAGGGAGCGCGCAGAGCAGGATCGACAGTTGCAGCAACAGTCGCAGCTACGGCAGGCTCAGCAGGAAAATCTGGCACGCCAGCAGCAGGTCCAGCAGGCGCAACGGGCAGCTGCAGAACATGCTCAGTCGCAACAGCAGACCAACATGTCGACACCTGCCACCGCCAATCCCCAACAAATTCCAATGTCAATCTCCATGTCTCAGGCGTCCCATTTGCAGGCGTCCCAAGCCGCCCAAATGTCGCCCATTAATAGACAGCAAACGCCATTGTCAGCGTCTCCAGTCATCAACGGTACGCCAATGGCTTCGGTACCCATGACGAGTGTACCAATGGCAACCTCGTTATCAAATCATGCCGCTGGCAGTCCCGCAAGACCTCCGTCAGCTATGCAACAACATCACCAAGGTCTTGGGATGGTCCGACAGCAAAGCCAGCAGCATCCAGGCAGCGCTCATGGAACGCCTCAGGTGCAGAATACACCAAGTATGCCCTCGGCTGTTCCAGTGACCCGTCACCAAACGCCAACGCCGCGAGTCAACCAAGGCAGTCCGATGGCTGGTCAGATGCAGCACAGCACGCCTTCGATGATGCCTTCTCAGATTGCGACACCTACTGGACAGCAATTTACCCCCGAGCAGCGCCAGCAAATGATGCACCAGCGACAATTGGCGGCGCAAAATGCTCAGCGAATGCAGCAAATGGGCAATCCTATCACCCATCAACAGCAAAACTTGATAATCCAATTCCAACAGCAGCAACAGCATCTCCAGCACCAACAACGACTGGCACAGATGAATGGAGGAACGCCTACACCGCAAGGTGGAATGCAACAAAACATGTCTCAAGCTATGCAGATGCAGAATGGTCAAATGAACAATCACCAAATGCAACAGATGAACGGCCAACGGCAACACCAAAATCCAATCATGGCGAATATCAACGCACAACTGCAAACGTTCAGGCAACAGCTCCAAAGTCAGTACGTGGCCGAATCAAATCAGAGATCTCAACAATTTCTGGCTCGATTTGGAGGCATGCCACCGCCGCCAGATCAAATGCAGTCGTTTCAAAATATGGAAATGCAGCAAAAACAGAGAGGGAGCATGCTCATTGAGCAGAAGGTCAGGGCCAAAGGAACTCAAATGATACAACACGCGCAAGAGGCGCAACGGGCGCAAGCATTGCAAATGCAGGGCGCTGGACAGCACAATGGCATGATGAGCAATGGTGGACAGAATCAGCAGATGCAGAATGGGCAGGGAATGCAGATGCCGAACTCGGCGGGAAGCGGTATGATGGTTGGACAGCAGAATACGGCGGCGCAACAGGCCTATTTGCTTAATATTCAGCAGCAGAGACAGCAGATGGCTGCGAGACAGAGGCAGATGGGTATGCAGCAAATGGGTGCTCAGCAGCAGCAGCAAGGTGTTGGGCAACAGCAGGGTATGCAGATGAGTGGGATCTCTAATGGTTTGCCAAATGCTTCTAATGGGAATATGGGTGGGCAGATGGGCATGGGTGGAGGACAGATGGGGATGAATGTGAATGGGCAGATGGGCATGGGTGGTGGGCAGATGCCGCAGGGGGTGAGTGGGATGCCCAATACGGCCAACCTTAACCCGCAGCAGATGATGCAGTTGCAGCAGCAGATGATGGCGGCGAGGCAGCAGCAGATGAACATGGGGCAGAATGGGATGGGCGGCATGGGCGGGGGGATGATGTGAGTACATCTCTTTCTGCTTCCTCTCTCGGCGTCAATGGTTTGTGTCTTCGAGGTTTTTTTTCTTTTGCTGTGTTGGTATTTTTGGGTCTGGGCTGGGAATGACTCTGGCACTGTTTGACCGGACTGGTTTGTATTTGGGCATTGTTGGGACTAGTACTATGATGATTACTTGAGAAGGGCATTTCTTGGTGTTTGCAGGTTTGCGAATTCGGGTGTTTGGGCAGTTTGGGATTCATGGTTCTTATTGGTATACCCCCCCATTGTCTTTCAAGGGATGGGACGGAGTAATTTTGGACATTGGAAAAGCAGGGCTTCTGTTGCCCTTTTTTTTTTTTTTTTTTTTTTTTTTTCTGCTGACCGTTTTTTGTTGTGGCATTTAGGAGGTAGGTTGAGATGAAAACATTGTGAATGAGATTTTTTAATGTTGTTATTTTTTACCCTGTTTGATTGTGGTGATGGGGTGATATGAGGTGGTTATTAGGGGTTGGTAGGGTAGGTTTGTGTTAAGGGATGGAATCCTTCTCTCTAGCTTATCCATGACTGGATTTCCAATTGTTCTCTTGTTATTCTGCAAGCTGTCATGTTCTATTTTGCAAGCTGTCATGTTCTATTTCGCAAGCTGCCATGTTCTATTTCGCAAGCTGTCACGTTTCCATTTAAAGATACTTTCTAGAAGGATCTATTGTAAGAGGAGGATTATTTATACGAGCTATCCTTCCTGTATTTACACTTTCTTCTCTGTACTTAGATACTTTGAAATACAAGCAGTCTTCTCTCACTTGCGAAACACCTTTGAGGGTTGAACTCTTACATTATCTAAGTACCTCAATCTTACAAAGGAAGAAAGGCTCACAGAGAGCAAGCTCCAAAAAGGAATTTCAAGAAGAGGACACTTGTCCTAATCCAAGAAGCGAGGGCCAACCTCAAGGGCCAAACAGAAAGGAATTTCAAGAAGAGGACACTTGTCCTAACTCAAGAAGCAAGGGCCAACCTCAAAGGCCAACTTCAAGGGCCAACCTCAAGGGCCAAACAAAAAGGGAATTCAAGAGAATTCAAGCTGAGATTTTCTAGAAGGTGCTAGAATCTCCAAGAAGCAAGGGCCAACCGAAAGGGCCAATCCAAAAAGGGAATTCAAGAGAATTCAAACTGAGATTTTCTAGAACGTGCTAGAATCTCCAAGAAGCAAGGGCAGGTCATCCTAAGACAGCGTAGTCTTAGGAGTTGAAGCTGTAATAAGCTGAGGAAAGAAAGAGCTAGGAAGAGAGATTTAATACACTTGGCCTTCACAGTCCCTGGGAGCTCTGTCCTTAGTAATAAGGATTGCAGAGCGGACTATAGTGTAAAAATCCTTCTGGGATTCTATAGTCACCTTCCTATACTAATAGGCATTGACTCTATACTGCCTAGCAAATCTCTAGAGTAGAGCCTAGGAGTGTGTATAGTAGTGCTCTCTATTATCTCTCATAGGTGAAAATATGGAAGGAGAAGATCAGGAACAAAGAGTTCCTCAAGAACCCCAAGCCCTACAAGAAGCTATGGCAGCATTACAACATCAACTAGCCATTCAGAACGATGCTATTACGCGTATTCTTACAATCTTACCTAACACTACTCGCTCTGAGAACGTAGTAGAAGGACAAGAGACTAAGAATTCACAAAAAGACAGAATACATAGGAAGAAAGCTGTACTTCCTAAGCTCCAAGAATTTGATGGCAAGCGTTCTGAATGGGCTCAGTGGTTTCAACAAGCAAGGATGAAGTTGGAGATAGACGCAGAGTCTATAGGGGATAGTAGGAA
The DNA here is from genome assembly GCA_013176395.1 of Venturia oleaginea. Classification (NCBI taxonomy): domain Eukaryota; kingdom Fungi; phylum Ascomycota; class Dothideomycetes; order Venturiales; family Venturiaceae; genus Venturia; species Venturia oleaginea. Next base: position 117,848 of record JABMLP010000031.1, on the reverse strand, counting down.
CCAATTTGCCTACATCTTCTCCTCTCTACGAGGCTCCGCAGCTCAGGCTACTCTGGCCTACGTAAAGACAGCTCCAGAGGAAGATAAAACGGGACAGAAATTGTTACAGTATATGGACAACTTCTATGGCGATCCAGTACAACAACAAAGAGCTACTGTAAGCCTGTCCACAATCAAACAAAAAGAGAAAGAACCCTTCTTCTCTTTTCTTCCCCGTTTTGAAACCACTCTTGCTAATGCTGGAGGAATGACTTGGCCTGACGCTGTTAAAATTGCATTTCTACACAAAGCAATAAATCAAGAGCTGCGAAACCAGAGAATAGGCCAATCTCAGAGTACCTCCTACCAGCAGTTTGTGTCCGATCTTTTGAATACAAGTATGCAAATCACTACAGCAAAGATGCTCTCTTCCTCAGAAGATAAGTTACGATTCAGAGATAAAGAGAAGTCTTTTAAAGATCTGAACGCTATGGACTGGGAGCCTACACGCGTAAACAAGTTAAAAATTTCGTCTAAAGCCTATGAATATAGGAAGGCAAATAACCTCTGCTTACGCTGTGGGAAGGCCGGCCATAGAATGAAAGACTGCTGGTTGGATACAGAGGTAGAAAGAGTCACGCAACTTGGTTCAAAAAGGGCCAAAGGAACCACTGAGGAGAATGAAGAAGTTGAAGAAGAGGACTACTCGGAAAAAGAGTAGCCTCTATCCAAAGTCGTGGATGGAGGCGTAGAGTAGATAGAGCAAAATTGTCAAAGGAGTCAATTGAGAGAGTAAATAGTATTTTGAATTCGAACAAAGACACTGATTCACACCGTTCTCGGATAGAAAAAGAATGGGAGCAGTTCAGACCCAAGATGCTCTCCCGCCTTTTCTACACAAATACTATAGTGAACGATATATACTCTCTTAAAACTCTCCTTGATAATGGATCTAGCTGCTACGCATCAATAAACGAGGAGAAAGCTTCGCAGATGGACCTTGAAGTACTCCCTATTAGTCCGCGTACTATAGGTGGAGTTCTTAAGGAAGAAGGACAGACCCAAGTGACAAAAATTGCGAAGTTGAACCTAGATTTAGGGGGACTTATATGCAACGCTTTTGCTTATATAGTCCCGGGACAATTTGAGGATCTTCTACTAGGCAGGCCTTTTCTCAAGGACACCAAAGCCGTTATCAATGAATCTAAAAGTACTCTTACCTTTGCAAACGGGATTAGCATTCGCGATGCTAAATTTGAAGACAAACTTGATATACAACAAGTAGCGCCCGTAAGATTCCACCGCCTTGTCACTTCTACACTTGAGAAAATCAAAGACGCGTCTAGAGTATTTGCTGTTACTCTTCGAGATATTGATATTGCCTTGAAGCCGAAAGTCCCTTTGACAACAGAGCAAATACTGGAATTGCTACCTAAGAGGTTTCATAAGTACGCTGCTGTCTTTGATCCTAAAAGGGCCGAGAGACTACCACCGCATCGCCCTGGGATTGATCACGAAATACCTATAGAAGAAGGAAAACCACTTCCTTGGGGACCTCTATATGGTATGGGTCGAGAACAACTCCTTGTTTTGCGAAGGACTCTTACAGAGCTACTAGATAAAGGCTTTATCCGAGAGAGTAAATCAGTTGCTGCGTCTCCAGTTCTCTTTGTGAAGAAACCAGGAGGGGGCTTACGCTTTTGCGTAGACTACCGAGCCTTAAACGCAATTACTCGAAAGGATAGGTACCCGCTACCGTTAGTAAAAGAGACTTTACTAACCTTAGCTCGTGCTAAGTATCTTAGTAAGCTTGATGTAAATGCTGCCTTCCACAAGATTCGAATCGCAACGGGAGATGAGTTCAAAACTGCCTTTCGAACTAGATATGGTCTATTTGAATGGCTAGTTACTCCCTTTGGCTTAACCGGTGCACCTGCGTCTTTTCAACGGTATATAAACTATATCCTTCGACGATACCTAGACGAGTTCTGCTCAGCTTATCTAGACGATATAGTAATATACTCTTCAAAGAACCTTAAAGACCATGAAGAAAAGACTGAAAAGATACTTCAAAGCTGCCTTAACGCTGGGTTATACCTTGATATTCGGAAGTGCGAGTTTAATACCAAACGAGTCAAGTATCTAGGCTTCGTTATAGATACTGAAACGGGCCTACACATGGATCCGGAGAAGATCAAAGCAATTAAAGAATGGGAACGTCCTACTACTCTACGAGGAGTACGTGGCTTCCTAGGCTTTACAAACTTCTACCGTGACTTTGTAAAAGATAACTCAACAATAAGGGAGCCTCTGGTTCGCCTTACAAAGAAGAATACTCCATTTTTATGGGGAAAGGAGCAAGAAGAATCTTTTCAAAAACTTAAGGCAGAGTTTTGCAAAGAACCTGTCCTGTCTGCACTTGATGAAGATAAGCCTACGCGAGTAGAACCTGATGCTTCAGGCTGGGCTTCCGGAGCAGTACTTAGTCAAAAAGATGAGCTAGGTAACTGGAAACCATGTGCTTTCTTCTCTACTAAGCACTTGCCAGCCGAATGCAATTATGATATCCACGACAAAGAACTTATGGCTATAGTCAAAGCTCTAGTCCATTGGACTAGCGAGCTACTAAGCCTAAGTAAGCCATTCATTATCCTCACAGATCACAAGAACCTTGAGAAGTTTATGGTAAAAAGGGAACTAAATGAAAGGCAAATGAGATGGGCGCAGATACTAGCTAAGTTTAACTTCAAACTAGGCTATCGCCCAGGCTCTGAATCTGTAGTTCCAGACGCCTTAACTCGAAGGGATCAAGATCTCCCAAAGGATATTCAAGACCCAAGAATCGTTGAAAGAACTAGAACGTTATTACCTCCAAAGCTTTGGATTAACGTTCTAGAGGATAAGACTCCTGCAAGAGAAGAAGCTGCCCAAGAAAATGCTCAAGAAGTAGACAAAGAACCTATCCCCTTTATACAAAATCCCTTTCTCTCAGGTGATCTAAGGGATAGATGGGAAACTGCACTCGAAGGAGATCTAGACTACAGACGTATTTTCCAAAGCGTTCTAAAGCAAGATAGGCAGTTCCCATCTAAGCTAAAGGTTCCTACTTCTATAGGAGATTGTAAAGTCGAAAACAACCAGCTCTACTATAGAGACCGAATCTGGTTGCCCTCCTACGAGCCTCTCTTAACAGGAGTAATTCAAGAAATACACGATTCAGTCCTATCAGGGCATCCTGGACGAGAAGCTACTATTGCTATTCTCTCCAGACAGTTCTACTGGCCGGGATTTGCTCAAGATATACGTCAGTTTATACGCAATTGTGACGTCTGCGGAAGAACTTCAGTCTGGCGAGACAAAAAGAAAGGTTTACTTAAACCTCTTCCTGTCCCTAGCCGTATCTGGCAAGATATTTCAGTAGACTTCATAGTCGAATTACCAGAGAGCCAAAGATGCACAAGACTCTGCGTTATTACTGACCGCTTGGGTAAAGGAACTATCCTGTTCCCAGTGCCTAAAGAACAGTTTGGAGCTGAAGGATTTGCAAAACTATTTATGCAGAACTACGTAAGATTACACTGGCTTCCTAGATCTCTAGTCTCAGATAGGGACACGCAATTTGTTAATGCTTTCTGGAAAGAAGTTTGTCACCTTCTTAAGATAGAGAGAAGACTCTCTACAGCGTATCACCCTGAGACTGATGGATCTACGGAAAGAAGAAATCAAGAAGTTGAAGCCTATCTACGTAAGTTCTGTACATTTAGTCAGGACGACTGGGTTGAGCTCCTGCCTATTGCTCAAATATGCCTCGATAATAGACCAAACCAAGCTACGGGCCTATCGCCTTTCTTCTTAACCCACGGTTATAACATTGAGCATATAGGAACTGTTGAAGCTCCCCAGAAAACCCCTGAGAATCCAAAAGAAAAAGCACAAGATCTTGTAGCAAAATTGAAGGACGCACAAGAATGGGCAGAAACGTCAATGGTATCAGCTCAGCAACAGCAAGAATACTACTCTAATAGAGATCGTGCTCCGGCTGACTCTTTTAAAGTGGGAGACAAAGTCTGGCTCAACCTAAAGAACGTAAAAACCCTACGTCCTTGTAAGAAACTAGACTGGATTCATGGGAAGTATACAGTTACACGAGTTATCAACTCAATGTCTTACGAGCTTGATACACCCAGAGGAATCCACAACCGATTTCATACGTCTTTACTTAGGAGAGCTGGCACAGATCCCCTACCTTCACAAATACAAGATAATACACAGCCGCCTCCTATAGTAACTGAACAAGGAGACGAGGAATACGGTATCGAGGCTATTCTAGCCGCAAGATGGCGCCGGCGAGGTCGACAACAAACACGAGAAGTCTTAGTTAAGTGGGTAGGCTACGTTGATCCTACGTGGGAACCCCTTAGCGAACTCCAACAAACTACAGCTCTGGACGCTTTTGAAAGTGCCTACGGCAACGTTCTTGAAAACGACGGACCTATACTACGCCCTCAGAGACTACGCTCACATCGATCTACAAGAGAGGGGGGGAGGGGATAATGTTAAGGGATGGAATCCTTCTCTCTAGCTTATCCATGACTGGATTTCCAATTGTTCTCTTGTTATTCTGCAAGCTGTCATGTTCTATTTTGCAAGCTGTCATGTTCTATTTCGCAAGCTGCCATGTTCTATTTCGCAAGCTGTCACGTTTCCATTTAAAGATACTTTCTAGAAGGATCTATTGTAAGAGGAGGATTATTTATACGAGCTATCCTTCCTGTATTTACACTTTCTTCTCTGTACTTAGATACTTTGAAATACAAGCAGTCTTCTCTCACTTGCGAAACACCTTTGAGGGTTGAACTCTTACAGTTTGGGAGTGGGGAGATTAGGTTGGTTTGGATTGGTTAAGGGTGGAGAGTAGAGGGTCGTTCTCTGTTGTCGGTTTTGTGGATTTAGTGGGTGGGAGAGAGATGGTTGTTATCTTGGTTCGGATATTACCGTCTTTAAATATACAATCTAGTACTAGGAAAAAGAGATTTGCTGTTATGGGCATGGCCCATGGTTGGTATAGGCTAAGAGCCTAAGCCTGATTGAGTCTAGTATAGAGAAAGAACCTCATTGAGGTTCTCTGTTTGTAGATACCTTCACTCTTTAACTGAATCTAAACAATCTTTGGCTACGAGTATGCTGCGTCTTTCCAGCTACCGTCCCGTAATATTTGCGGGTAGAAAGGGGGATTGTATCTTTGTCTGTTGGGATGAGATATAGACTTAAAGATGTGGATGAGTAGTCTTAGATATTAACGAGAATCTTGGAATTTTAATATTTATTTATGGGATTGTTGATTCTTTCTATATATACAGGGACGTTTAGGTTTATTCGTATTATATTTAAAAGGAGATTATATAACGTATTCCACCACCCGAACCGCCACACCACCCAACCCGCCAAAATCTCTTGGCACGACCAACTCATGTTACGACTCTTCAATTTTATCGCTATCAACAATAGATTCCAAGTCTGTCGTGCTGCTATCTGATTCAGAAGAAATCTCAATATCCTTTTTACACGTTCGCGCATTGTGCCCAGTCCCGCCGCAGTTCCGACAGCGCCTTTGAGTTGGTCGGGTTGTTTCTTGACCACTACTACTACGAGCATTCTTTGATCCCTGAGGCGCAACAGACGCCTCAGCAGCTACCCGCGCTGCTGCAGTCCCATACTCCATAGTACCACCTTGCTGGATCCGCTTTCTTTTACGCGATTCTCGCTTCGTCATTACTGCCAATTGCTCTTCAAGCTTGTGGTTTCGTGCAACAAGTATGGCGTTCTGGTGCAGCATCAATTCAGCGCCTTTAACAAGCTGTGAAAAGCCTGCCTGGACAGTAACTGGTGACCGAGTAAAAGAGTCGCTTACGAGCTTGGATTGGGATCCAAACTCATGAGTATTGCTTGGAGTCTTTGGCTGCCACGGCGTTTCTAGGGGACGGGGTTCTGGCGGGGTACGTAGCCGTAGATTGAAGGCTGCCTTGAGCTTATCTGAGCGCGTTACGAATCTCTCAGCCCAGTTCTTGCCTACTGGCTCTCCACCGCGTATACCCAGTAGTTTATCCGCCATATCTGCCACCTCACACAGCCGGAGCGCAAATCCTCGCGAATTGAGGTCGAGAATATGTTGGATAAGCGTTTGCTCCTCGGTAAGGGTAATTTCCGACCGTTTGGTAGTTTTTCGAGGATAAATGGGACTCCTCGGGCGCGATCAGAGAGGTTCTGGTGTTTAACGTTAAAGGCGCGCGCAGCAGCCCGTTGGCTTCGGAATTGGCCGGCTCGGAGGGCTCGGAGGGTAAGCTGAAGTCTCCTTTCGTGTTCAAGCAATAAAGAGTTGTGTTGTTGAGACATAATCAGATAATGGGGGAAGTGGTAGTCTTGGCATATTTTGGCGGGTTGGGTGGTGTGGCGGTTAGGAGTCAGGAAGAATAAGTAGAGGAAAGCTAGGTTAGTTACAGGAGGGAGAATTGACGTTAAAACCATCAATCCGCCTCCCATGTCTTTGCAGGAGTGAAGAACATACTCGTAATGGTGTAGCACAAGCATCACAAGTAAGTACGCTGGAAGAAATACACACATCACCTACCCCCAGGAAACGCATCATCCCCCACAACACTCAAACCCCTCTCCTCAGGAAACAAACTACTCCCCCTCCTTCCCCATCGCAAACACGACCCCAACCTCCTAACCAAAATACTTTCCATACCACCCATCCTCTTCAACGGCGCAAGAATAACCCACAACCCGTCGATTTCTTCCCAGCTCGTCATGTATTTGTCGTAACCGTGGGATGTTGTATCGCCGATTGGTCCGGGATATAATGTTAGAGTGAGCGAGACGGAGTTTAAATTGGGGAGTTGTGAGAGTGAGGAGATGATGTATCTCACTGCTTGAGCGAGGGGATGGTGGGTATCATGTGGGGTTGTGTAAGCGGAAAATGGAGACGCGGAGGTGGTGCGTGTATGTGGCGGTGACGAAAATTCTAGAGGTTTGATTTCGTAGAGGGTGAGATTGAGGTAGAGTGTATGCGCTTGCTGTAGAATAGTCATATCCTGTAATGAACCTTTCTGGACGCTTTCAAAGAGTGGGGGAAGCGATATTTCAGACCGCGGTGATAGAGTTTCTGAATCTGAGGTGGTTGAGAAGAAGTTTTGGCGAGCGAAAACGTCGATGTCATCTTCGAAGTAGACCTTTGCGTCTTCGTGGGCACTCCAGCGACCCATGAGTTCTTTCCAGAGAGCGTCGCCTTGACGGATGTATTTGGACCAGGTTAGGGGGACTGAGTCGACATGGCGAATGCGTAGTTTTCCGTTTCTGGAGGTTGATTGGAGCTTTGGCTGTTTTGGTCTGGTCGGTTGAATCGGTTGAGGGTTGCGTGGAGTTCTTACAGATACCGAAGGAACACCGTAACTATTCGAGGGTGAGGCACAAGAGGTGTGCGATGAGAATGAAGTTGGAGAGGTTGCGCCGTATGGACGACTGTGTAGAGAGATTGGGATCTGGGAATAGGTTAGCACTCAGCCTCGAGCTTGTTGATGAAAGAAACTTACTTCGTCCAGACACAGAATATCAGGCTGATCCCCTGCATCCAGAGTGATTGTTCCACGAGAACAATCCACGAAACCAGCTCTGCAATGTTCCATGGGGCTCCAGATGGATTCGTCTGGCGTGTCGCGAACGATGACATAATCATAGACCTTATCCTGTACCTCCTCCGGCAACGCCATGAATCTTTGTCGAAAAGTCATACTTTCATACCTTCTGACCGCAGTCCTGAAACTAGGCATTCTTTTGGTGAAGCGGGGAACATGCTTGCCGCCTTGAAGCAGATTATCCACAATTTGGGCATCGATTGTTTCTTCATGGCGTAAAGGCGAGGCTGAGCCTGGCGAATCAGAACTGCGACGCTTGTTTAAGCGGGCCCTCAGGAAGTTCAAGCCTTTCGAAGAGACAGGCTTTGACGGGCTTCTCGGTGGAGGCATCTCGCTAACGCTTGCTGATCTTGTGCTGGGTGCTATCACATGTGAGAATTGGTAAGTCCTAAACATTTTGGTCCACGATTCTTTCAAGGTTATAATGATTTGAGCCATCTCCAAAGCCACGATAGACATATATAACAAAGAGAAAGCAAATGAATGCAGGAATGTAAAGGAAATTGTTTGTGTTACAATTCTCAAAGACCATGACGTCGGATTCCACATTCCTTCCGCAGACCTTCGGATTATGCTGAGAACTTACCACTTGAATGTAGGGATAGGACAGGACATGCCATTGGTGACCATCTATCAAAAATGAGGCCATCGTAGTTGAGGAATGTGCGGCTTGAGCTTGCACTCTGACTTTTCCCTACGAAAGGGATATTGTAGCCAAAAGGATCCTCATGTTCGCAGATACTTGGTCTCGTCCTGGTTTTGGCGAGCATTGTTGAATGATGTTAACATGTGAAATGTGTCGCAGATGAGATAGAGTGAAATGGGATTATAATATGAGAAGACAACGAAAAGCAGAAACACAAGACCCGAAGTGCTGTCATACAGTGTATCTGTTGTGCAACATGCACAAATGATTGGAGTTTCAAGATGTATTTGAGAAGCAAGGGATGATTCATGGAGAACCCCTTGCTTTCTTTATCGATTGCCCTGAGTGATGTTCTTCATGGCGAGAGATATATAGGGGATTGATTGATTGATTGATTTTATCCTACTCGGTTGCAGCCGCTTAATCAGGCAGCTATGTCCGGTTAGGAGGACTTCATCAGACAGCCGACACGTGATAGATTATATAATCCACCGCGCCCCACTTCGCCCCGTTCACTGAAACAAGACCAGCTGTCCCCTCCGTCCTCCCTCTTTTCCCTTAACCAGTATCTCCAAATGCCCGCTGGCTCTTGTAGATACTGGTTATTCTGCTAGTATATCTGTGCTATGTAGACTCAAGAGGCAATGCCTCGTGTTTCGCTATCCTTCTACCTACAGTCTCCCTCTAATGCTCAGCTTTGTCTATCTGTTTCGCCTTATCCCTCAAGGCCAATGGGTTCCCTAAGTATGTTTCTGCTTGTGAAAGTTGCCTTGCACCAGATTCCTATGCGGCGGTGTATTTGGTTGTGTGATGCTGGAGACAATAGTAACCATCGTAGTCGTGATTTCGCTGCTTCGGTGTGATACTCCGGGTATGCCCGTGGACGAGGCTGTCTGGTAGCTGCCGTATTGTATGGCGCCGATCGTGCTATAGACCTGCCGTCTTATAGTCGGAGCCTATCTGCTGCTAGTCGCTCTCCCTACTTGCTATATCGCGCTCCTACTCTTGCCAATGCCATAACTGGGACGCAACAGTCTGGGGAGAGGCTCAAGGCTACGTCTGCTGGCTTGTAGGGAGGGGATTTGCCGCCAATAAGCTCCTTCTATACGTCCTTACTGCTTACTGTGTTGCGCACCTATTCTTGCCAATGCCATAACTGGGACGCAACAGTTTGGGGAGAGGCTCAAGGCTCTGGACAACAGCTTGCAGCAGGACGGTTTGCGGAGACGATAGTAGATGAGGTTCTCTAGCAGCTGCCGTATCGTGTCGCACCGATTGTGTTGTAGACCTGTCGTCTTATAGTCGGAGCCTATCTGCTGCCAGTCGCTCTCCCTGCTTGCTATATCGCGCACCTACTCTTGCCACTGCCATAACTGGGACGCAACAGTCTGGGGAGAGGCTCAAGGCTACGTCTGCTAGCTTACAGGGAGGGGATTTGCCGCCAATAGGCTCCTTCTATGCGTCCTTACTACTTACTGTGTCGCGCACCTACTCTTGCCAATGCCATAACTGGGACGCAACAGTTTGGGGAGAGGCTCAAGGCTCTGGGCAACAGCTTGTAGCAGGACGGTTTGCCAAGACGTTGGGAGAGATTGTCTAGTCGTTGCAGTGGTGTGTGGTGCCGATTGTTGCACACCGGGCGTCTGGTGTTTGAGTTGTGTTGAAGGTATTGCCGTTCTAGCAGTGACTCGTCGACTCGGAGCGTTGCAGTGTCATCTGGGGTGATGGACTAGCCGGGAGATAGTGACTAGATGGTTGCTGTTGTCTTTGGTGGACGCATCGTTCGTGTAGCTTGCTCATGTATTCGTCTGCTTGCTCTGCGGTGGCCGCGACGGCGACTCTAGAGATATCTCATCGACGCTGAGGGACGCGCGATGGCCTCTAGAGGCCGGAGCGGCCACTGGCAGAGGTGTTTTGATGATCCTTAGATGATACTTCTGTAAATTCCAAAAATTGAGTTCTCGCTGTGTGTGCTGTTTTTAGATATATAGGGGATGCTCGTGGTGGTGAATGGATATATAAAGAGTGAGTGATCACGTTACTGCTTCATAACGGCGAGTCATGGCTCTCACCTCCGGCTCAGGCATTCATTGTGTCACGAATGCCTTAATACGTGGTTACTGCTACAACTGGCAGACCCGATGGCTCTGATCTGATCTGGCCTGACCTCCTACTCCTATGACCTGACCTCCTACTCCTAGGACCTGATCTACTCCTCCCATCATCTATCCTTCTCCAGGCTCTCCCTACGAGGTACCTTCTGCCCGCCTCTACACAGCAGCATGACTACCGTCACGACCGACGGAGAAGGCGACATAGTCATGTCCGAAGAGCCTCACGATTCAATCGCAACCCCTCCCTCGACGAATCCCTCTTCCTACGCCTCGTCTCACCACGAAGACACGGATTATGACATGCCAACCACCACAACAACCCCACGAGGCTCCGGAGCGGGTCTCCACACCACCCCAGATAAACAAGCACCACCAACAAAACCAGAACTCTTCACACTCCCACGTGAATTGCGAGAAAGAATATACATCTACGCCCTCTCCACATCCCACACAATACCATGGCCGTCACTCCATCTACGATCCCATCTCTCACCTCAGCTGCTACGGACATGCAAGATGATTTACGCCGAAGCCGCACCGGTCCTCTACTCCCAGAACAGATTTCAATTCACCCACCCTAGCGACGCAAACATGTTCCTCTACAACCACAATCCCCATCTCATTCGCCAGCATGTGAAGAAGATCTATCTTGTGATCAAAGACCACCGCGATGTTCGGAATCTATGGACGTACTGGTTAAGCTCTACCATGGCTACCCGCAGTCTCACGACTGACTATCCAAACCTCACCAACCTCGATATACGACTTCGTTCCGATCTCATTCGTACACTCAATGGTGAATTCATCGATCGATATAAGAGATGGCATGGCGATCGCGCTCTGCGAGACATCGACTGCGCATTGAAAGAGACGCCAGTGAAAGGCTGTGCCGTTTCTGTGGTCGTACATACTAGATTGACTTCTACTGTTCTCAGGGCTCTCGCTGAGGCATTTCCTGAGGGGTCGACTCCCAGCTCCGAGGCTTTGAGGAGGGTACGGAATAGGGAGAGGGGCGTTGTATTCCGGAGTGGCTCTTTGGCTATGGAGAGGTGTGAGGTTGCGCTCGAGATTGAGGCTAGTGAGAGTGCGAGGGTCGTTGGACCTTGAGAGCTGGGCATGATTTATCAATTTGTATTCAGCGTTCGTTTCTATCCTCGTTTCTGATGTTTGACGGAAAATACATTGGACGATCTGTCGCTGCTTCGTGAGCATTAGTTTTAGGGAATGTATTTTGGCAGCATATTTCACGGTGTAGGTGGACACTGTATGGATCAATGGTGCATGGCCCTTTGAGTTGGCCCGGTTTGAGGCATTGCGACTGGTTTGGTTTGGTTTAGTTTGATTGGAGCATGAGACTGGTTTTATGTGGGCAATGCATGGGAATTATATGGGCTAATGACTTGTGAATCGGGCATCATATTAAGAAAGGATATATCACAGTGTTGATGGATAGACTGTAGGTTTAACGATAATATTATGACGATTTTGTTTTTAATTTGATATTTCCCTTTGTGTTTTTATTGAGTATGGAGGGCTGCGCTGGGCATTTGGGTGCGTGTATTTCCGCGCGTGAGTGGAGGGTTTGGGTTGTTGAGGATTGGAATTTACTGGGTTTACTGGGATTTGAAGAGCTTGGTTGGAGTGTGTATCTCGGTGGATCTTTGTATTTGTACAATTGAATGTAGAGTCAGTGGAAGTGTATGGATCGCTGTCAAGATTGTATTATTGTGCATCTCCGCTAAGTACAATGGTTCAAGCCGTAGGAGTAAACAAACATTACTGCCAAGCCTCGAATCTCATCCGAGGCAGGTACGATTCTGAGGCCTTCATACAGTATTCGAGTAGGGACGTGCTGATGGGGACTTTCATCTAGTTTGTTCCTCGGGTTCGAGGAGGTCTCTATCTAGAGCGGCTGACAGCTTTTGAGCGCGCGCCGGTCCTTGAGTCAATGAGGACGGGATAGAGATATTTACATCGAAGAGCTAGAAATGATATTTAGATTGGTATCAGTCTATAACTTGCTAGCTAAGTCTGCGACGCCCTCCTTTTAACCGCTTCAGAGCTAAATTGGACGGAAGGACTGTATACTTATAATCTCGCTATGCCTTTTTTTGAATAAGTATATATGAGCTACGAGGAGGTTGAGGTGAAGATCTTGGATTTTGTAGTAGCTGGAGGGGACGAATGGGTTATTGCGTGCTGCTATGGAAATGAAATTATTTTTGGGAGGCTCGGCTAGGCTTGTTCAAACTTTCTTCATGATAGGGGTGCTTGGTAGGTAAGTAGAAGCGATCTGTGAATACATGGTTGGGAACAATTATTCTTCAAGTTATGTGAATTCGAATTACTAGGCCTGGCTTGGATTTGAGGGGTGCGAGGTCTCTCAGCGTATACCTACGATATTTTTGGTCTTGGACGCTAGGAGCCATTATCATAGATGTTCATCGAGGAGATATTGGTAGTCTAATCTTCCATTGTACCATTATACGCAATGACTTCCTGGAAGATGGCAGACGTATCCTGGTATTCGATCCTCATTCCTAACGCTGAGGTAACGTTTGCGAGCCCACCCTCGATCAAGGATTGAGCCAGGCTGGAATTGACGGGAAATCATTCCAAGGGATAAATGATCTTCTTCGGAAATGAAAATTTCCCAGCTTTAAGCATTGTATTGGCAGATCCACCCCAAGCATGTGCAATTTTGTGAGCAAGAAGAGGATCTCTGGTCATGAAACCCACAGCATCGAGATTCATCCATCGAAGCTTAACAAACATCCATTCTACGACAGGGCTTCGACCCGACTACCTGGCTCTCAATATCCACCTCATCCGTGCAAATTCTCTACCAAGCTCGCATACGCCTTGACGGACATGGTTATCTTTCCGAGTGCTCCGAAAGATCACTAAGCAGAGAATCCCTTGGAAGAAGAGGCTGAGTTCACCAGCTCCATACTATGTACCGTGGTAACCGTGAGTAATAGTCAAAGTCGTATGGTCGCTATCCTTGCAGATGGTCATTGCATTGCTCTATTCTAGCCATAGATAGCTTAGCTATTACTTCTTCAAGTCTCGCTATACTCTATCGAGCCTGAAGCACCTACCATGTACAAGGGTAGCGAATATACGCAGTACGACTCTGACTATTACCTACGGTGCCGTAAAAGGCGCCCCGAGTCTAACACCCGCTATCCTTGTGTATGGTAGGTGTGATACGGGATCTAGCTTTATGAGGGACTAATCGGGCCCGAGGGAGTAACATCTAGACTGTTTATAGCTAGTTCTCTATATCATACTGTCCATCTACTGGTCTTCGACTTTGGGCGTCTTTTCATAGTACGGTAGTCCTTCATCCCCGAGAAGTACTTTACGAAGATCAGATCCATGCAATATCCCAGATCAGGTGGAGGCTCGATCACTCAAAATAGGAATTCACCCTTACCGTAGATCATCGTCTCTGCTCTACCGGTTCTCATGATGTAGGGTTTCTCTCCACATTTCCAACGAACGGATCATACGGATCTTTTGACTACAATAATAGCTACAGGAACTCTGTAGCCCTGTCCGAGCCTAGTTGACTGTCACCGTGACAGCCCTAGCTACTCAGCATTTAGTAAAATTTTAGCACGAGGTCTTTCGTTTCTCTTCTGGCACATTCCAGCAGGTAGTGCCCTAGATCTCCTTTGCAGGTGCCAGTATGGAGCGAGGTGGATTTCTCTTTCTGGTCACTGACGAAGTGGATGTAACATGGATTCGACCATGCAGACGGGAATGGGTACTTGGGACATCGCTCGAGGGCCGAACTTACAAGAAACCATATCTATAAAAGATCCAGGTACCGCCTTCATCGATTCCACATATCTACCAAACCAGCATCCAACTAATCCATCCTCGCTCGTTTCTTCTTGGATATCTCATATTAATCAAACTAATACCACCATCAACAAACCCATTCCATACCACCACAATGTCGTTGAAATCCATCGTCCTCACCCTCCTCGCCACCACTACTCCCCTCATCTCCGCCCTCGGCTCCGCAAAAGTCCTGAACTCCTGCCCATTCCCAGTCTACGCCTCAGCCATCGGCTCCGAAGCCTCCCCCGTTCAAACCCTCGCTCCCTCCGGCGGAACCTTCGCCGAATCCCCCTTCACGCTCGACCCAAAAACAGGCGGTCGTACCATCAAAGTGACCCGCGAAGCCGACGGCCTCTTCACCGGTAAACCACAACTAAACTTCGCATACACGCTCGATGGAGCGAATGTGTGGTACGATCTGAGTAATGTATTTGGAGATGCCTTAGCGGGGAATAAGGTTGTAGTGAAGAGCGTTGATGCGGGGTGTGGGGCTATTGAGTGGGTTACTGGTGTTAGTCCGGGGGGAAGTCAGGTTAAGATTTGTGGGAGTGGGAGTGATGTTGTTTTGGAGCTCTGTTCTCCGTGAACAACGGGATAGAAGAGCATGGTTTGGTGAAGGAGATCTGGTGGTAATTTGTACTCTTACTGGTTCATAATCAATTGAGCTTAACTCGTATGAGAGAATGATTTTCACTCATCACGAAAAGTCTGATATCGCTCGACGCATTGGAACAGCACTCCTCATGAGTGAAATTCGCTGCTTCTTAGCATCCCTTTTCATACCGTGGATGGGTATGGAAGTCCAACCCTATTGCAACAAGTGTGCGAACGTATTTCACATCGATCTGGTCTCAGAACTGAATCCTCGTCGTGCCACAAGCGAGATGGTGGATTTCATCGGCCGTGGTCCCTTAAGATCCAATCTTGATCTCGGACCTATTCTTGTAGTGCGACAAGATGGAAAGCTTCGCCATCGGCTAAGTTTTGAGGCAATCTGCCTCTTATCATATCGAGGTGATGAGAGACATTGTTCAGGGGCGCAATGAGATGGATGACGAGCTGCGATACCAGTATGCGATGGACAAGATATCCAAGCAATCGTTCAGGAAGCTCTGGGGTGGACTGCTTGATGTGAAGAGGGGACATGGCAGAGTTTGAGAATGAGGTTGCGGGAGAGCTCAGGCCAGCAGCGATATTGGGGCCTGAGAACAATACAGGTACTAACGAGAACGACGACCATACTTCTTCCTCTATCAAACAACGGCCATCCGAGAGCTTTCAAGACATTGACATGCTATTATTCCAAGTCAAACTTGCTGCGATTAGGATCTTGGTGCTTCGTAGACACTGCTTTGATCAATGCACCCTTATTTACAATGCCTCAATATATACCCAGACTCGAGATACGCCGGCCCGTGTTTGAAAGGCTATGGTAACATACTGACAGAAAGTTGGTGCCCACGATTTGGTTGGACGGCAAAAGCTTGAGGTACCATGGTTCACTTCACTAGCTGTCAACTTAACATTTTCGCGGTGAGAAATCTCTTCATGCACTGATCCCAACTTCTTCACATCTCACCATCCCCTTGGATTCTATCAAACATCTCGCACACAGAACCTAAATCATCATCACGGTCAACTCCAACATGAACTACTCTCCCTATCACGTTGCAAAGACATATGGGACCAAACAATGCAGGAGGCCAACTCCAGGAAGACTGGAATCTGCTTCGCTTTCCCAGATTCTCATTGGCAAAGATCATCCCTCCACCGAGACCGACAAGATCGATGCTACCAAACCAACAAAAATAAAAGAAGAATCGCTCTCCGCCAGCTCGACAAAGAATTGCCTCTTCAGCCCTGATATACCCTACGAAATCCGCTATTAGACCCTCTTCCAGAGTCTCGCGCGGCCAAGTTACGACAAAACAGTATGGCGAGAAAGGATAGCCGCGTATATTTTCGGGGAAAGTTTACAAAGTAGTTTATAGCCAAACCCCGTTATACTAGGAGCCATCGAGCGCCTCAATGAAGTAGGTCTTGCCTATATAGAATGGACGGGATTGACAGCTCGCCACCACGACATGTCGAAAGAACGCCAATGCTCTTTGGAACTTCTTGAGAAGTATATGGATCCCAGCATTCCCGGTTACATCGAGGATTTTGTCGAGGTGCATAGGATGTGGGCAAGGGAATAAGACAAATGGGAAGCGTGAATTGTTCACATGTTGGTTGGCTTCGAGGAGAAGATGGGGTGCAGAGGAGTTGGTCACGATTTGATGGATCAATTCAGAAGAGACATTGTGAATGGTGTGAGAACTGATAACAAGTGCAACCGGAGGTGCAACGAGGTTGATGAGCGACGTGGTTCGACATTTAAGGAGTACTTGGTTAGCAGGTATGTGTCTCCGACCAACAAGTAGGATCATGGCATATTCCATTCTGAGAAAGTGTAAGAAGGGAATAAATCTGTAGATAGCATGTAATACCGAGGCAGTCTACCCCCTTATGTACAAGGCCATTTCCTCTCAAACATACCATGGTACTCAATTTTACAGAAAGGTATTTTCAAAGGTTTGAAAGGCGGCATGAGCATCGGTAGATATACTTTGACAGCTTCCGTTTCCACAAGAAAGACAATAGATTGCTCCTTTCCATATTTTGGTAAAAAGTCTTGCATGTCCCATAGTCCAAGAATAGATAGTAATCATCAGCAAAAGCGAAGGCTATTACTAATAACGTATTCCACCATCGAGTGGGTCAGTTTATGCCAAGACCAGCTGCTCCCTTATCAACACAATATGTCTCAACAACAAAACGCGCAATCATCTAACAGAGAAGGCAGAATCCAGCTTGCCCTTTCTGCCTACAATACCCACCAATTCCGAAGCCTCCGGCGCGCTGCTGAGGCGTTTGATATACCTCCTTCAACATTGACTAGCCGAAATAACGGAATTACGTATCGCCTAGATACTCGCAACGCCCGACACAAGCTCACTACGACTGAAGAGCAGACAATTGTCCAATACATCCTCGACCTCGATTCGCGAGGATTCGCGCCCCGGCTGTGTGAGGTAGCAGATATGGCGGATAAACTACTGGGTGTACGCGGTGGAGAGCCAGTAGGGAAAAACTGGGCTGAGAGGTTCATAACGCGCTCAGATGAGCTCAAGATGGTCTTCAATCGAGCCAAGGATAGGCAGAGGATACTACAGGAAGACCCAGAGATTATCGGCGCGTGGTTCAAGCTCGTTGCAGATACTAAAGCCAAGTACGGCATCCACGACGAGAATACGCAACAACTTTGACGAGATTGGCTTCCAGATGGGCGTTATTGGGTCAATGAAGGTCGTCACAGCTTCTGAAAGACGTATACGGCCTGATTTGATCCAGCTAGGCAATCGCGAGTGGGTTACAGTTATCCAGAGCATCTGCGCCGCCGGGTATGCGACCCCGCCATTCATTATCTACAAAGGACGCGTTCATATCTCTGCGTGGTATAAGGAGGCAGATATACCACGGAATTGGAAGCTCTCGGTCTCTGAGAACGGCTGGACAAATAATGCGCTTGGTCTTGAGTGGTTGAAGCACTTTAACGCGTATACAAAGGCGCGGCAGGTGGGGGTATACAGGCTGCTTATTTTGGACGGCCATGAGAGCCATCTCAGCCAGGATTTCAAGGACTACTGCCTCGAAAACAAGATTATAACCCTCTGCATGCCATCGCACTCGTCGCATATACTCCAGCCCCTTGACGTGGTCTGCTTCTCGCCGTTGAAGCGCAAGTACTCCCAACGCGTCCGGGACTTGGCACGCCGACGCGTGTACCATATCAACAAGGAAGGCTTTCTCCTTGCCTTCAAAGACGCGTTTTTCGACGTGTTTACTAAAGAGAACTGTCAAAAGGCTTTTGAGGCAGTAGGGCTAGTCCCTATCGACGCGCAGGTGGTGTTGGATCGCCTTGAAGTACGGCTACGAACCCCGCCAGAAACCCATCTCCCAGAAACGCCGTGGCAGTCCAAGACTCCAAGTAATACTTATGAATTTGGATCCCAATCCAAGCTCGTAAGCGAGTCTTTTACTCGGTCACCAGTTACTGCGCAGGCAGGCTTTTCCCAGCTTGTTAAGGGCGCTGAATTGATGCTACACCAAAACGCTCTGCTTGTTGCGCGTAACCGCGAGCTTGAAGAGCAATTAGCAGTAACAACGAAGCGAAAATGGCGCAAAAGGAAGTGGATCCAGCAAGGTGGTACTATTGAGTATGGGACTGCAGCAGCGCAGGTAGCTGCAGAGGCGTCTATAGCGCCTCAGGGATCAAAGAAGGCTCGTGGTAGTGGTGGTCAAGAAACAGCCCGACCAATTCAACGGCGCTGTGGGAACTGCGGCGCAGCTGGGCATAATGCGCGAACTTGTAAAAAAGATATCAAGATATCTTCTGAATCAGATAGCAGCACGACGGACTTAGAATCTATTGTTGATAGCGATTAAATTGAAGAGTCGTAACATAAGTTGATCGTGCCAAGCCTTTTTGACCCGCTCGATGGGTTGACCCGCTCGATGGTGGAATACGTTGTATAAAAGGATCGATATTACCTTCAAAAGCTTTCTATAATCGCTACAGAGTATCAAGGCCCCGTGCCGGATCGGATTATCGTCTTTCTCGTCAGCACAATAATCCTCTAAACATCCCGAACAATCATCCAGCTCTTGGAATAAAAATTTGCTTTCGAGGAGAGTTTCTGCAATGAAATCCGTTCGTTGAAATAAAACAATGATTGATGGGAATAGAGAATTGAATGAATCATGATTTCTGGAGTGCTCCGGCATAGAATCTCATTTCGTGGAGGATCGATTGCATAGAGCTGCAGCAAATCCATGGCAGACGGGGATAGAAGATGGAGTGAGTTGGGATTCTGCAGGGCGAAGAGCTCGTTCGTATAGGAGACCTTCAATAACCGTGAAACTGTAGTCGATAGGAACAAGTGATTGGAAACGTTATACTTCCCCGCGCTAGTGAATAGTCAAATTCTTGCTTGCTGTACGCTATTGTTCAGGAGTGATACGCGATGGGTGCCCGATCAATGACGAATCGACACTCGATACACGCAACTACATTCCGAATGAAAAAGAGTACAATTGCGTGTATTGAAGGTCCAATCGTCGTTGATCGGGCTCCAAGCGGGTACTAGAATATATTCGGCCATCTTCTACCATGGTAACATATTCGCCAATCAAACATATGCTCATTCATTTCAATGCATAGTGCTTATTCTATGCCCTTATGATCTTTTGCTTCTTGGCTTTCTTGCCCACTGTCGGCCCAGCTGCTCCTGCTGGAACACCCATACCTGCCATCATTTCCTTCAGCAGATCCTCACTTACACCTCCGCCTGTTAAGGCAGCACTGTGTAATGGTAATATTTC
Organism: Venturia oleaginea; assembly: GCA_013176395.1. NCBI lineage: Eukaryota > Fungi > Ascomycota > Dothideomycetes > Venturiales > Venturiaceae > Venturia > Venturia oleaginea. The sequence goes on along the minus strand of JABMLP010000031.1, from coordinate 98,139 downwards.
GTTAATCTTCCAGCCTCGCGGTACGGCTGGTGGAGGTGGTGGTTTGTCGGGCATGGGCATGCCTCGTATCGGTAGTTGCATGGGGGAGTCTTCGGTGGTTGGATTGTTTTTCAGAAAGGCTGATATGTGGAGGTACAGATGGCGCTCTGTGGATTTTTTAGCTAGAATTAAGTTGTAGGTGGTGGAGTAGACTCGCTGTTCTTCACATTCGGCCTCTTGATCCTGCCATTCTCATCCTTGAGCTCTACGCGCACTCTACCCGGATTCGACCAGTCCTTCGGATGGATCTTCTGTGGCTCGAACACCACATTCAATCCCAACCTTGCCACGGCCTCCAATACCGTCCTTGCGAGCGGGTCTTTGACAGCCCCATCTTTCCCCACTCTTCTTCCCTCGTCCCTCGTTTTTGAAGCATCAAAATATATCGGGTATATGCAGTGCCAGTGTTTCGATTTTGCTGGATCAAATTGAGGCTGAGGAGGCGCTTGTCTCTGGGCGGTAGAAGGAATATTCGAGGGGTTCATCAGAGTTTGATTTTGGTTTGGAGGGGTGACGCGGGGGCCTTTGAAGGTATTCGAGCTGGTGAAGGTCGCGAGGTCCATAATATCGCCCTCATCGGGGTCCTGGACATCTTCGTCCGAGTCGGATACTTCTTCTATTCTTGCGTGGTTCGACATCGTTTTATAGGTATGAGTTTGTTTGTGGTGAGAGACCTGGAGATGTCGAGGTATTTCTTGGAGATGAAAAAGAGGGTCCGCTTTGGATATCTTGGCGTCTCCGCCTCGACTTTCTAGTAGACAACAACGCCATCTCTTTTTCTTCCTCTGTTCAACATCAACTATCAACACAACAAAAACGTCGAACCAAGCAGTTCATACGCGATGAAGCTACCATCTAGATCTCCAGCCAAACTCAAGCGTGCTGCAAGTGATCGGCATTCCACAAAGTCGACAGTCAACAAGAAAGTACGTGCCGGTGTTTCTTTTTCCGATTCTTGTTTGTGTCAACAGTCTTGCCAAGGATAAAAGACCGATTTGGGGAAAAAGGTCAAAACATGCCAGGCAGCTTGATAAGTTGCTGGCCAGCTTTCAACACATCGAGGAATTCTCCGTGTTCGCTGTGTTCGACTCCGCCGCTGTCAACAAGCCAATCGTCGCTCCACTACGATTGCCTAAATTCATTAGCTCGCACGCTTCGTTCCTTAGGCTTCCGAATTTGAAGTTGTATACTACAGACTTTTTCGTGCCTCAAAATATGCTAACCTCGTCCATATCTTGTCTTGACATGGGTAAGAGTTACTACCGTACATACTACAGTTGGCTCAGCGAGTTGTCGCCATATTTCCTTTCTTCCTGCTCAAAGCTTCGAAAGATGAGTTGGGCTTCGTCAAACCTGGACTACTTCAATTCTTGCCATGTGCCCGAAAATCTCAAACATGTTAAGATGTATGACATTGGGGAACAGAGATCGTTCCAACCTCGTGAGCTGGGCTGTCCCTCAGCTGACCGCAACGACTTCTCACAGCTGGAAACACTGGAAGTACAATTACAGGTCCCTTGACTACGATTTCATCGACTCTCGATCTTTTGACGCTGTTCAAGAAACGTATCGTTTTTGGTTATGAAGAGTGCTTGGTTGCTCGCAAAGATACTCTCCGGCTTGCTCGCCTCGGCTCATTCACATACAAGAGATTGTCACATATTCATAGCACACAGCTTCGAGCGGACTTCAAGACAAATACTATGGCAGCTGAGGAAACGATAGCAGAATGTTTCCAGTTGGTACAAGGCCTGTTTGGAAGAAACTCGATAGAATGCCGTGTCACCAACGGCGAGTCGCAGGACACGTACTGACTCAGATCTGGATGATGATAGGATACCAACTTCCCCTTTCATGATTCAAGCCAGTTTAGACTTTTCAGTTCGAAGTTAGTGTTGTCAAATCTCCGGCGATTCTGATCTTCAAAGTTGCTAGAATATAATTAACATTGAGATAGTCTTTCTGGTAAAAAACCGCATCAGCAGTGATACCGCTCCGAAAACGACTCAATAAAGCTTATAGCCATCGGTATCCGTATCTACACTACCAATTCACCTATCAATTCCTATAGCAGCCATCGCGCAAGGCATGGCTGCCGTAGGCGTACAGCCGTCGCAACGTGGTCGCACCGATGCGTCGGGCAAGAGACCACCAGAGGAAGGAGACCAACCACCGCACCGCGCAACCCCAGCTCCTTGCTGGATAAAACTTATTGACACACTTACTACTATCGGCAATGATCCCATGAAAGAGGAGGATGTCGCTCCGAGGAGAGGTATCGCCAGTCAGCTCTAGGATACGATTCGACAGGTCCGCGCAATGAGCGCGCAGCCGTCGGGCCCGGATCCCATCAGCGATAGGCTCGCTGGGATTGAGAACACTCTCAAACAGCTTACCAAGACCACACCAAAGGCGAACACGAATACTCCTACCCCGAGAGGACAGACGTGGGCTGCGATTGCAGCGGACTCAGCTCGTAGCGCACCCACCGCGACATCGAACCGCGCCGCCGTCCGGGTACGATTTGGACAACAACACGAAAACGCTAGGGATACTCTTGCGAAGGCACGTACGATTATTCCTGAGGCATACGCAATCCGTACGCTCCAAAGCGGCGATATCGATGTTATGGTTCCTTCCTACGCTATAAAGGATAGAATCCTTAATCAGCCGGATATCCAGGGCTGTAAGGTCCTCTGTCAAGACTACCCTATCGAGGTACCCGGCGTTCCGCTTTCGACACGCGTGGTTAATACCAAAGGCCTAGGGAATGAGGAAACGATCCAGGAGATCTGTCAGGGTATGCGGCGACTAATACCTAGCTTTGCTATTACTAAGGTCCGCTGGCTCCACGACCCCGTAAAGCAACCGACCCGCGCCGATACACGCCCAAAAACACGCGGTACACTTATCCTCGGTCTCCCTACTCAGGATATCCAGCATCAGGCAATCCGAAAGGGGATAGTCATCAATCCTATACTCTACGAAGCTAGGTTATTCGAGAACCGACTTATCCCTCGACAGTGCTTCCGATGCTGCCAATGGGGGCATACCCAGAGCGCATGCAAGAAGCAGGCTAAGTGTGGCCAGTGCGCGGGGCACCACGATACACGGGACTGTACTACGACGAGCGTATCGTGTACAAACTGTGGGCGGCCTCATAAGTCTTGGCGGCGCCAGGAGTGCAAGACCTACCAGGTATACCGTGATGGTATCGATGCGAGGCGCGCTGTACTCTTTGTCCAGTCGGCTACGATACGTGGTACGGGCACAACGCAACCGCTACTCCAGGGAGATGGATTCCAGCTAGTCAGTAGCAAGAGGCAGAGGGTACAATCTGTAGAGAAACGCAGTGTTGGGCGACCCTCGTTTATTACAGCGGCAGCACGAGACAACTCGCAGACGAGGCTTACCAGTACTCCGATTGGGACACAGATCCCTAGCAGTCAACCCCAAGAGGTACCGACCCAGGACCTACTCATGGACGATGCTACACCGAACGGCTCGCTATGGTAGAGCTTACAGTACTCCAATACAACTGCGGAAATTCCAATCATCGAGGCTCCCGGCACTGGTTCGATGCCGCCTCGCAGGCGGAGCACCAGGTCCTCGCAATACAGGAGCCTTACTTCAATAAACGTACCCGATCTACCTACTGTCCTCCAGGATTCACCCTACTATACGAACCATACGAAGCTACCCGTGCCTGCTTTATGGTAAGCAAGCTTATCGATCCCACCCACTGGGCCTATACCCAACACGGCCCAGACGTCGCCTCTCTGAGGCTTACTACCGAATCCACGGTGGTCACAATAGTCAATATATACAACCCACGAGGCGACGGGCCCCGAATTAGGGTCTGGCCTACCCTAGTACGCGCTCTTCAGGATCCCGAAGGGGAAGTCCTACTCCTCGGGGACTTCAACGTCCACCATCCCGCGTGGGGAGGGACGCGGGCTGCCTGCGAACCGAATGCAGAACACCTTCGCCGCGAAACCCAGGACCGAAACCTACACCTTATTACCCCTCCGGGTATCGCGACGTGGAAGAGAGGTATACAGGAAACTGTTATCGACCTTATCTTCGCGTCAGAAGGTCTTAGCACCCGGGTCAAACGATGCGGACCTGTCCCGCAGTGGGCCACTACGAGCGACCACGTTCCTATACGTATACAGTTCGACCTTACCCTGCACCCGCCAGCGCCACGTAAGCGATTCTCCCTCGATAAGCTCAATACATCAGGGTTCCTCGCTACAGTGCGAGCCTCGAAATGGATGGATACCCCTGAGCCCCTCGAAGCACTACAGGAGCTCCTACGGACCGCGCTCGAAACGTACTGCCCATATTCAAAGCCTAGTACGCAAGCCCGTAAGGACTGGACTCCGAGGGCTGCCGAGCTACTCGCTGGCGCCCGACAGGCGAGGAGACGGTTCGCGGCAAATGCACAACCGCACGACTACGAGGCATACCGGTCTCTCACTAGCCAACTCTCGGGGGAGCTTCGAAAGGGGCGACGGAGCTCTTGGCGACGGTTCCTAGCGGACTGCACAACCGACCCCCAGGGCGCATACCAAAACAATCTATGGCGTGTATCCTCATGGAGTAAAAGAGCCGGTAGCCTGCAGCAGTCGGATCCTCACCTACCCGCACTTCGCCGGAAGGCGGGAGACCCCCTTACCGAGGACAACGCCTCGAAGGCGGAAATCCTCTCCGAGCGGTTCTTCCCTACTACGGGCGAGGCAGATCTCTCCGATATCGAGAACAACGGCGATACACAGCCGGTACACCAGCTCCCCATTACCCAAACGGTTACCCAGGAAGAGCTCGAAGAGACTATCCAGAAACTACCGAACGGCAAATCCCCGGGCCCGGACGGGATCCCGAACGAGGTCCTCAAGATCGCGGCACCAGTTATCTCGAAGGATCTAGCACAGGCAATAAGCCGCTGCTTCGCTATAGGAGCACTTCCTACCCGGCTGAAGGAGTCTACCACAATCACGTTACGTAAGCCCGGAAAGGAGGACTACTCCCTACCGGGAAGCTACCGCCCTATCGCCCTCGAAAACACACTCGCAAAGGTTATCGAGAAGATCCTCGCCGAGCGCATTACCCTTGCCGCCCAGGAGCACCTCCTCCTTCCGTGGAACCAGATGGGTGCAAGGAAGCAACGCTCAACACTCTCAGCGGTTAACCTACTTACATCGAGCGTGCAGACAGCGTGGGCAGCGCGGCCCGGCTGCGTTGTATCTATGCTTGGGCTAGACCTCGGGGGTGCGTTCGATAACGTCGCTCACCGCCGCCTCCTATGGATCCTCGAGCGTAAAGGCTTCGCGCCATGGCTAGTACAAACCGTATACAGCTTCCTTACTACAAGGCGTACGCGGATTGCATTCGGCGGCTACGAGAGTGATTGGATCCAGACACAGACAGGGATCCCTCAGGGCTCCCCCCTATCGCCGATCCTTTTCCTTTTCTTCATCTCTGAGCTCTTAGAGGACCTCCACCACGTCGACGACAACACCTTTGGATTTGGATTCGTCGACGATACCAATCTCGTTACATGGGGTACCTCCGCACAGGATAACTGTCGACGCCTTACCGCTGCACACGACCGATGCATCGCGTGGGCTAAACGCCACGGAGCTAAATTCGCACCTGATAAGTACCAGCTTATCCACTTCACACGAAATCGGCGGCATAGCTGCGAAGACCTCGCGAGTACAGTTCGGATCAATGGTCATCCCGCGAAGGTGGAGAACGGTGCCCTTCGAGTCCTTGGGGTCTGGGTCGACTCTGAGCTCCAGTGGAAGGAGCATGTGAGGCGAACTACGAGTAAGGGCGAAGCAGCGTTTACGGCTCTCTCTCGTATTATGGCCTCTACCTGGGGCCCGTCGGTACGGCGCTCAAGGCTCCTCTACTCGGCTACGGTGCGGCCGGTGCTGCTCTATGGTGCTCCGATATGGGGTGTACGTCTCGACGGCAAACCGGTACCAAGGAGCACGCTCCAACCGCTGGAGAAGATCCAAAACTCTTGCCTCCGTCGAATTACGGGTGGATATAAGAGGTCGCCGCGCGCTGCGATGGAACGCGAGACAGGGATCCTACCGATCGATATACAAATCGAGCAGGCAGCACTTCAATACGCCGTACGAACCACAAACCACAGGGTTAGTATAGAATCTAATACGCTGCTGGACCAGATTTGGGAGGCTACACGGGCGCAGCGTAGGCAGGTTGATACCGCTACGCGGCCGCCCGTTACAGTGGAACTACTTCGTAAAAGAGCCTTGGAGTGCGAAAACGAGATACAGGAGTACCTGCGACACAAGGCGGCGCAAGCCACAACGCGTGGAGGACGAAGGGGAGAGATACGGCGGGCGACAAGGGGACAACCACAAGTAAGGGCAGGGATATATCTCCAGCGCTGGGCAGACCTTGAGTGGAGTAGGCGCTGGCACTATACAGCGCGAGGCAAGACACACTCTTTCTTATGCGTACAGAGGTCATTGGCCTCAACGCGTGGCTTGCCTCGGTTAGGGTCCCTGGGATACTCCCGCGGTGCGAGTGCGGAGCCCAGGCGCAGACGGTACGGCATATCCTCCTTCATTGCCCTAACTTCGATCGAACAGCACTCATTCGAGATACGGGAACGGAGATACTTCCTAGGATGCTCTCAGAGAAGGGTCGCGCACAGTACGCGGCGAGGTGGTTCGTTAAACAGGGTGTCCTCAAACAGCTACATGTAGCGCGCGATATCGAGGAAGAAGGTACCGGATCCCTCTTCCCTACGCCAGCCCTCGAGGAATGGATATAGGCGACCGGGTCCAAAACGGTCGACTACCGGAGCTGGGGATTTAGGTTCGGAAGAAAAGGAGAGAGCTAGGGACGGAATGGAATGAGATCAGCCGGTAAAGGAAGCAGCGGTTGAGAAGGGGACTATACTATATAGGTACGGCGGAACGCAGGCGATTCTCTATAGATACGCCGGCCGCCTGCGGGGCAGGGCAAAGGGTTTTTCCCTTAGGGGTTTTTCCTATGTATGGTAACATGTCTGCGTAGGCCAATCAGTGGCCCGTATCGGACGTTAAACAAGAATTTAATTAATTAAATTATAATTGACATTGAACTCAGCACGAGAAGCTCTATGTGAATTAGATACAATCTCGGCCTGGATTTTATTGTCATGAAAGAAGGCGTGTCGCCATACGTGACCAAGTGCCTCTCAGAATACGAACAAAGATAAAGGTTTCTTTTCATATTGCTCTCGTTCTATCATTGTAGGGTGCTCGCAACCAGTTGAGGTCGCAGCTTAACTCGAAGAATGTCCACACTGATGCACAAACGACAATATCCTACGCCTGAATCGGAGGAAAGTAATGGAAGTGGAGGAGTTGCGCACTCATCGTCATTATTCCCCTCTTAATATGTTCACTTAGATGATTACTATATTAGGTACCACCAAGTCGGAGATTCGATCGGAGTCTCTTCCTCTCTTACTAGTACGTATCCATTACCTTTCTATTTAATCCCTCACCGAACGCAGCCTCCTGCAAACCAAAACTTCAAACTAAATCAAACTAAACATGAACTTCCTTTCCCTCTACTTCCTCCTCGTCTCCCCACTCGTCCTCACCTCTACCCTCCCTATCAACAACGACGAACAAGCGAGGGGGGCAGGTCTCACCATCCTTCTCGACAATATCCCCGATACCAATGGGCTTCCTAACCCGCCCAAACTCGAGAATCGACAACCTAATCAATCATGCGGTGCCTGTATACAGGCATGTAAAGCTCAAATCCCCCCCTACAAGAAGGTCCCGTTTTGTGCTTGTATCAAGAGTTGTACAAACGGCCGAGATACGAGTGGTTGTGGCAATTGTTAATTGAGCGGATGGGAGGAAGATACATTTGTCTATCTTTATTGTTGCTTTTGTTTTTGTGGGATTGGCTCTTTGTGGACGCGAGGGCGGATTCAAAGATTTGGTCAAAACTTGACTCATTCCGGATTCCGGGTTGCGGCGGGGGAGGGGGTGGATGATGTTATACAGTAGGGTCGCACAAGTTTCCGTACAGCCGAGATCGCTCAAAAAATGGTGATTCTTGTAATTACATTATCCCGCTTTCAACGTGATCATTTTCGCTCATATTCTCGTATAATGTACAGTAATACCAGGGCTACAAAATGAGCCATTCAGTGAGCTATTTAATATTTTGTGTGCCAACCATCTGCCGCCAGTAATGCCTCAACCCTCCTTGGCATTGACTCAAGTACAGCATCAAAATAATGTTGTTCAATAAGCCGCCGGGCCTTAATAAGTGCTTCTCCTAGAACCTCTCTTATATTGCCTACACCGCCAGTAACGTGTTCAATCATAGGTTCCACTTTGTAGACCAATTCCTTGAGCCTCCGCCAGAGGTTTTCAATCGGGTTCATATCAGGACTGTAGGGCGGCGCATCTTGTAGTGGAATGAGGTTTTCCTTAAACCAGACTATAGTCTTTTTGGCTTTGTGGATAGGCGCGTTATCCTGCATAAATTTAAGGCCCGGTTCGTATACTGTAGGTAGCATTTCGTCGAGTAACTTGATATACGAGTTCGTAGAGTAGCCTTGACGCTTGCTCTCTAGGTCACGCTTAAGAATGTTCAATTCAGAGCGCCCTACTTGGCCAGAGAAGCATGCCCAAATCATGATAGACACTCCTTTACCCTTCTTATAGGTATCAATCATTGAGGTCTCCCATTTTTGTCCTGGTGTGCGAAAACACCATGTTCTTGCCTTGCCGGTCCCTCGCTCAACTGAGCACTCGCCAGACCATATAATCTTCGCCCAATCTTCAGCTTTCCACGAGATGTGCTGCTCTGCTCAGAGCTTCCTGGCGTCATGTACCTGTGTGAGGAGAGGGCGCCTTGCAGACCTCCAATTTGCGATTCCGTACTCTTTCAATATCCTCCTGATGGTATCCTTCGAAAAATCGATGCAAGCCTGTCTTTTGACCTCCTCGTACGTTAACTTAGGCTGCGTACGTATAATGCGTAACAGAGATCGTTCATCTCGGTCTGTATACGAGCGTGGCCGGCCGCTGGAAGGTAGGGATTCGCCGTTCTGGCGTAATGGGGCCTTTTCAAGGCTGTATTGGATGGTGGAACGCGGTAGTTTTTGTAGCGCCGCAATTGCGCCTAAACTGAGCCCGGCTTCACGCTGCGCATCAATTTTGCCGCGTTGATATGGAGTAAGACGATGATTAGGAAGCCTCTGCGGGTTTATAGGAGTCAATGGCTTTCGTCGAGGTGGCATAATGGTAGTGCAAAGATAATGTATTAAAAAATGAGAGGTGTAGATTTCGCGTTTTCGCTTAATTGTACGGAAACTTTTGCCCTAGTACTGTACTCTATAGATAGGAACCATAAACCAACTCGAGAAGATTTTGATGAAGAGGAAGTCGGAGTGTATGCGTTAAAGGTGAAAGTGATATTGGCGCTAGCATTGATTGATTGTTTGATTGATTGATTGATTCCTACTCGGTTTTGGCCGCTCCTAATCAGCAGCTATGCCCGGTCAGGTGGACTTCACCAGACAGCCGACAAGTGATAAATCACAAATCCATCGCGTCCCACTTCGCCTTGCTCAACGTAAATAAGACCAGCTGTCCCCTCCATCCTCCCTTCTTCCCCTCAACCATTATCTCCAAATTCCTTGCCTGCTTTTGTAGATACTAATTGTCCTGCTAGCGAATCTGCATTGTCTAGGCTTCGAGAGGCAATGCCTCGTGTTTCGCTGTCCGCCTACCTACAGTCTCCCCCCAATGCACGACGTCGTCTACGCGTTCTCGATCCCACCATGCCCAAGGATCCGCGTACGTTCCATAATTCTGATGGCTTTAGTGGCTAACTTGTGCACAGTCAGGATAGTCCGGAGGTTGTTTCGTCCTGGAAAGCGGCCCAGTTCCTCTCTTCGGATGTCCCGGAGCTTGCGGCATTCCAAAAGGATGTGGGCCACGGTCTGCGTCCCCTCACGGCAGTCACATCTGGAATCTAGAATACCTGGGACACGTCGGCTGAAGAGGAAGGCCTTAAGCCCAATCTTTTCAGTTATCATCTGTACGAGGATTGCACTTTCTCGCTTACTCCGGTCTTGATAGAGCTGGAGCACCCTCTTCTTAGTAGGCTTGGGTGTATATCTCCTCGTGGCTTTCCCCTTTGTCTCGGCCCTCCAACTGGTCCGCCATAGTCTGTTTGCCATCTTCCAGCACCATGTCTTAAGTGTCGTTCTTAGTGGGTACAGCTCGAATGGTCTGTCATCTCTCGTCCTCCCTCTCCCTCTTCTCTCCATTCGGTAGCCTTCTTCGCGGCTTTGTCGGCGGCCTCGTTCCCGTCAGTCCCCTCATGAGCGGGGATCCATCGTACATTCACGATTGTTCCGTAGTCGTGGATCTGTGTGATGCGTTGAACAATTTGCTTGACTATGTATGTCCCTGATCGACCCTCTGGCCTGGTCAGCGAGCGTATCGCTGCCTGGTTGTCAGTGAAGATGTTGATGTTTCTTTGGTTGTTTCCCGCCCTGATGTCTGCTTGGACCATATCCAGCGCTAGATTTATTCCTTGCAGTTCTGCTGCGTATACCGTAGAAGTCGTCTCAGGGTCCATGTACGTGCTTCTCTTCTGTCGTTTCAACGGCCAGACTGCTGCAGCACTGGTACGGCCACCTATACTGCTTCCGTCTGTGTAGATACAGGTATTGCTCTCGATTCTGGCGACTGAATCGTGTTCAGAGCATGCCGCTTCATCACTTGGTGCGATGTGTATCTTTGGGCCTTGCCACCATGGTGCTGCTACGAACGGTGGGATTAACTCTCGCCTGTCGAGATGTACTGCTCCCTTCTCCTTGGTATCTCGGTAAATATTGTATAATGGGCTATTGTAGCTTGTTCGTTGTCTTGACCTTGGTTCTCCGAGCTGAGTGTCTAACAGTTTGGGGAGATCTTGGTATGAGAGTATGCGGCTGAGGGTTTCGGTATTGTGTTTTCATATCTGTTGCTCGACTGGAAGCAGATAGGTCTCGATATCGAGGGCAACCCTGGAGGTTGCTCTGAATTCTCCGCAGATAGTTCGTGCTGCGCGTGCTTGAATTGACCGAAGTGTATCGAGCGTTTTTCTCGTGTATGGCTTTCCTCTTACCCCTGAATTCGACTATATTGAGCACGCGTACATTATCCGAGGGACCACTACTACGCGGTAGATTTTTCGCATATCTAGCAGACTGACGCCCCATGTTGAGCTACCTAGAGAGCACAGTGCGTTCACTGTTTTCGTGGTTTTCCGCTTGATCTCTTCGATATGTTCCTTCCACTGCAGCTTGCTGTCTAGCGTCACGCCTAGATATTTGCATGTTGTCCTAGGCTCAATGCTGCCCCAGGCCGTCTGAGTGGGTTGTTTTGTGTTCTTGCGTGTGCGTGTTCTTGTAAAGTGTGTCAATTGGAACTTCTCCGGGGTGAATTTCGATACATGTGTCTTTGCCCAACAGTCTACCTTTTCTAGCGCATTTTCGAGTTTCTTACCCGTTTCCTCTGTTGTGTTCCCCCATGCAAGTATGGCTGCGTCGTCGATGTAGCCTATAGCTGCCGTATTATCACCTGAGTCGCATTGTTCGATAAGGTCCGAGTTATAGAATATGTATAAAATAGGGGATAGGGTTGATCCTTGTGGTACCCCAGTCTTGACCGCATACTCGTCAGATTTATAGCCATCAATGACGATTCGTGTGTATCTATCGCTTAGGAAGCTAGCGATCCACCGTACTATCTTTTTATCAACTTTCCTCTTCCGTAGATTGTGCAGGAGTCTCTTGTGGGACACGTTGTCAAAGATTCCAGAGACGTCAAGGAGCAGCAGGCTGGCTACTTGTTCATTTCCGTTGTTCCACGCGTTGTAAATTCTCTCGATTACCGCATGTAGTGCGTGTTCCGTTGATCTCAATTTTCTGCCTCCCATGTACATCTGTGGGATGGCTTGGTGTGTTTCTACCAGGTAGCTAAGTCTTCTGGCTATAACTGCATCCATAGCCTTGCCAATGGTGTTCAGAAGCGCAATTGGTCGGTATGCCTTTGGATCTTCTTTCCCTGGTTTGCGTAACACCACCGTGATTAAGCTTCGGAAATGAGTCGGGCAGTAGCCTAGTTGTAGGCTCTGGTTCATAATTGTCGTTAGGTGCCCTACCAACATGTGAGTTGCCACCTGCAGGGCTCGGTTTGGGATACCATCCGGTCTGGCGGCCTTCAAGGGTGATGCTGCTTGTATTGCATCCAACACCTCCTTCTCAGTAATGTCTGGCATTGATATTTGACCATCGTATCTAGCGTTCTGTAGGTCAATGAGGTCTGCTTCCGGAGGTGCTGGGAAGAAGGCGTCCCGGAAGAGACTCGTTTTTGCTATGGGTGTGATGGCTTGATTGCCGGTTATCGGACACTTTATGGTTGGCGTTACGCTTGGAGGCTGGCTTTCTCTATTGCGCGTCCATTTAGATATTTTCCAGAGGGACTCAGCCGAGCCTGCTGCCATCTCTACGCCGTCTCTATGTGCTTGCTGCAGCGATTTCTTGATTATCCGTGTCTTATGGTTCCTTGCCTTGCGGTAGGCTTCCCAAGCTTCTTCGGTGTGCCTTCTCCCGTGTATGCGCCTCAGGCGCTTTGTCTCTGCCAAGGCTTTTGTACATGTTTCGTCCCATCCCTCTTTTGCCTTGGCGCATGGTCTTGCAAGAGGAAGTACCTTTGTTGCTGCCTCGCTGATTGCTTTGGCTAAATCCATCGTGTATGTGTTCATATCTGAAGTGGAACAACACACAGTATGAATTCAATGAGTGACTGCATAACCCTCGAACTGAGTGGAAAATGAGAGCTATCTATACAAAGAGAGTGTACTGACATAGGTTCTGACACCGCAGAGATACCGAGTAAACAAGAGTGAGAACAAACAGGTTTTGAAACGACTTTGAAACCGTTGGTGTTACCACCATATTGCAACAGTTCAGCGCTGCTTTTGTCCTTGGTCTTCTTCGTGCCGGTAGAATGTCTTTTAGTGCCTGGCAGAACTTCTCGCTGTCTAGGTATTTCCAGTTGTGTCTTGGCTCGATTTTCATGGAGCGTTTCCGGATATCCAGTATGGTACTGATAGGGAGGTGGTCTGAATCATGATCTAGCTCTCTATCTGTTCTGCAACTGATAATCCTATCGGCCAAGCCTAGTGCCATCCAGCACATATCAATCGTTGTTCTGCTGCTGTCTTCCTCGTATGTTACCGCGCCGGGCTGTAGCATACTAGACATATCAAATCTTTCTATAGTTTCAATGAGGTCTTCAGCTTCTCGATCTTCATGTATGACTCGTAGTCCACCCCACATTCTGTGACGGCTTGCTAGGCTACTGGAACAACCACAGTGTTCAAGCACCTAACAAGGCGCCACAGTACACGAGCCATGTGACGGCTTGCTAGACTACTGGAACAACCACAGTGTCCAAGTACCTAACAAGGCGCCACAGTACACGGGCCACAGCAAGACCTATAAGTAGGCCTTGCCCCCAGCCCCCATTTACATAGCTACCTGTAGTTCACTATCACATTTAGTCCATACCTGATTGCTGTTCACGCCTTTCATTAGTTACTACTAGCCGTGACACATTCTGTGATGCAAGTTAAAGTCACCTAATGCTATCTGTTCTTTTGGCGCATGTTCCTTCAATTGAGCTCTTAGGGTTGGCAGGGAGCTCATGCGGTTTGGCGTGTTTGGACTGCGTTGTAGATGTTGTGTATCACCAGCCCGTTTTCCGTTTGGCCGCTATTGCTGATGTTGATTCTCAACGAGCAGACGTCTCTTGTGCTGCTCGAATTGCCAACTGCCGTATTCTAGCCTTTTGCTGACAAAGAAACATACCCTTGCTGGGCCGTCCTCCTCGTTCATTGTTGGATAGCGTAAATGGAACACGGTCTTTGCTAGGTGGTGCGTTGTCGACATGAAGGGGTTGCGCCATGGTTCTTGAATGGCAATGATGTCGTACTCTGCTATTCTTGGATCACGGAGCAGAGTGGCCATAACCGTGTCTCTTGATTTACGCACGTTGTACTGTAGTATACTGAGTTGGTCTTTCTCTTTCATAGGCTATATGGTCGTTCTCACTTTGGGAAATGGCTCGGTCAACGTGGGCTTTCAAATTGCGTGGGTTCATTGCGCGAAGACTCTGAATCGGTTGTGCGTTTCTGATATTCACGATAATGTTACGGATACTGTCACGTGGAACGTTTAGTGACATGTAACGTAGTTTCTAGGCAAGTGGCCCGCATATGCATGTGGCCCGCCCCACCAAGTATACATACTTAAAACGGCAACTTTTTCAACAACAAAGCAATTCTTGATAATAATATATATTTTAAGCGGTTCTATGACGCTCTGGGCACGTCCTAGCATTATGTTCAAGTGATTGGCATACGCTACACTTTGGTGGTGCTCGTTGCCGTACCCCGCCTCGGTCCCTAGCCTCTACCTTAGTACGGCTAATTACTTCTCTCTCAATAAGAGATTGAGCCTCCGCCTCTGTAAGAATACCTCCCTTTGCTATATACAACCGTCGCTTTTCTCTCTTCCGTTTTTGACGCTGGTTCTCGCTTCGCAGCCTCTCATTTTCGTGCGTAAGGAGGACAGCGCTGTGCATCGCCATTTGGCAACCTTTTACAAGCTGGTTTAAGGCCTGATCCGTCGGAGAGGGAGGGCTCTGCGTACGGCGCTTAAGTTATTGCTTTAGGAGTGTTGTTTGGTGCTGTAATTGAGTGATATTGTGCGGTGTTTCTGAGGTCCAGGCTGGTCCCTGCGGGAGTAGCTGGGGCGACGGCGTATGGAATTGAGCGTGTAAGAGCGATAGTACTCGATCTGGAATGTAAGTAACGAGGCCTGTAGCTGCAAAACCGCTTCGTAGGTTGTTTTCGTGAAGTGCCTCAGCGCGTGCTTGCTGGTATAGGGGTAGAAACTCTTGCTTGTCGATATGGTTTACGCCTAGGCTCATTTTCTGCTCGACGAGGCGGCCGTAGGATCGCTTGAGGACTGAAAAGCAGCCGACATCGAGTGGCTGGAGTAGATGCGACGAATGAGGTGGCTTACAGAGTACAATAATTGAGTGTTCCGAGCAGTATCCGTCAAACTCAGGACCAACGTGACTGCCGTGGCCATCAAGTATCAGGAGCCTGTAGCGACCAATTGTACGATCTTTCGTATATTTATCAAATACGTGCTCAAGCCACCATAGGCCTATCTCTTTTGTAGTCCAGCCGTTTTCGCTCACGCCAATTGCCCAGTCTGGTGGTAGAAGCCCGTTTTCGTACCAAGCTGCTTGGTGCATTACCGCCTCGAAGATAACGAGTGGTGGGACCGCAAAACCTCGCGCGCAGATTGCCTCAATTACCGTCACCAATTCACGGTTACCTGGCTGCGTGGTCCTAGGTCTCCCTGCCCTATCTGTACCCGTTATAACCTTTGCTGTTGAGACTACCCCCATCTGGAAGCCAGTCTCGTCGAAATTGTAGGTATCGTCATCGAGTATACCGTATTTGGCTTTCGTAAACTGTACGCGTTCAAACCAGGCTCGAATAAGTACTGGGTCTTCGCACTGAGAACGCTGGTAGTCGTACTTGCGGTTGCACTTTGATTTAATTGAGTCGTGGCGATTGATGAAGTTGGTAACCCAGACCTTGCCTACAGAGGCAGGTTGCTTGCGTTCAGCGAGTAAAAGACGCGCCATCTCTCGAACAGCAGACGGCCTAGGTGGCATACCACGTTGGTCCATCGAGAGAATCCATTGTACAAGGGTATCTTCTTCAGTAGGTAAGAGGAGGCGATTTGTAGCAATAGAACCGAGTTTTGGTTGTACTCCGAGTAGACGGCGTTGTAGGATCTTTCGCGGAACATCGTACGCGTTCGCAGCGGCTGTGTAAGATCGAAAATCGCCTCGCTTGTAGGTTTGAGCTGCTAGGTCAAGTCTACCTTCTTTGTACAAGGCTGCTTGCTGTTTTGAGGCTGACATAGTTGAAAGAAGTAGGTAAACGAGTCGAGTTCTGGTGGGGCGGGCCACATGCATATGCGGGCCACTTGCCTATAAACTACGTTACCACTTTGGCTTGCGTTTTATTATAAATAGCGGTATCAATCACATCCTAGAACTTCGTCGAATCAACGCCGCACTCCATCAACTTCAATTTCAATTTCGACCACGATTCAACAGCACACTCCATCAACTTCAATTTCGACCACAATTCATCATCATCACTCACAACGAACCGCGCACAACTTCGAAGAGGATTATAGCCGGCTATCATGGAGAAGTTCAAACCGGAATGTGGACGAGCACATTTGAAGCGCAAGTGCAAAATAGACCCTCAAGCGCAGGCATCAGCGACCAAGAAAGCATGTCGCTCCATGGCAAAGCCTAAGTCAGAGAAGGTACGTAGTCGCTTGAATTATCACTAAGCTTGGCTTCCCGAGGCTCTTCACTCTACGAGATGAGCCAGCTCTTCTTGCCGAGTCATACTTTACTCCATTTCTCCATGGACAGAGTACGAAGCGCGGACTCAAAGCATGGACCAACTAAAACCAAGTCTATTCAAGACACTGGAGAACCTGTCAATCCGTACAATTTGGCGTCAAGATAGGGTATCTCACGATGCCTTATCCTCCGCATGCCCGAAGCTCGTTACGTCATTCCTCAAAGTTGCAAGCCTTTGCAATTTTTCTACCAACTACATGTCACCTGATCAGCTGCCTATTTCAAACATTACCACCCTCAGCAAAGGCACAATCGATCACTGCTGGCCATATATTGCTCATCCCGTCAGATCTCGATTCTTTTTCCACGGCGCCACGAAAATTGATACCTTGATTTGGAACATCGGAACCATAGACGAGCTTTGCGTCGGTATCCCAGAAACAGTGAAGACACTAGTTCTGTATGAGAACATTAGTAGCTCTTGGAATTACAACGACCAGTTCGATGCATTCTTGAGTAAAATAGAAATATTGCATCTACATTACAGCATCATCCTTAATGCCCACAATCCCGGCCCGTGGGAATTTCACGGGAAGCCCCCTGATGGGTGGCTTCTACTGCTATCACCCAAAATTAAAACGCTACGAATCTTTGGACTGGAGAATCTCGAGGATGCTGCAAATTTTGAATCCCAGCTGGTCAAACTCTACAAGGCGCACCATCATTTTCCAACGCTCGGTCCCATCCAGTTTTGGGCAGATATTGGCAATAGAGAAGCGGGAATGGACAACATTGTCAAGCAAGATGGCATCAAGAAGGCTTGTGGTGCTGTACCTATCGAGATTCATTATCATCAGGGATATTATCGCCAGGCATGAAGACTTATCAGCTCAGCATGGTCTCCAGGGTACAAAAATCACGCATCAGGCTGCCCGTTAACTCTAGCTAAAAGATTACTACCGTTAGTGGTGTCGAGATTGGGCTGCTCGGCTACCAACATATGGTTCTAGG
This sequence comes from Venturia oleaginea, assembly GCA_013176395.1. Lineage (NCBI taxonomy): Eukaryota > Fungi > Ascomycota > Dothideomycetes > Venturiales > Venturiaceae > Venturia > Venturia oleaginea. The sequence continues at coordinate 80,569 of JABMLP010000031.1, read as the reverse complement.
GTCTCAACAACCAATATATCATGAGATGACGAAACAACTGCCGGCAAATTGGATGCGTGGAATTGAAAGGGTTTAAGAGACCGGAAGGTAGTGGATAATTAAAGCTGAAGTATGGTGAACAAAGTACGCAGGTAAATTGTGATTCTTCTTTATTGAAGCTCGGCCAAGTATCGCACCTGCGCTTAATCAGACCTTAAATACAGCAACCCTATGGCATTTTTTTCAAGGCTTCGGTCCTTTCAATGTTGTTCTAGAATTGTAAATGATAACAGCACTGAAGGATGAAAAATAGTGACAGCGATCTTGCGCTGAATTCGACAGCAGTAATGAATTGAAGTTTTTTTTTGCTGCAAAGAAATAGTACCACGGCCTCGAACCATAACAACTAATTCTACTTTGACGGAAGCGGTGATGAGCCTGGTTCATTTTGTTTCAGATTCAGTGGAATGAGATGTTAACACACCTACTGACACCGTAAAAAGAGCAGATTGCTCACGAATACGAAGTTCCAAAGGGGCGTTCGAGCAGGGAACAATGCTACAGACAACGAATCCCATGTCTTGAATCTCCCTAGCAACGTACCATCAGCAGGAGCAATCTGCGGCTGATATTGTCCAACAGCAGTTGGAATTTGCGTACACTCAATTTGGTCTCATTAACAATAACGATTTTCAGGATGTTCTATTATGCAAACTTGGGCTACTCTTTTCTTCTACAAATAAAACAAGTCAAGAGAAGCACCAGCCTCTGTCACGGGACCTTTTCAGCACTCAGGAAATCAGAAAATCACCCGACATCGAGCAGCCTCTATTCCCCTTTATGCAAACGGAATCGAATGATCCAAAGCCGAAGGAAAAGCCGCGGCTTTCTCTACGGCCTTATGTGCTCTGCTCGCTGCTCCCACAGCCGCACTAATCCCAAGTACGGATTTCCAAATCTTCGGACCAAGCAAGAAGACCCAAACAAAATCGCGGCTCTTAGCCGAGAGCCAGTTATAACCATATTCTATGGTATACCACTTGATCTTCCCCCTGACAATCTTCCTCCCTTCCCTCCCCTCTTTCGTACTCCACCATTTCCAGCCACCAGGACCAGGATTCACCCAAGGCCACTCCGAGTTGACGATATCGATGCAGTACATCCTCTTATACGCGGCCTGTTTGATTGCGCGATGCAAGCGTAAGAATGTCTCTGGATCGAGTGGCCCATCGACGTTTCCGCTGAAGTTTCTCTGGAGGGCAATTTCGATAGCTCGGCTGTTTTCGGCGTCGATGACGCGCCAGATTGTTGGTTCGTAGCCGATTAGGAGGGGTGGATCGACGTAGAGACCTTCGAGGGCGACGTCGGTACGGTAGTAAGTGCTTCCCTCTTCGTAAGCGATGGGTTGACCGATGGAGTTGATTATCAAGCTGCGTGCGATATGTCAGCTAGGGATTGGAGAAGAGGGAAGGAAGGGAGATTACTTTGATATGTTCTCGTCGTTCAATCTCTCTGCTATTGCGCGACGATTGACTGCTTCAAATGCGTTCATGATGGTGTGCGACAGGGAGAGAATTCGGAAACTGAGCCAAGAGAGATCCAAAACTGGAATGAGCAATGCTGATGATGCTGAATCGTGAAGAGGTATGTATCCCAGCTGAATATTCTACTCGATGACGAGAAGAAGGCAAAATACTCGAGCTAATATTAGGTATTCGTTCATGCATCGCGCCTTCCCAGACTTGCCCACATTCTTCCTGCCCTTCGTAAGATACGAAAATGTTAAAGACTATCCCTGCCGTCACGCGTTCGCAAACCACTCAACCTTATGCTGCATATCGGTGCGTGAAGGTGTCGACAACTATAAGAGCAAGATCTTAATCTTCACTCAGACTACTTGAAGGGAATGGTATTTGGATGGGTTGGAAGCTATTCCGATAATACCAAGAATGGACGCTTTCGGGGTTAGAAAGCGACATGGGGAACAAGGATGGTTCAAACGGAAGATTGTTCTGCAGGCAAATTTTTCGTTCAACGTCGTAGCGGCAGAGAAAAATGATAAATATGGATGGTGGCAAAGGCGACCAGATGAATTCCTTTTCCTTTTATCCTCCATTTCTTTGAAAGATCGATGAAGAGGTTGATATGCTCGATATTAGCGCCGGCGTTATAGGGATTCAAATGCCTTGGCATATGCATTATAATAGAGCCACGCATCCGAGAACTCTACGTCCATAGCAACCCTTCCGACCACAACGACAACCTTCGCCGACTATGCGCTCTTCCCAACATGCCCAGGCTACTCTCGAAACCACCTTCCTGGAAAAAAAATGCCCAAGTTCCAGAGCGGTATCGATATGTTCTGGCAACTTGCATCTTGCTTCTTCAGAAACTTGTCCAGAAAAACCTGCTCAGCCACGTAGTACTGGCCCTTCCTTGATCTTGTGGAGAAGTCCTTCAAGAGCTCCTCCCACATGCCCTATCTCAGGCCAATGTGAGCATGCACCTCCCTGTTAATATTACCGACGAGCCCATCAACAATTGAAAAGAGAATCTCTCCAAGCTCTGGGCGCCACTTTCTTCCAAGTGCTCTCAGCCTTGTTGCCGATCATCGCGATCTGTAGCATCTCCAGCAAAGTCATATCCTTTAGGAAGGTCCGGTCGAAACTCTCTGGTACCGGATAATATTCCATGTCGATGAAGATTTGAACGCGCAAGGACTTGATCACGCCGAGGTCGAAATGCATAGGGGGGAAGTATTCATCAGCTGATTTCTCAGTGCCATTAGTACTATTCAGGCAGATTTCGAAGTTGTTATGGGCTGACAGGTAGCTCCGTACTTCTCTGAAGATTTGTTGGCTGGTCCGGAATATATTGGTGTGCAAGCCGAACTTCTTGCTATCGAGGCGCCCCTCTCCGACAAAATTCACTATGTTGTTCACTTCAACATCTGATCTCAGCTTACAGCGGAGCACACGAGCGTGAGGTATGGAGTCCAATCCTAATGACACTTGGTATCAGGTTAGGCGTACCTACAACACTGAAAAGACAAGGGAGCGTACCTCTGCTGCTTGACCACCTCTTCCTGGCCCTTAACTTCGTTGTACTCTGCGTTAAATTACTCGAATAGCAGCGAAGGAACAGAGCGTCTGTCTTGGCTTTCGGCTAGCAGCTTATCAGAGAATGGCTATTTTACATCGAAGTTTCGTCTGGTGAGGTCTTGAAGGTAAGGAGAGCCTGGGACATCGCTATAGCAGCAACCTCGAACAAAATGGGCCGCAATTAGGTGCGCTTCATCGGCTACTAGATAGCAATTTTTGGTCTGATATGATATAGGTATGAGCATAGTAAGAATAGATATAGACCCTCCAGATAAGAAGAAACGAGGCTGCTTAAATAGCCCTCACAACAAAACGCAAGTCACTATATACTAAAAGGACAAGCTACAAAGTCACTCAGCGACTGTCAAACCATAAACCAAGCTCCATTCAGGCTGAAGGGGGAAGACTAACATATTAACCCCTTCACCTTTCGAACTGATTCCTCCAAACAACATCATAGTTGGATGCCTGTTTGATGCCGTGACCAATCCCACGCTTTCCTCATCAACTTTTCGACTCCTTCCCAAACTTTCCTTCCCGAATCGTTACCCCCTCACCAGTTATCGTCGTACTAGTCCGATAACATCGCTCTCGTTCTTTTGAATGGTTGTGGTTAGAAAAATCCAGTATACCCCTTCTTTTATCATTTGAAGTAGCAAAGTCTCAGTTTTCCCATAATTCCAATTACAACAACCCCCTCGCAGGGAATGAACGTAAAAAGCTTCCGGCACTATTCAAGAAAATTATCTTCATAAAACTCATACATTCAAGCTCCGTCTACAAAAGAACGTTGATTACACGATCTATTCATCCCCTTCTTCATCCTCGTCCTCATCATCAGGTACAAGTTTCTCCACAAGCAAATTGGCGCTACGTCCAATCTTGTCTTTGAGCATGCCCTCGGCGTCCACTTGATAGACCTCTCGTGGCATAGGGCTCACGAGACGGAAGGAATAAGTATGCTCAAAGTCCTCCGGCGCATCAACGCCCTCAAGATCAGCTTCCTCGTCATTGAGCAGATCGTAGCATTCCACAAACGCATAGACTTCTTCCATGGCAGCATCTGCTGTGAATTTGCGTACGACACGTTCGCCATCGCCCATTCTTAACGAGATACGGACTGCATCCTTGACACCCGCACTAGGCTCAGGTGCAACTTTGCCAGCCCGATGTCTTCTCCATTGTGCCAGATTTTGTTTATAAATCTCTTTCTCATACTCTGCTTTCGCCGCTTCTTCGGCTGCCTTCTTCTCTTCTTCTTGCGCTTGCTTCTTCAGTCGCGCCTTTTCGCGATCGGCTGCCAGACTGCGTTCGTATGCAGTCTCTTGCTCCAGCCTCAATGATCTCGATGCGTCCGCCTCTTGTCTCGCGCGTCGAGTCTGTGAGAGACCTGGCGCGTATTGTTCTGTTGCTCTCTGGATCTTGGCCAGGAAGCTCTGTGCTGTCATTGGACCCACCATGCGGCCCACTATTGACATTGCTGTTGATGACACGGCTGGGGTATGGCAGATGACTGCTGCGAAGGGGAATTTCGTGGTTGAGAGGGCGGTGGAAACTTGGAAGGCCTCCGAATCTTGGACGTTGCCAACCCATAGTAGGATATTGTTTGTTGGGTCCGAAACGTAGGAGACCACCGAGGGAGCGAGGAGGGTTTCGCGGACATATGAGGATGTATCATCATGTTCCGGGCTCAGAAGGATGACAAGGAGGAACTTGAGATCCTTCTTCGCAGCATCGAGAGCTTGCGCATAGCCATTCTCGAAGAAGGGGAGCGTGTTTGTGCCATATTCCTCCTCGAATTCGCGGATGAATCTCGCAGCTGCGTCGCGTGGTTTCAACGCTACTCTTCCTGAAGCACTTCGTCTCGCTGTGCCCTGTGTATTTCCTACTAACCGACGGAACAGCCGTGGTAGAAATGGGAAGAGGTAGCCGACAAGGCCGAGGACTCGGGAGACGGCAATATAGAGGGCGGAGAAGGGTGTGGATATTATGGTGAATAACGGACTCAATGGGATCTGGTTCTCTGGTTGTGGGACGATTCGTGGTGCGGGTTCGAGATTTGGAGTTGCGCGGCGGTAAGTCGATGAGCGCAAGCTATGCATGAGATTTTCCTGTCGTCGTATGTCTTGTGGTTGTGCAGCTCGAGCTTCGGCCAGCGGGTCTGTTGCTGGTTCGCCATCGAAGAAACGGGTTATTGCTATCTGTTCAGATGTTATAGTTTTTAGGAGCACGGAGAAAGGATTCCCTGGGGAGATGCACACACCTGTAGATTCCATTCGCAGCGCTGTAATAGTGGAACTGCAGCTTCTATGTTCTGGTCGGTGACGGCGGTATAGTTCTGGAGAGTTTCTTGCTGGGCTGGGGTCAAAGACGAGATGTCTACTCCAGGCGTGGCCATTGCGAGGCAGTTGTGATTATGGTGAGGAGATTGTTTGTACCATGAGGAGTTTGTCTATATAATGAGGAGCCGAGTGTCTTTTGGCAGACGTTACACGGATGCGGAAAGCTACCGAAGTACAAGCTGCGAGGGTTGTAAAGATGGTCAGATGGAAATAGATATAGTTACATTCTTGTATCTTGTATCTCGCCAGGAACTTATCAATATCGATCAACTTATCAATATCGATCAACTTATCAATATCGATCAGCTTATCAATATCGAGCCTGAGATGAGCATGTTGCAAAGACGTAGGCTGAAGGTCTAGCTGCTCTAGCAAACCCTTGTCCCCGCGCGTCAACCCTCCGCCGGATGTTGTGTACCGCCCTTCCCACTCCTCTACACCCTCAATCCAAGCCCATCAAGGCTTCCGTGCTGTTGACTTGATTACAGGGAAGTGGGCCGCTGAAGACTGCAATGCTACAGCACACAGTGAGTCGATAGGGCTCACTGCGCGCTGTACCTACAAAGGTATACATATGCTCACCTGCCCTCGAAACGCGATACTGTTGCCATTATCCGCAATGGGCTTCCATTCTGACAACTCTGATAGAGAAGTCTTGTCGCCGGCGACATCCAATCGCCCGAGCCTACCATTACCGAGTCTTTTTACCTGTTTGCCTACCCCAAGTCCTCCACCTACGATAGACCTCGAAGCCCGTATGTACGGGAACAGATAATATACTCTCTCAAAATAGTCACTTCCAATGAAATGGCCACTGCTTTAGGCACTAGCCCGGACTCACGGCGCAACAACGTTGTCTCGCCGCGTCCAAAGGGCAGAGAGAATTCAAAGAACACCCTCTGCCGGAATATAGGCATATACGGACACTGTCGCTATGAAAACGAGGGTTGTGCCTTCAATCATGATCAAAACAGCTTGAAGCCTACTCCGGCAGCTATGGAAAACAGGTTGGTGGTCTCCACAGATATATGGACGATTTGGTCGCTCATAAACGTGTTTCCATGGCAGGCGACTGAATGTCGACTCGCCCTCGTTCAAACCACTGTCCACTGTCGCTCCGAATGGCGCGCGAGGCACTACAATCTCTCCCAAAGCTGCCAATGCCGCACCCTTCACACCGAAACACAACACTCCAAGTCTGTCTCCCCGTTTTCGTGCTGCACTCTGCCGCGTTCAAATCCCCCGAGGAAAGCGATGGCTCACCAGGACTCGACCATGCCTTTAATAGTCGTGAGAGTGGTATCCATGTACTTGGGCCCAAACTGACACACCTACACAGGCATGCAGGCTGCTACACTTCAGCATCCTCAATCAGGTCAGTCAAGCTGGGCAGGTGCGACCACTTTTGAGGAATTTGTGCCACAATCCCAGCCTCCATATGAACCTGCCGTCATCAACTATGCGAATGACCCTTTTTCACTGGCATCTACAGTCCAAGGGCTCGCGAACACACATCAACAACCATCTATGAACCCATACGCGCATGATCCAAACACGCTGGCCAGCGCGAGCTTCTACCACAATGCTGGAACGTTCGCACAGCCGGTGAGATGATCCTCTGACTATCTCATGGAGCCGTTCTGACGCGTCATGAAACAGGCACAATACCACAACTACGCGCCTATAGGCCCACACAAAGAGAATCTGCTGCAATACCAACGAACAGTTCACGACTTGTTCATTGCGGACAAGCTGAGAGAGGATCTGCAACGCAAAGCTGAGGCGTCGTTACAGACGCTACCAAGTATGCTTCTCCGTTCATCGTCTTTCCTATGAAATGATTAAGATCGATAAATATCTGGCAATTTGGTGTTTAGAAATTGCCGAAAATTCATCAAACTTGAAATCACATGGATACACTCTAGCTTCGAATGGATCTTGTTCTGACGCGTCCATAGACTCAACTCTCCCGGCCAACATAGAACACTTCCATTCTCTTGTCCCACTGGATACGAATAATCAGAGAAACACGACCACATTTGGATACGCGACCTGGCTGTACAAAGCTACCTCCAGCAAGGATGGCAAACTCTACACGCTACGTCGCCTCGAGGGCTACCGATTGATGAACGAGAAGGCTATTTTAGCTTGTCGTGCTTGGAAACGCGTCGACAATGGCACAGTAGTCAATTGCCACGACGCATTTACCACGCGCCTGTTCGGAGATTCCTCATTAATCTTCGTCACTGATTACCATCCGCTGTCCAAAACGATTGCAGAGATGCATCTACAACAAAGTCCGGCTCCTCGGTTCTCCGGACGGTCGACAGCGGCTGTCCATGTACCGGAAGCTACGTTATGGAACTACGTCGTCCAGATTGCTAGCGCGTTGAAGGCCATACATGGTAACAATCTTGCTGCACAGACTATCATACCCAGCAAAGTCTTGGTCACATCAAAAAATAGATTGAGACTCAATGGATGTGGCATCTTAGACGTCGTCAACTACGATCGTGCGATACCGGTACAGGATCTTCAGCAGCAGGACTTCGAGCAATTGGGTCGGCTAATTCTCAGTGTCGGCTCAAATACAATTGCCTCTGTCAACATGGAAAAGGCTTTCGCCCACTTCACGAGATCCTACACAGCGCGGATGAAAGAATGCGTCACGTGGCTACTTCAACCCCAGATTGCGGAGGACGGAACGCCTCTTTTGAAGGATATCGACACCTTCTTGGGTCATATCGCTACGGAAATTGTCAGTACGTACGATGCACAACTCCATGCGGACGACAACCTCACTTCAAGCCTCATGGGTGAGCTCGAAAACGCGAGATTGGTAAGGTTAATGACCAAACTGGGCTTCATCAACGAGAGACCTGAGTTTGAACATAATCAACAGTGGTCAGAGACAGGCGAACGTTATTACTTGAAGCTTTTTCGCGATTACGTCTTCCACGTGGTGGATGAAAATGAGAAGCCTGTGGTGGATTTGGGTCACGTAATGACCTGTTTGGCTAAACTTGATGCCGGGACGAGCGAAACAGTTATTCTTATGAGTAGGGATCAACAAAGCGTCTTCGTGGTAAGCTACAAGGAGCTCAAGAAGGGACTGGAGAGTACCTTTCAGGACTTGGTAAGGGGACAGACTAGACGGTAGTTGCTGGTTTTGAAACAACGCATGTGAAATAAGTGGCTTAGTTCAAGATGGATGTTAACAACTTTTTGGTGATTCCCAAAATTCATTTGGCCATAAAACTATCCACGGTGATATGGATTTGAGGGATACTAGCACAAAGCTAACATTAAGTCCTGGGGATGCTCGGAAGGAGATTGTCTTCCGACGTGATATTTACAAACTTTTTGCGGGAGATTTCTAGTCGTAGGTTGAAAATTGCGTGAGTGAAATACGAGGGAGAGAGGGATTGTTGGCTATATGGAGGGATGGATACAGAGGAATGTATCATTGGCCATAACATCTGAAAGCTAGGCGGCGGGAGTTGTACAGTGTATGAAGTATAATTGTCGCCCGGGTACCCCGGTGTATGCCTTCCAGTCTTTACCGAATCTACCGAGGGAATATTGTATCTGCACTTCAGCTCAAAGACAACTTGTGCCTTGCCTGGTCAATTCAGTTCCACCGCACGTTCAAACCTTTCGAGACTAGGAACCCTTTCCCCAAAGAAGTCATCTTACCACATCCCATCATTCCCACCATGCCAGAAACAACCGCACTCACGGGACTTACGCCACGCGAAGCCGTCACAGATGCACTCCATCGTCTCCTCCAAGGCATCGATACAAACGACCATGCCCTTTTCGAATCCGCCATCCTCAAAGACGAGACGTTTACCCTCGTGGCTGGAGCGGTGAATATCCAAGGCTGGACCGCCGTCAATCAGGCCTTGTCTGGACTCTTCAAATTAGTCACCACGCACCTCGTTACCAATATCCGCGTTGATCTGAAGGAGGATCCTGATGTTGCTTCTTTGACTGCGCGGGCTGTTTCGTGGCATTTTCGGCCGGATGATGCGTTTAAGGCTGAGGATGGGTCGTATACGGCGGGGACTTCGTATGATGTTGATTTGGTGAGGGATGGGGGGGATGGGTTGTGGAAGATGAAGAGGTGGGAGACGAAGATATTGTGGGGTACTGGTGATAGTTCGGTTGTTCAATGGTGAGGTTTTGGGGAGGAGATGGTTGTCCTGCTATGATTCTTGCTGGTGTATGGATCTCTCAGATATGGGAAGAGAGCGGGAGAAAGTTGTTGACACAAATTGATTGGGATTTGCTTAAGATCTCGGAGCTCTTCTCTCTTACTGTGTTCACGTCTTGCGGAACTTTTCAATTTCGTGGTGTCAGAATCGTGACTTGTTTGAACGTTGAACGTTGATCTGAGATGATATGAGAATACTAACTAGAATCAAGGAGATTTCTATGATGCGGGTTCGAACTGCATTCCCATATGAACTGAACTGCATTCCCATAACAGCGCAACATCATTCTTCTTTTTATACACACAACGAGATAGGAGTGACGTGACCATGAAGCGACCGATCAGTAGACAGCCAGCTCCTCGTGATCAGCCTCCGTCTAAACGACCTAAGACAGCTCATGCCGCCGACTCACTCCAATTCAAGAACCCAACTACATCAAAAGAGCCGAACAAGTAGAAGAATATCCCCAAACCATGTTCAAGACGCAAGGCCCATTTAGGCAAACCCTTGATTGTGAAATTAAAGGTCGGGCCACACAGTCACTATATGCGTTTGAGTAATAAGCAGTAAGTTTGTATGTAACAAGAAAAGGGTAGTAATAACCGTAACAGCAAAGCTTCAATTAGGCCAGATTTCCCTATGAAGTCTGCATCATGATATCTTCAAACCTCCTTATTATCGATCACGTCGGCCACTATTTCGATGTCAAACAACTTAACTGGGTACAGGGAACGACTGGACGAACGACGATAGGCCGTAGCATATTTGAGGGAAGGACATCCCGCGATCTTCATGTGAATATTGCTGGGACTTGTCGTCAACTGCGCATTGAAGCTAGCCACTTACTTCCACTTGAATAATAAGCTTGAACTTGGTGTTGACGCGCCCCCATGCTCAATCGCTCAGTTACTTACCACAGGTACATCTAGCTCAGACATTATAATCGGCACTCTACCTCTCCGATATCTGCATGACCCCTCGATCCGCACCTTGCGAACCCGGCTTGATTTAGAGGTATATCAATCAGCTATCGAAATCCGTATCCGGTGGGACCGGGAACTGCGTCAACTAGAAAATCTTGAAGGCCAGCACTATTTCTACTGCACATTATCTTTATTCTACCGCACCGGAGATAATCTCACCACCCAAACTCTTCCTCTTCGTAAACTTATATATCGCAAGGGAATTTCGAGGTCAAGGTCTTAAATTATAGAGGAGGTAAAGAGCGTTCTTTTTATTCACGAAAGATCTAATAAATTGTCGCTCTAGGCCTCCAAAGTCGAAATCTGAGCCTGTACGAGGCGGAGGCTACGAACCTGTATTCATCTCGCCACATCTCAGATGTAGGGCAGTGACCAGAGCCGATCAGATCAACGCACGCTCGTGGTGGTTGCCCGTCGTCGCACTCGCGCAGCAAGAGGCCACGTCGCACCACGACCGTACCGCGAGCACACCATCGCCGAAAAGGCCCAGACACACCGGCAACAACAGGATCAATCAAACAAACGTAAAGAACGACCTCCCACGTACCAGGCGAGCATCGAGCCGTCCTCGACCTCTATCCTCCTCCGCACGATATCGCGATAAAACCCTTCAACCCTACACGGACAGAAAACTAGGTACGGAACTGGATTGGTCCTCCAGGGTGCCATCAACAAACAGTAGGGAAGAACTTCTAAGGCGGAAAGAAGATGATAGGAGGATTCTTGGGTGCCCTTTCGGATAAGGGCGAGAGGCATGCGGATACAGGCGGGCGAAGGCACGGTACAGACACGGTATAAGCACGGAGGAACAGTATAGAAGCAGATAACGAATTCAGGCTTGAATTTAGATCAAGAATAATGGGCACATACAGAAAGTCATCGCCAGGGAAAGGCGAACAACAGTTACAGAATAACCGCTCCCACCCAGGCCCGCCTGGGTACGGTTAAAATGCAGTCACTCTACATAGAGGTGTTACGACACGGTTTTGGAGCAATCGACCTCGCTATAGTGTTGACCCGAATAGCACTCAGAGACAAGCAGAAAGGGAAGGGAGAGGCCGACTAGTCCGGTTATCAAAACTTCCCAGGAAAGAAACAGAAGGGAATTTTCCATGTCTTTGGTCTCACATGGTTTTATACCCCTTGTAAATACAGTGGATGTTGGCACAGGCACATCAGAGCACTACATATAACAATAAATCCTGATTATTTAATAAATTATCGCTCTAAGTTACTCGAATTTACGCTTAATTAAAATAGAGACTCTTTCTGTCCGAAATTTTAAAATTTCGAGTCCTAGCGCAATCTCTAAGCTCGGCCCTTCCGGCTACTAGCTTGGTAGGAACGATGGTGGGATAATCTATTATGCGGTAGAACAAAGATTATGAGCGGTAGAATAGGGCTGGTCATCTTGAAATGTTGGAGGTGGCCATCTTTACCAAGTTTCGAAAACGATCCATAGAAACCTGAACGAGCCCATTTCTGATCAATGGACTTGTCAAAGCTATATCTGAGGCTATTTCCGCGCACGTCGAATTGGTATGGGGCCCGTGGCCGGCTCTTGGGGAGGATGAGGGGTTTCCCGCCAGTCATGCTAGGACGTTCTACCCAATTCTTATTCTTAACAGGCGCTTTAGGGGGTCGCGATGGACTATGCAGATATTCGTGGTCGGAAAAGCTACATGTATCGGACGGTTTGAACTATGCAGAATAAATGAGCAAAAGTGTGCTGGAACAAAGTTACCTTAGTTAAGATCAGTGGCAGAACTTACCGTGTGAAGAAACTTCGAATTATCTCTTTTTCCCACCACTGCAAGTTTCTGTGACCTCTTCGGCAGTCAAAATGCGGTACGGGATCCAAAATAAGCCTCCCAATTAACAAATTTCCATTGCACCCATTATTTTTCCTGCCTGGAACCTAAGTGGTCGAGCTCTACAACGTTTTCATATTCATCTGGCAGGTCCTGTTCGTACCACAACCACCTGCATACACTTTCAACCTACCGCCACAAAAGAACGTCTCGCATAATGGAGAGACAGAAGACGCCACAGGAGCAAACGCCCACCGAGTTAGAATGTGGTGCACAGCATCATTCTCTATTTCCAAAGCTTCATTATCGGCGTTTGAGCGATAAACAGTAAGTTACTCCTCAATAATGGCTTCGCCGATACCTTGAGCGATATTGGTAAATTTCTAGCAAATGAGGTTTCTTCGATTTACCAGCAATTATTCTTACATCAATTGCAAGTGAAGTTGATAATTTAAGCTTACTTTGACCTATCGCGCTAACTGTTCACTAGAAAATCAAATATTCGACCGTTTGCGATTCTCGACCTTCCTGCGGAGCTTTGTCTGATGATCTTTTCTCTTCTACTTCGTATCAGGTCCGAATATTCAGCGGCGTTTCATGGAGTGATCTTGAAATCGGACACAATTTATTTTGCATCCTACGCCATAGTACACACGGGAATACTTCGGACCTGCCGAGTCCTCAGAGAAGAAGGCCAGCATTTCTTGTACAACCACAACTTTTTTGAGCTTCACGCGGCTCTTGATAGTTCTGATTGGCCTGGCTATGTGCTGGATCCTGCTCCCGTGGTCTCTTTCCGTCCTGAATTGCTTTGTTCTCTGCGCCTGAGGGTTGATGTGGACGGAAAGTGGGAGCCAAGGTTCACGATCGACTGGAGTGGCTTGCGTGCATTTGCAAATCTGCAGAAGCTATATGTTGCGATGATGAGAATGGTTCTCAAGAACGAATCGCGTCCCAGAGATTGCAATAGTTAGAAGAAGTGTCCCATCGTGAACTATATCATCAAAGGAATCGTGGAGTATGTCCCTTGCCAAGTCGAGCTGAACTGGGGTGGTTGGGATTCATTGTTCGTCGCCCAAAAGATATGGATGTTTTTATTTTGGGGGGACGATGGTTATGGAATGATCATCGATAGGAATTTGTTGGAGGAAGTGGCTCGGGATTACGAGCATTGGCGCGGCTGCAAGGTTGTCGTGTAAGTCGAGGAGGAAACAATTCGGATGAGAGCTCGGAAGGCTTCGGTCCGCCATTCTCCGATTACCATCACCACCATCTCCTCACCCACAATAATCACTTTTCACGACCGGTCCATCGAGCCCCATATGACGAACAATGAGTCAATCAGAACACTTGAGTTTCATCTGGACAGTCAGCAAAAACCAGGCCTATTGTCCGCCCGCGGTCATCGTCTTCAACAACGGTCTCGCCAGAGATTTCCAGCTCAATCGAAGCTATCCCGGGACCCCGATCATTCCAGCGAAGCCGTTCAGGGGGATCACACAGGGGATTTGAAAGTATGTCATTGGATAAGGGCGTGTATAGATTAGCAAAACACCAGATGCGTTGATCCAATGGCATGAAGTACCAAACTCGATCGAGTCTACACGTCACTCTCGACATCGCTATAACCTGTCGCCTCTAGCGCTAATCAAATCGAAAGCTTACATTTAAAACGATGAGACTCAACCTTACAACTCGCAATAAATTTCACCAACACTAACATCAAATTTCGCGATTATTCTATTTCGAGATTGCCATATCGGATAACGTGTTCCACCACCCAACCGCTCAAAATCTGCCAAGACTTCTAACATTCATCTTATGTGATTATGTCTGAACAACGAAACGCACTATTACTCCAACACGAAGGGAGAATCCAGCTCGCACTCCAAGCCCTCCAAGCCGGCCAATTCCGAAGCCAAAGGGCCGCCGCTCGTGCCTTTGACGTTAAACAGCGAATCCTCTCTGAGCGCGTTAAAGGAGTCCCATTTATCCTCGAAACACCACCAAATGGTCGGAAACTTACCCTTACCGAAGAGCAAACGCTTGTCCGATACATCCTTGACCTCGATTCGCGAGGATTTGCGCCCCGGCTTTGTGAGATAGCATATATGGCCGATAAACTGCTAGCTATACGCGGTGGAGAGCCAGTAGGCAAAAACTGGGCTGAGAGGTTCGTTACGCGCTCAGATGAGCTCAAGATGGCCTTCAACCGAGCCAAGGATAGGCAGAGGATACTACAGGAAGATCCAGAGATTATTGGCGCGTGGTTCAAGCTCGTTGCAGATACCAAAGCCAAGTACGGCGTCCACGACGAGGATACCCACAATTTTGACGAGATTGGCTTCCAGATGGGTGTTATTGGGTCAATGAAGGTCGTTACAGCCTCCGAGAGACGTACAAGGCCGGAACTCATTCAGCCGGGCGATCGCGAATGGGTTACGGTTATCCAGAGTATCTGCGCCGCTGGGTATGCAACCCCACCCTTCATTATCTACAAAGGACGCGTTCACATCTCTGCGTGGTACGAGGAGGCAGATATACCGCGCAATTGGAAGCTTTCAGTCTCTGAGAACGGCTGGACAAATAACGCGCTTGGTCTTGAGTGGTTGAAGCATTTTGACGCGTATACAAAGGCGCGGCAGGTGGGGGGGTACAGGCTACTCATTTTGGACGGCCATGAGAGCCATCTCAACCAGAATTTTAAGGACTACTGCCTCGAAAATAAGATCCTAATCCTCTGCATGCCATCGCACTCGTTGCATATACTCCAGCCTCTTGACGTGGTCTGCTTCTCGCCGTTGAAGCGCAAGTACTCCCAACGCATCCGGGACTTGGCGCGCCGACGCGTGTACTATATCAACAAGGAAGGCTTTCTCCCTGCCTTCAAAGACGCGTTTTTCGACGTGTTTACAAAAGAGAACTGTCAAAAGGCTTTTGAGGCAGTAGGGCTAGTCTCTATCGACGCGCAGGCGGTATTGGACCGCCTTGAAGTACGGCTACGTACCCCACCAGAACCCCGTCTCCCAGAAATGCCGTGGCAGTCAGAGACTCCAAGCAACACTCATGAATTTGGATCCCAATCCAAGCTCGTAAGCGAGTCTTTTACTCGGTCACCAGTTACTGCGCAGGCTGGCTTTTCCCAGCTTGTTAAGGGCGCTGAATTGATGCTTCACCAAAACGCTCTACTCGTTGCGCGCAACCACGAGCTTGAAGAGCAATTGGCAGTAATGACGAAGCGAAAATCGCGCAAAAGGAAGCGGATCCAGCAAGGTGGTACTATGGAGTATGGGACTGCAGCAGCGCAGGTAGCTGCAGAGGCGTCTGTAGCGCCTCAGGGATCGAAGAAGGCTCGTGGTATCGGTGATCAAGAAATAGCCCGACCAACTCAACGGCGCTGTGGGAACTGCGGCGTAACTGGGCATAATGCGCGAACTTGTAAAAAAGATATTGAGATATCTTCTGAATCAGATAGTAGCACGACGGACTTAGAATCTATTGTTGATAGCGAAAAAATTAAAGAGTCGTAACATGAGATGGTCGTGCCAAGAAATTTTGAGCGGTAGGGTGGTGGAGTACGTTAGTAAAAGAGCGGGTTTTTAGATTAGCGATCAACTTTCAAAAATCCTCTGTATTCTCCCATCTCGAAGGTCTCTCAATCACTTGTTTCCTTCATTCTTTGCCATGCTAACTCTCAAGCAACCTCATCCACATCATATCCAAATCGTGACCACTTCCCACAAATGACCTCTTTAGGACGTTGGGTAATTTTTGGAATAGGGCTAAGGCATGGCCTTTTCTCGTCTATTCTTCAATTTACTTCTACCTATGATAGGAGCTTCGCGTACACAACTTTTAGAAAGTGATGTTCGAGGCTCCGACGAAACATGAAAACAGGACAAATATGTTTAGGGAAGCACACTGCACGAATCGTAGGTTCTTAATAATCCAAAAGTTCAGCGGTCTTCGTGGACATATCGCGTGATCTAAACGATGAAATTTGCACATGATGGGTTCCTGTTTCCTTTTGTCGTCGACAAGTTCCCTGGCGTTGAGTTTGTCCAGCTCCAAGTAATGACATCCAGGCTCTTCCTGCCATAGGTCCTTCTCCCTACAGGCTTCTTATTTCCGTTGGCCGTGGGTGCTTTCCGACTCAATCTAATGTGGAACGCATTCTCAGTAACCACCAGGGAGACTGATCAGGTAGTATCTCATTTTCCTGGATTGAGCTTCAGCGAGACATATGCTGATAAGATTACAATTTTTCCGCTCCGAAGCTAGAGTGGGGAGCCCTTGTTAAAGAAAGAGTACAGTGAAGAGAATTCATAGAAGTGTGGTGATGATGATTGATCTTTCAAGAATTTTAAGCGACGGCAACATCTCGTAGTATATGTAAGGGAATATAGGATGATACATTATGTTCCCCTGTCGGAGACGAAACCGCCATCCTGCAAAAAGTATCTGTTGTGGTAGATGTTCGCATGTTCCGTTGAAGAGAAATTGAATATAGAGATTGAGGAATGAACGCCGCGAGGGAGAAGATAAAGAAAGGAACCTGGAAGTTTGTGCAATATCAAGACGTCGAGGAAGAGGAGATAACTTCCACCGGATGAAGAGGATCACGATGTACTATCGGTGGGATTTTTGAATTGTGAAGTTGTTCAGACGAGACGAGATTGGTGCTTTCGGATGGCACGTGACTGGTTGCTGGGGCATTTCTGTGCTTGTTTGGTTGAGCGAAAGATTGTTTTCCTCCAAGACTCAACTTCCTGCTGCTGCACAACCATCCCAGTCAATTCTGCACAACTAAGACAAATACACTCACCATTATAACAAGACGAGAAACAACCAATTGATGGATCCCCCATTGAAATTCGTCTCGCCAGGCACACCACTGTTCCCCTTGTCTCCTGAACGCGTCAACGGCAATCGACTGCCATACAATGGACATCTTTCAACCTCAACGTCTCATCCGGAGTTTGGCAAACCCTCTTTGGCAACAAGTATGGGCCCTGCAGACCCCTTTATATTCAATCCAAGCTCGCCCAAGTCTCCCACAAAGCACAGCCGGAATAACAGCAGTACTAGTGACGCGCTCGTTCAAGGAATGGTCGCACGGTTTGACGGCCTTACGGTGCGGGATTACAAGGCGAGCAGTGAGCTGGCTGTAAAGAGGGCTGAGATGGCGAGGGAAATGGCTGAGCTGGAGAGGGACAAACTGAAGCGGGAGATGGATACACGGGAAGAAGAGTTGCGCAAGACGAGAGAAGAGGGTAGGAGACTACGGAAGGAAGTAGAAGACGGGCGAGAACGGGAGAGAAAATTCTCAAAGCGTGTAGATGTTCTGGTGGTATGTGATCTCCCTCGTGGTATCTCCCTCGTGGTAGGTGAGAAACCCCTTTGCTAACATTCGACAGGGAGAGCTGCATCGGTCGAAAGAGATGCATGATCATGCCATTGGTGTGTATGAGAAAGAGGTCAAGAAATCGCGAAAGGAGGCATTCAAGGCGAGCTCATCGCTGGTCAAATTACAAGAAGAGCTGAAAGCAACGCGAAACTCCCTACGAATCACACAGTCTGGATTCGAATCAGAAAAGCTAAAGTCTTCGAAGAGGGAACAGGAAGCATTTACGGCGCAGTACCAGTTGGTTGGTCTTCAAGAAGAGCTGGAAAAGGCACGTAAATTGATCAAAGTCATCGAGGAGGAGCGAAACACACTGAAGACAAGTATTCATGAGGAAGAGGTGGCGCGCATTGCAGCCGAGGGCATGATTGCCCTACCAGCTATGAAAGACGGGGACGAGGAGGATTTGCTTCATTCGCCTCGAAAATCGCCTTGGAAGATGTCACGCGAGACACACGTTGATTCCGAGGACAAAGAGAACGTTATGCCCAAGAAAGCGGTCGAATTAAGGGCACTGCACGAGGAGTTAATCCTGGAACGCCGATTGCGCGAGCGAGCTCAAGAACAAGTCGACTTCATGAAGATGGAATGCCAATTCGAGTGCTGCTCATGTCGGATCGCTGAGAAGACAGGCCAGGCATATGTCCACGACAATAGCTACGCTGGAGAAATTGAGCGAATCAAGAAGCAAGTTCCGCAAATGACGCCGCCACCGAGTGTGGTCAATGAGGACGAGCAGATGGAGGAGGCGCCACATGAGGTAAGTTGAACAATAGCACTCTATCATTCCATTATCGATATTGATAAATTTCTGGAACTTTCTTCTTTCAAGTTTGCCAGAAATTTACTGATATCGATCGGAGTTTGGTCATGTTCAATCTCTGACAGCATTTCCATAGGAGACCCCGATTCAGCTCACCAAGACTGAGACAGCCACGCAGAAATCGGAGTTCTCAATTACAGAGGCGCCTCATACGCCTCCAGCTGCTGATGATCTTGATTACATGCACACCGACTTACATCTTCGAGAATTGCGCTCATCAACCGTGCAACCCGACGAAAAAGCCGTCGAAGAAGATGAGGAGGAGCAAGAACCCCTGGACGAACCAGAATCTCCAGAACAACCACCTCATACGCCACACAACCACGCTATTCGAACGGTAACGCATACCACCACAATTCCCATCATGTTCAGCCCTTTTCCCACCAGGAACGAGAACCATATCCCAAAGACACCTCTCACAATCGGCCATCCGCCAATGTCTCGAGCACCAGACTCACCTTTCGTCCCACCAAGCGCCTTCAAGGCAGACGGCACGCTCGACCGCGAGGCCGCTCTGGCGCAAATTCGCGAGCGACGCGGTAGGGCTCGAAGTATCGCCCTAGGCCAGGCTACGCCTAAGAAACAAATGGTGGAGGGAGTTGGCCGACGAGACATTAGTGCGCCTGCACTCAGTACGTGGACCAAATAAAGCTAACAAACAGCAGAGAGTGCGGACGCTTTTTGAATTTGTTGAATGGATTGCTTGGCCTTCAATGGATGAGTTGTTTTTGTATGATACTTCTTTGAGCATTGGGTGCATAGCATGGCGTAATGGTTCTTTTGGGAATTGGATGGTGTAGATTGAGGATTTTTTGCTTATACATATTCCCAGGAGCGTTTTTGGTACGCGGGTTTGTAATATGAATAGGCTTGATGCTTCTGATATTTGAAAGTCGCGTCTTTTATTGAAGCTGATTTTCGCTTTTGCATTCTTGTAATTAAGATGAATATTGACAAATTTCTGGTGATATTTTGGAATCGGGTTTTAGGAATTTAGGAATATTCATTTTTGATCAGCATATTTTCCAAAACTTTACCGATATCGATCCGAACTTGGGTTATGTGTATGCTTACATACTTCGCTTGCGTATGATTGCCGGGTTCGGAATAGCGGATCCACTTCTTCACGTCGCGTCTTCGCGTCTTCGCGTCTCCTGTCTGTTCACCACTTCGTGACAAGCTACTAGAATGCTGTCGAGCACATCTTCACCACCTTTTTGCTATGGCTGCTTTGTCTTTTTCCTGAATTTGTATCCAGGTGACTCGCCAGCCTGGTCACATTGTTGGGTCCCGATCTGGGCATTAAGGAATTGAATCCAGGTGTAAGCAAGATCGCGCAATCTGTTGCTGTTAAGTCTGGTGTGAGTGTGGACATACTCCGCCTACAAGTCCTGCGGGATCTTCTCGATTACTAACACGATTTCGATGCCAGATCCATCTATGCGAAACTCAACTTCGTATCATACTCCCGCAGTGTCGCCCATATTCTGGAACCATTTTATACCAGCAGGGAGGTCGAGCAAATGTCAGGGCGTATCAATTGGGAAATAAACTCCCAGAAGAAGCACTTCATCTTCTGAGAATCGCTTGTGAGAAACGCATTGATTTCCTAGGCATCTTACATAACCTCATGATGGGAGAATTCGCAGGACGGACCGTGTTCTGCACGAGCAACGGATTATCGGGTTTCGCTCTTGCTGCGAAGCCGGGCGATGAGGTCGCGTTATGGAAAATTATTAGTTGCCCTGTTATTGTGAGGAAATCGCAGGACGTAGATAAAGGAGCGGAGTATTGGAAACTGGTTTCGATGGCTTATGTCGAGGGTATGATGTGATACCATAACCCCATCCCACAATCGACACCAACTTACTCACCGCCGCTCCCGCCGCTTCCGTCCAAGTGAGACCAATCGCGCCATCCTTCTCCTCAATCATAATATCAGCGCCGAGGTTCTAAGAGTAGGGTGGGAGCACACCCGCATTTGTTTACGAAGTCACCAAGACATGCTCGATTTCATGGGACGACAAAACACAAATCCTTCATTATTGGACGCGCCCTCAGGCTGGAACTGTGCCTCGAGGAATACACCTATTTCTGCGGACTATATACTTTACAACCCTCCCATCACCCAACTCCAGCTCTCATCACTAGAATCGTACAGCAATTGCCACAACTCCAGGAGTTGCAGGTATACTTGACCTCAACCAAGGCACTCACGGTCAATCACTACCCACACCGATACGGCTATCAAGATACCACCATCGAATGGCTGTTAACACTCAAAACAGTCAGAAATCAGAAGCGGAGCAAAATCTTCAGCGGTTATCACCATCAGGGCTCAAGGAACTCCGAAACGTATTTGCAAGTTTCCATGTACTCTCCAACGCGGAGTGCCGGTAATGGCGTGCCGATGCGGCGCCAACCCTCCTGTTAACTACCCGGAATCACGCAAAGACGGCGATTGTGTCTGTTACTGTTTCGATCAAGACAATGTTGATTTAGAAGGATATGAGAATTGGGCTAAGCGGACTGCGTGTCATCGTCCAGTGGAGGCTGCGGAACTGAACCCTTGCTGGTGGACGAATGAAATAGAGTATCAGCAAGATGTTACTGCGAGTCAAATGAAAGAGTGATGCAGATCCCCATGATCCTTAGGTGCAGATCAAACATGGTGAGAACGACTGTGATGGCACACCTGGATTGAATCGCAGGCGCAGAATAGCACAGTCAGTTGGCGACGATAGCAAAAGTCTATGCTGCTCCATGATATCCACGGACTGGTGGGTATTGACACAAGGCTTGACAGAGCAGCCAATTTTGAATATGCTCACGAATATCAGCGGATGTTCAAGTCAGTAAATTGGCCCGCGTGCTGGTCCCATGTCCACTATTCTTGATTAGATGCGGTCTTCCTGTGTCGGAATATTAAGATTCTTTGATTCATGATACAAGGTCTTGACAGCCCCGAGTCAGACATCCGTGCTGCCAGTGCGGTTGTCAGTGCCATGCAGTGCTTCCTGCTCATTCTCGCTCGCCGTAAACTAGGACCCATAGTAATATGACCGTTGTGATATCTTCAGACCGTCCCTGGCTGTGCCTCCTCCTTCACTCTTTGCATGTCGCTTAGAATTGATCTGTAAATTGTTAGCGATACGCACTCCCCTTATTCTCGGCAGCGCAGACATACCCAACGTCATGCTCATAGACACGTCTGTATTCTCCACCATTTTCTGGAACTCCTCAAAGCTAATCTTGCCATCCCGATCCAAATCTGCTTCCATAATAGTCTTATCCACAATCTGCTGCAACTGCTGGTCCTTCAAATTACTTCCCACCATCATCTTCAACACGATAAACAACTCTCCGTTGCTAATGAAGCCATCCCGATCGATATCGTAGACTTTGAATGCAAACTTGAGTTTCTCCTCTTTGTTTCCCTTCGAGGAGAAGGCAGAGAGGCCGGAAACAAATTCTTGGAAGTCGACGTCGCCGCCACCGTCTTCGTCGAAGATGGCGATCATGCGGGTTGCAAGCGGATTGGAGGAGACTTGAGGGAGAGAGAGGAATTCTTCACGTTCTATTGTGCCGCTGTTGTCCTTGACGCGCTATCAGCTGGTCGGTAGAAGAGGTGGTGAGGTGTAAATAGTGACCTTGTCCAGTTTCATAAAGCGTTTCCTTAGGCGGTCGACTTCCTCTCTGTCGAAGTTGGAGCCCTGAACAATGTTCTCGAGTAGCTGGGAATTGGCGTTGCCCATCTTTGCGGTTGTGTGGAGAAGGAGAAGTGAGCTTCAGCCGCAGGATGTTGATCGAGGGGGGTTTGAGGCCGCCTGATGGGTCAGCACGTAATCTATGTAAATATCACGGGCACTATTGTGATCTCCGTCTGTATTCTCCCATCCACAATCAACAACAATCACAATGACTTCTCACGACCTCCCGATGAACATAGCCTCCACCATTCAATCCGCTTCCCTGAACCGCAATCCCGATCCCCGCCATGACCTCAATCCCTCCACTGCGGCCAGCGCAAAAGAGCCCGTCACTCTCCACGACGATGCATTATCCGACCTCGAAGATGAAATACCACTATCAGTCCTCCGACCGGTGCCCCGGCGGCACGACATGCCTCCACTACCAGATTTGAGGTTCGAACAGAGCTACTTGAAGAGTATTGAGCATGCTGGAGGATGGCTTGATATTGGGTACATAACCGTGAGGGATCAGGTAGGTCACATCCTCCCCTCTAGAGGAACAGTTTGGGACTGGAGTCAGGAGAAATGCTGACTGTCTAGGTCGTTTTTCCATTGGTACAAGGGACGGTATGGTCACTGGTTTTGTTCGGATGGAGACATTGGAATCGCGCGAGCAAGTTGTCCGGTGCGAGCATTGGTGCTCGGGTCAGGAGATGGTGGTGGGGCGTCAACAATTGGAATTTCGCCCCTCAAAGGAAGAGCACTTTTTCTATGGACGCGAGAGAGGTAGGTTATCGAAACAAGCGCGTCTCGGTCTTGAATCAACAACGAATGAGGACAGGCATATGATACGAATCATTCGTCAATCAGTGCTATTAGATCCTATTGAACAGCCTACAAGTTCATGAACACTACTTGATAAGGTGGATCAAGACCGCGGCGCGCTGATACAGCATCAGGGGCTAGTGCTGACGAGCTGCGCAGTTCTACATGAGGTAGATGTGGGTACGACGCCGAGTACACAATCAGACCAAGAACTGGCTTATAACTTCGGACTGTGTCACTTGAGGTGTCTGGATTTATCTGGTGCAGCGACAGTGCACATAACCGGAGGGTAGGCTCCCAGAAATGCTAGCAAGCTTTCAATGTGAGGCCGTCTGATTGCAACCGACACCTTTCTGTCACACTAAAAAAACGAATTTGAGATCCCCCACCAACCACGAGATCAATTCATTCGTCACAAAACTATCTGTGAGCAAGATTTGGTCGAAATTGGTACATTTAAGTGTGCTGAATTCTGCTACCTCGGGGAAGACTGATCCGAATATAGTTAGTACTCCCAGATTCCCTGTTGGACCGTATTGGCCACTTCTTGCTCACAATGATAGACTAGTTCTAGAAGTGCTTAAAATACTTAGTGTAACAACGCCCTGTGGGTTGTATGCTTATTACAAATCCCAGTCTCGTTATACCGGACAACATCTTTACTAAATGCTTGACCCCTGATTCGCTGTATTGTGTAAGATAGTACAGATCACGCTGCCAAATTGCGAGATGTTGTTGCGGGCGAAATATATATAGAATTCGACAACTTACGACCAGGGATTAGCAGTATATGAATTGTTCCTGAAATGGTTACCTATGTAAGAGCGGAGGCTAGGTTCACTATCGCTCCAAAACAATACTTCTTTCCGCATCCACTTTGGGTTCGCCTATTTTCAACCTTATCTCCCGACTTTGGATCCCTATCATTTATTCCATGGGCACTATTGAGCCTCTGTCACACAACAGTGGAGAAAGAGATTCGGAAGGCGATCGAATGATTGTATCGACGTATACACCGTGAAGGTTCTGATCAGTACGTTAGAACTACATGGACCGCAATCTACAGATACTTTTCTCCACTTTCGCAATGATCTTAACTCATCCGGTGGGATAGTGTCAAAAATCACTTGACAATTCATTATCCCGCCTTTCGCAAGATTCAAAACTACCACAGCGTAGAAACGAATCCGGGCGGTTTATCCCTGAGATTCTCCTGCAATTCCCTCACTCGAAGCTCTTCTATATCAGAGCGGTTGATATAAAGGAAGGAAAGGGGAGACACTCCGAATTTCCATAGAAACATAACGAATGGTATACTAAGAGGGATTGCTGACATGAAAGGACCTCGACGATATGGCTCGAATACACGAAGACCCTACTACAAGAGAGTTTTCAATCACCAGCCATTCTCGCGAACCGTTGAAGAGTTGTTTGGAATGAATGGGCAAAATTGAAGTCAGGTCCTGTAGCGCTCGACTCACGAATCCATTTCCCCGGCTCTTTGGAGAAACTTGGATGCGCGGATTCGCGCGATGAGATGTTTGTATTAATACAGTTCCTGGAAGAAAAGAGGGCCGGGCCTTTCAGCCTCGAAAGGACGGGTTGAACTCAAAGCTTGTACCATGTTTTATCGGTTGTTTTCCGTTATGTGGTAAGTCGTCAAAATTGGAAATTGTCTCGACTGCTTTTCCTGAAATTGTAATCGATTCGCAATTTTCTGAAGACCGGAATAGTCTTTGAGACACATATTTGTGCGACTCTATGATGGATTTGATAAGTCCATAGGTGGTTCTACAATCAAGTCATCAATTCAAATCGGCTTCGACCTTTCGAAAAGGAGAGAGGTTGTATCTTGCTGCAAGACTATACAATCTGAGAACAACATCACTGAAATTCCAACAAGACAAAATACAATTCCGAGTACCCGCTACGCCAACACTTCCCTATCTACCAGACCAAGAACAGCGTAGCGTATCCTCACAGCAAACCATATCGAAGCAAACATGGTTTCCATACCATTTACATCTAAAACATTGAATCATGAATCCAGCACCGTCGCCGATTTAAAATCGCACGCAGTCAACACTCCTCCCACTCAACATCCCCAACGCCAACACAATCCATTTCCTCCACTCCCCCTCCAAACACCCAACATCCAAAACCTTCAACCATCCCACTGCCTCATCCTCTCCTTAAATACCCATTCAAAATTTCAATTATAATTTCAATTATCATTCATAAGTTCTATTCTCATAAGTCATATCTCATACCCGAACGCCTTTGTAAAACCCCATCGAAAATCGCCATTGCTCAAGCCCCTGCCTTTTCCCCCATATGAAATCATCCACCGGTGAACTCCGCCCATTCAGGATATTTAAGTATATAAATCCATATCTCCATCAGCGTCCTCCAAATCATGCAAAGCATCCTCTCCTTCCGCCTCATACATTTCACTATCATCACTCTCATCCGTGTCACTGTGGTTGGGCAAAACGTGGATGTGACCATCCTCAAGCACCACCTTTGCGGTTTCCCCATCTTTAATGGCGCCTCTGAGGATGAGAACAGCCATGCGATTAAGAACTTCCTTCTCGATGAGACGAGCGAGAGGACGTGCACCGTAGGCAGGCGAGTACCCAGCAGAACCAAATAGTCAAGAACATCTTTAGTCATCTCAATCTTCACATCTCGCCCGTTCGCCTTGAGACGCTTCTGTATCTCTTGCATGCGTACATCAACAATGCTCCTAATTTCCTTCTTGGTGAGACGGTTGAAAATGACAATGGAGTTGATTCTGTTGAGGAACTCAGGAAGGAAGTAGTTTCTCAGAGCATTCATGACGAGCTCCTTGGTGGTAGGGTCGATCTTTCCACTTGGTGCCGTGGGACGAGAGAGATATTCGGCTCCCAAATTGGACGTCATGACAACGATGCAGTTCTTAGCGTCGACAACACGACCCTGGCCATCGGTAATGCGACCGTCATCCATGAGCTGGAGCAAGACGGTTAGAACTTCCTTCGCAGCCTTCTCAACCTCGTCGAAGAGCAGGATGGAGAAAGGCTTGCGACGAAGTGCTTCAGTGAGTTGACCGCCTGCATCGTGGCCAACGTAACCTGGCGGAGAACCAATCATTCGACTTAGTGAGTGACGTTCTTGATACTCAGACATGTCAAATCGGATCATGGACTTCGAATCGTCAAAAAGGAATTCAGCCAGAGCCTTGGTGAGAAGTGTCTTACCCGTGCCGGATGGACCGCAGAACAGGAATGATGGTGGTTGATTTGGATTGGCTAGACCAGATCGCTGGAGACGGATGGCGTTTGACACTGAGTTGACAGCTTCGCGCTGTCCAACAACGATCTGCCCAAGAGCCTTCTCCATGTTGAGGAGCTTGTCCTTCTCTGAGGTTCTTAATCGCGTGACGGGAATGCCAGTCCAGCGAGCAACGATCTCGTTGATCTGATCTGGACCGACAGAGTCGGTGATGAGGGGAGCCTCGCCAAATGAACCACGGCGCTGATTAGCTTCAGCATCTTGCTGCTGCTTCTCCTTTTCGAGTCTGTCGATACGTGCTTGCAGGTCGGGAATAGCGTAGTACTGCAAGTCGGACGCAGTGGCAAAGTCGCGATTACGATCTGCTTCGGCGAGCTTAACCTTGAGATTGTCGAGGCGCTGCTTGAGCTCCTGGATCTCTGAAGATCGGCCTTTCTCGGATTCGTACTTTTCGCGTAACGGTTTTAGTTCTTCTTCCAAATTGGCAGCTTCAGCCTTCGCTTCGCGGAGCCGTGTCGCAGAGGCTTCGTCCTTTTCTCGGCTCAAAGCGTGAATTTCGATTTGCAGTTGTCGTAGTCGTCGTTCGTAGTGGTCGATGATTTCAGGCTGAGAGTCGCGAGCGACTCGAACAGCTGCTGCGGCTTCATCAATGAGATCGACAGCGGAATCGGGCAGCCGTCGTTGTGTGAGGTATCGTGGGGCAAGAGCGGCTGCAGCAACGATGGCACCGTCAAGGATAGTGACACCGTGGTGAGTTTCATACTTCTCCTTGAGACCACGGAGGATGGAAATGGTCTCTGGGATGGTTGGTTCTTTGACAAGAACTTGCTGGAAACGTCGTTCGAATGCCTGGTCTTTCTCGATGTACTTGCGGTACTCGCTGAGTGTGGTTGCACCGATGCAGTGGAGTTGTCCACGGGCGAGCATGGGCTTCAATAGATTGGCAGCATCCATGCCGCCTTCACCGCTAGAACCAGCACCCATCAGCAAATGCATCTCGTCGACGAAGAGCACGATCATGTCCTTTGACTCTTCAACCTCCTTGAGTACACCCTTCATGCGTTCCTCGAATTCTCCGCGGTACTTGCTGCCTGCAACGAGTGATCCGACGTCCAGGGAAAGGAGTTTGCACTGGGCGAGATTCGTTGGTACATCAGCGTTGACGATTCGTAGAGCCAAACCTTCGACAACTGTGGTCTTTCCGACACCGGGCTCACCAATCAAGACCGGATTGTTCTTCGTTCGTCGGGATAGAATACGAACGACTCTGCGAATTTCCTCCTCTCGACCAATGACTGGATCTATCTTTCCTTCTCGTGCCATTGCAGTCATGTCGATTGTGAATTTCTTCAGGTTCTCGTTCTCTTCCTCTGCGTCTGCCGTCTTGGAATCCACGCGCTTTGTGCCTCGAATAGCCTGAATTGCTTGGTCGACTAGATTCGGACGTGGAATGTTGGCCTCGGCCAAACATTTTTGGATTGTGGTGTCCTGGACGAGAGCTTGTATCAGATGATCAACGGCAATGAAGCTGTCCTTCTGTGTCTTTTGTAGTTCATTTGCGCTTCGGAGGACTTTCGAGAGTTGCGGTGATAGCGGGACAGACTCTGGTGGTGGATCTTGAGATGGAAGGCGAACGAGTGCTTTCTTGAGTGATCGATCGAAGGCTTGCGGGTCGCCATTTGCTCGCTCGATGATTTGTTTGAAAAGAGGCACCGAAGATCCAGCATGCGAGGCGTGGCCTTGTGGGTTTTGCTGGTCTTTTGAAAGATCTGGTGGGGGATCTATGAGTGACACTGCGAGATGCAGCGGCATCATTTGGGCGTGTTGATATGTGACTGCAAGTTGGTTGGCATCGACAAGAGACGCCTGAGCCTTGTCGGTGAATTGCATTCCACTGGCCATGATTGCTCTGGTATAAGCTCGAAGCTCTGTGGTGCTCTGGGTATGTGTGTGGTTAAGTTTGTTGTATGTGCTGAAGAGAAACGGCCGTGAAGGGAGTTTTATATGCAAGAATGTGAGGCCAGAAAGCACTGGATAGTACAGGGTGATTCTAGAATGATCGTGGTGTGATATGGGTCAAGGTCGAGCTTGCTGGCCCATTTGGGCATCATCAAGAATGTACGAGAAGATTCCATCTTGTCAGGGTACGTCATAAGGCTGCCCGACTCTGCCTTGCCGTCTATTGGCACAACTTGGATGTCGACCTCACGAGCTTGAAACTTGAGAGATTTGAATATCTTCCATTTCGCAGTTTGGCATTGGTGTATCTACCTACAAGCATAATGGCTGTCGTCTAAGCAGAAGTGGGTTGAGAACTTGGCCGAAAGAGGAATGATTCAAACAGGGCCGGCCAGTATGGAGGAACGCGGCTCGCAAGAGATTGCCATAATTCACACTTCAGAATTCCACATTTGACATTCAAGCATCTCTCTCGTTTTCCAACCTCCTACATAATCTCGATTGCCGTGGGAAATCGTACATTTGCAGAAGAAACAGCCAAATGCTGGTCGCAATCGGGAAACAAACACCCCTGAATACGCCATACTCCTTCATCGCCGTATCAATCCGATGCGTAGCAATACTTCGTGCTCGCCCCGAGTCCCAGCAAACATGTAACAAGAGATAGAAATTGAAACGCAACATCTATTGAGCGCGCTCGTAAATTCCAGCAACCATAGCGTGATCACGCTCGAATGGTTCTAGAGTCAACTGCTCCTTTGGCTTGATGCGCTCTGATCTCAGCTTTTCGACTTCTCGGGCAAAGACGACCTCTGGCGCTGCGGTTGAATCGATACAGTTGGCCTTGATGGAGACGACAACACCACCGCCGACCTTAAGGAATTGATGTGCGTTTAATCCGACAATACGGGCTTGATCCGGCTGGGCAACATCGGCGAAGATGCAGTCGACCATGCTGACGAGCATGCGGTACTTCATGGGATGCCTAGCGTCCTCGACGATTGGAATAACGTTTGTCCTGTGTGTAGCCATGTTGACCAGATCACGACCACTTCTGTGGGAGAACTCGACGGCGTAAACTGTGCCCTCCTTTCCAACCAAATCTGCGACGTGAGATACTGAGGTTCCGCTCGCGGCTCCGAGGTAGAGGACCTTTGCTCCAGGGAACATGTAGATGTTTTCCTGAGGCATGGACTTAGCAACTCATCCATTGCCAAATAAGGATGTTCTTACCATTCCTCCGATGATACCAGCAGCAATCTTTGATCTGAAAGGGTTCCAGACTCTGTATTCGACTGAGGTGGGAGGTGCGGCGTCACCGTTGGCGGCAGGTGCGACTGTGTTCTGAACGACTATGCGCTTTTCGCCGTATACGGACTCTCCAGGGGTGAGGTTGACGGTCACCAGCATGTCTTCTTTTCCTCTTTGTAACGATTAGCAAATGTCAGTTGAAAAAAGCTTCGTTCTGGAAAGCATACCGTGCAACGAAAACACCCTTGTGGCGACCCCAAGGTTCTGGACAGAATCATTAGCATGCCGACTAGATAGAGATCTTCTGGTAAGCATACCAATGATCACCTTGGCTCCTCCAGCAGCTCCACCGCGTCCACCACCACGGCCACCTCTGTCGCCTCCGCGACCTCTTGGTGCTCCGCGGCCACGTCCTCCACCACGGTCGAATCCGCCACGTCCCCCACCGCGTCCGCCTCGGTCGCCGCCAAAGCCACCTGTAACCTGTTAGTCCGAAGCTCCAAAGAGCAAAAATGATCTTGAAAGTGAATGTGGAGAAGAGGTCAAAATCGACGAGCGCATAGCCGCCCGAAAAGTGTTCTGGATGTAGAGCTGAGAGTACATGAGGTACACACTGCTGTCCATGAAGAAGGGACAATTCAGAAAGATCGGAGCTGCGAAGAATGATACCTCTTGATCCACCGCACGCACCTCTGCCTCCACCGCGGCCACCGCGACCACGGTCGCCTCCTCCACGAGAACCTCCACGTGGTGGTCCGAAAGCCATTTTATTTGTTGTTGTATGAATAAAGAAATTGGGAGTTGGGTCGTATATGGGGTTCGGGGGGAAGGTTGCGAAAAGAAGCTCCGTCTTGCTCGAAGTTTTTTCTCAAGATGGAGGCAGGGATTATTTCGGCGTCTAAGCGAGGGTGGTCTTGGCACGACGACCATAATTTTGGAAAAACGTAAACCATCATCTCTGTTAATCCGCATTCCGAAGCCTTCGTTAACGTTGTAAACCTCGCAAGCTGATGGCTCTCAAGTATAAATTAAGAAGAAGTGTACTTTAACACATCGCCCATAATGACAACGACTCATTTCTTGCGGTCACAGGAATTCCACAACACTGGAGGGAAGGAACGAAGCTGTACTCCTAAACTTCCGCTGCCAGGAGTGCTCGGACTGCTTGTAGAAGGACTTCTGGCGCGAGTTTACAGATTCTGGCCCGCATATCACCTATCAGCAGCGACGCTTGTTTATGGGCCCGCTCTATTTTCAGCTATACAGAATGGTTCCTGAGTGCAGGAAGTGTACCAAGGGGCAATGGCAAGATTGTCGAATTGCGGGAAGGTCGCAGCTAGGAGAGATAGGGAGAGCAAAACTGTCTGATGGTATTCGCAATCACTTTGGTAGCGGACCTGAAGATGATCCGCATCTGATTGGATGTCCTACCAATATCAATGCTGTTTCGTGTCATCTGATTAGATTTGATATTGAGATTCGCTAATGACTCCTAAATAATTTCAATCTAGCCTTGTAAATTCGCAACCATTCCAATTCCACAGCCCAACCTTTTTTTTTTTCTTGTTCCAATGATGATCATCAACTTGACAAAAATAAGAATATCTCTCGATCCTTTTGCTCGCTGAAAATCATGCGAACCAGAAGGGAGTCCGCGCATTTCCTTCTTGAGTGAACAGTATTTCGCGCATAGAATCGCCGAAGCAATTTGACTCCCGAAGCTTTCCATCGAGGTAAAATCGTTGTAGCAAATTCCAAACCGCGAAGCCTATTAGAAGAGGTGTGGCGGTGCGGCACTAGTGGTGGCGCTTGGTCTGAGCTTTTTTCCACACCACGAATTGCAGTTCCAAAATGGCCAAAATCTGATTCGGACTCCTTCACGACAACTCGACAACCATATCACAACGTCAAAATGGTGAGCAAGAGCCTCTACCCTCTCTTTTACCCCGAGAGATCGCATACTGGAGAGTCTGGAGCTTACTGGCATCAACATTGAACTCTGGCGATGCCAACTTTGCGATCAACCCACTTCTCGCATTCTGCCTTCAAATGCGCTATGCTATGGATTCATGCTGACTTGCCTCGCTCAGGTTCGATACGCCAGTAATCCCATTGAGAACAGCAAGTCTGCACGAAGCAGAGGCTCCTACCTGCGGTAAATCTTGATACTCGTTCGAAATTCCTTCCACGACTAATGGACAACAGTGTTTCTTTCAAGAACACCCGCGAGGCAGCCCAGGCCATCAATGGCATGAAGCGTGCGTCAATCTCACCCACGATTACATACAGAAACTAACCCGGACCAGTTCAGCGCGCCTTGGACTTCCTTGGTAACGTGCAAGAGCACAAGGAGGCCGTCCCAATGAGACGTTACGCCGGAGGAACTGGTCGTTGCGCACAGGGTGAGTTCAATCACTCTTCCGAACAATGGGAATTGCGATGGGTGGAGGCATTTGGGGATGGATAAAAAGAGGAAATGGATATCAAGAACAAGGTCTAACATGCATTTTCTACAGGAAAGCAGATGGGTGTCTCCCGTGCCCGCTGGCCAGTCAAGTCCGCCGAGTTCCTTCTCGGTCTCCTCAAGAACGCCGAAGCCAATGCCGACACCAAGGGCCTCGACACCTCCAACCTCATCGTCAAGCACATCCAGGTCAACCAGGCACCAAAGCAGCGAAGACGTACTTACCGTGCTCACGGTCGTGTATGTTGAGCATCAAAAAGATGGAAGTAGAGGGAAAGCTAATCAGGACAACAGATCAATCCATACATGTCGAACCCTTGCCACATTGAAATGATCCTGACCGAAGCCGACGAGGTTGTTGCCAAGCCATCCAAAAGCCTTGAACCCCGATTGAACTCGAGGCAGCGTGGTGCCGCTGTCCGCCGTGCTATCACCGCCGCATAAGCGTTGAATGGCAAAGAATGATTTGGGCGAACAAAAACATAAACAATTTCACACGATTCGGGTCCTGCTTGCTGGGGGTGGTTGCTTCCACAAAAGTGTGAAATATAGGCGTCTAGAGCGGGACTACTGGCCGGTCGGTTGGTCGCAAATCCAATATGACGGATTGATTATCATACTAAACATAACCCGTGTCTTGTTGATATTTGCTTTCGAGCGATGAGCGATTGTTCTTGCTAATTATCTCCTGACATGCTCTCTTCATCAACCATCAATCACTTCCAAACCCAATTATCGCAGAGAGTACGTACGGTTACGAGTTCGCAAACGACGTGCAATTATTGAAGCGTGTTTAATGGAAGACTGGATGGAGAATAGATGGTCGGGTGCATGCACGTGAATAGATAATGGCTCATCCAATTACAGTCCAGCTAGATGATCAAATAATTGTCTGTAGATGACGAAAAAAATGGCGTGCTACTTGCTTGGACAAAGCTTTAAGCTTGCAGTTCCCCCCGCGTTTCTATCTCTCCGCAGTTGAACAACAAACTCGATCAGAGACGTAACAGTATGACAGCTCAGCTCACCTAATCTCAAGCTCCACGCCGCCACGGCATGCCCGTCTATCTTTGACATCCAGCAACCTACCGATCTCGTAAATGTCACCCATGGCCTTCCGCAACTCGCTGCAAGGGCAAGCCTTTCCCAACAACATCTCCGTAATTCATAGCAATGATGCTTGCTAGACAGGCGGTTCATCCCGAATCTCTCCACACTTTGGTGGGACAATGACGTCCCACGAGCTTCATTTCTTCGTCCCAGCGAAAAGTAGCCATTTTCATGTCCATCTCCTGACGTGTGGACTCGCGATGATGGCAGTCTCGCACAGGTACGCGTAGAGCCCGTCTGCCATGTATTTTCCCTTGTCGGCCAGCATCCTTCAAACACAGTACTCGTATAAATAGACGCGTTTGCCCCTTCTGTTCGAATTTTCACTTCGTTCTATCCGGGCCCACACTTGACGTTTGATGTTACCCTCCGTTGGTACTTAAGTCGTCTAGTTTTCCTCCCGTCTAGAATACTCCTCGGAAACGTAAACACCTTCGGGCCTTTTACAACCTCTTTCTAGAACGTCCTCTTTCTAGAACGTCCTTTTTCAACTTCGCTGCAGAGTTTTCTCGGATCTTGTCCCGTTCGACGTTGAAATATACCTCTTGAACGACATCGATCCGCAATTTTCCTTCCTGCTATCGATTAGCATACCGGTAGAGAAAGTGGTTGTTGCGTAGCACTTGGAATACAGGCTTCGAACAAAACCCGCCACTTTCGTACAGCTCATACACACAATACGACACGACAACCGCAATGTCGTCCGTGTCGAAGAAACCAGTATTCGTAGCGACCCATCCCCGGGCTTGCTCAACAGCTTTCGAGCGGGTATATGCTCCTACTTACAACGACCTGCAAGGGTACTGATCAATAGGCTAATCTGCTACCGACAATAGGTCTTCATGACCTGTCGAGATACGCTTCTATGTGTTCATGAACCATTTGGCGATGCTTGGTATTTTGGTCCTGAGAGGCTTGCCGATCGTTATACGGAAAAGCAGGCTAAAGAAGCTGTTGCAGCGAATGGGTTTGAAGATGCGACTTTCAAAGGCATCTTTGAGAAGATGGAAAAAGACAATACAGAGGTTCGCTGAGCTCCCTCTTTCCGATCATCACTTCACCTTTCCCTGCCGTTCCTTGAGGTTTCTCACTCTCCCGGAAGGAGACGGAGAGTTGATCCTATTTTGCTCCTCTGGTGGACTTCTTGATATCAGTCTTGTCCACAGACCTTACAATCCTTTATTCATAATACTGCACCGCTTATTCTTCGGCTCCCAGTTCTACCATCTCACAATCATGATAGGGAAAGAGAATCTTCATCAAGGACATGGCCCAATATTGGATTCCTCAGGACGGAAAGCCCTCTTCCATTGCCCCTTCGTTGGTTAACTACAAGCGCGGAGTTGGCACAAACGGCGAGAGCAACGGCGAAGGTCACATCGAAGTTAACGTTGCACCTTCCAAGGATGCAAAGGCTGTCAAGGAGAACGGATATCCATATGACACCTTTGCAGAACCGAACAATCCAACCATCATCCCAGAGGCTCTCCTGAAGCAATTCCACTTCACCTTCTTGATCCGCCACCCAAGATCAAGCATTCCTTCTTACTACCGATGCACGATCCCTCCATTGGACAAAATCACGGGGTTCTATAATTTCGACCCTAAGGAAGCTGGATATGCCGAGCTCCGCGCTTTGTTCGATTACCTTCGCAGTGTTGGACAGGTTGGACCAAAAGTTGCCGCTCAAGAAAACAAGACTAATGGAACGAATGGGACCAACGGCCACAGCAACGGCGTGAGCGACAAAGTCGACATTTGCCTCGTTGACGCTGATGATCTTCTCGATGCCCCATACGCCATCATCGAAGAATTCTGCAAAAGTGTTGGCGTGCCATTTTCCCGCGACATGCTCAACTGGGACAACGAGGCTGATCACAACGCCGCCAAGGAGGCTTTCGCGAAGTGGAATGGATTCCACGAGGATGCCATTCACTCCACCGAGTTGAAACCACGCACGCATGTAAGTTGCTTCCCCAAAGCTCTTTCTGCTCAATTCACGATACTTTCCACCAATCTTCCCCTTCCTATCTCGTCCACGCAGCTCGATCAGTCTCTAATGAGTTATTGACATCCCAGAAGAAAACGATTAAATCCGATGAGGAACTCTATGAGGAATGGACGGAGAAGTATGGCAAGGAGGGTGCTGATATTATACTTAAGACTGTCAAGGATAATGAGGGGCATTATGAGTATTTGAAGCAGTTTGCTATTAAAGTTGAGAAACTATTCTAGATACTTAAGCGTGGATTAGGTGGGTAAGGAAGTATGGTATTATGATTACGTTGGGCTTGATATAGATTTCTGGACAAGTTGCGTGCGACGATGGTATGGTATAGTAGGGAATAGGATTAAACGGGCTGGATGGAAAAGGGGATGGTTAACTTGGAAAGTATATTTGGTTCTTTATAATTTAGTGGGAATGATGACGAATCCTCTTACCTTGGGTTGCAACAAACAAATATATCTACTCTTTTCTCCAAACTCAATGATATTTTACCCCCCTTCAACCCTTCTCCCCTCCCCCAACCTATTGCTCTCCCCACTCTCTCCGACCAAACTGTTACGCAGAGGCTATGACTCAAGTAATATAGCTGGATTTGGCTAACCCGTACAGTGGGGTTCAAATAGTCCGGGGCGACAATATCGTATCAAACGAGTGAAGCGAGGTTTGTAAGATATAAGAGTCGTGAATTGTGCGAAGATAACTGAAACAATAGCGATGTAACTAAAGAGTACTATGAAAGTAAACTTAAGAGTAGAACAACGAGACTTCTGAGGGAGCAGAGTCTCGTCCATAATATAGGAAATCCTCCCATAAGGCTCGAAGCCTAATGCATGAGCCAGCACGTGATCCCTAGGATCCTGTGTAACATTCAACCAATCATAAAGAAACAGACTGGTGCGTATTTGAATGCACATGAATGCAGTCAAATACAACCGAATACCATTGAATACATGTCCACGTGACAGTATCCGTAACAGAAAGATAATTAAGAGGCGTAATTCGGCCAAAGTAAGGCGAATAAAAACATTTTAACGACTTAGATTACCGCGTTTTCGTACGTATATAAAAGATAGCTATTACGGGACGGTAGCTGGAAAGACGCAGCATACTCGTAGCCAAAGATTGTTTAGATTCAGTTAAAGAGTGAAGGTATCTACAAACAGAGAACCTCAATGAGGTTCTTTCTCTATACTAGGCTCAATCAGGCTTAGGCTCTTAGCCTATACCAACCATGGGTCATGCCCATAACATTACCCCCCTCCTTACCGGGTGTGCAGGACTAAAGAGGGTGTGGTAGGTGGGATAATCAAACAGACAAACGCCATACATCGCTTCTGCCAGCTTGTAGCAGATTCGAAGGCGCTGGCCACCGCTACTCGGTTTCTTCGGGCCCCTGTTTGAGCTCCTATATCTTCGCCGACACCGTCGCCCTTGCTATACTCTGCCTCGAAGCGGTCTAAGTCCTCGACTTCTGTGAATAATGAACGTGGCTGCCAATCGGGATCTGCATAGCCTTTCCATTTGATTAATAACTGACGAACCCAGCCTCGCCCAACCCGTTTCTTCTCTGCGCGAAGTATACGTTCTACTTCAAACTCAGCCTCTGTTTCTTCGGTTTGAGGCACTAATGGTGGCGGCTGGGTATCATCGGATTCTTGTGAGGGCAGTGTGTCGGTTGCGGCTCGGCGGAGTAGGTCAACGTGGAAACGGTTATGGATACCACTTGGCAGGTCAGCCAGCTCGTATACCATCGGGGAGATCTGGTTCTCGACAGTGTATTTGGCTTGCGTCCACGACAGTTTCTTTGATAGCTGCGGAGTATTGATATTCCTAAGGTTCAACCAGACTTTGTCGCCCTTTTTTAACGTTTCGGCAGCTTGACGTGACCTGTTGGCGTCGTTCTCCATCTTCTGCTGGGACCAGGCCATCGCTGCCTGTGCATATTCTTGTGCCTCTTCTATTCGTTGCACAAAGGTCTCGGCATCGGCTGTTGGTGAGTTACTGGGTGAGATTCGTTGTACTTTCTGGATTGGTTCCGCATGGTAGCCGTGGGTTAGATAGAATGGACTCATCCCTGTGACTGAAGAGTCACGATTGTTCAGTGCTAACATAGCCGTAGGTAGTAGCGTTGGCCAGTCTAGTTGGGAGTATGCGATGAAGGCGCGGAGATAGCGTAGAACTTCCTGGTTCATGCGCTCGGTCGCGCCATCAGTCTGTGGATGAAAGGCTGTAGAGAGTCTCTGCTCAATCTTTGTAAGTTCGCAAAGCTTCCTCCAAAAACGACCTGTCCAATTGCTGCCTCTGTCCGACGTCAATGCCATGGGAAATCCGTGGTAGCGATAGTGGCATTGTAAGAACCTTTTCGCGCACTCTTTGGCGCTCATTGTAGTCATAGCCTCCAACGTAACACTTTTGAGGAGGCGATCTGTGATAACCATGAGGTATTTTGGGCCGTTTTCCTCTGCGGGCAAATCAGTCATGAAATCGATTGATAGCTCGCTGTGGAAGCGGGCCGGGATTGGAAGTGGTTTCAGAAGACCTCGCTTCTTATCACGCCATATTCCTGTTCTCCCACATACGTCGCAATTACGTACAAACTGCCGGACTGTCTTGTATTGTTGGGGCCAAAAGAAACTTCTGGATAGAATCGCAAGCGTGCTATCTCTCCCTGGGTGTCCAGTAACATGGGAATCGTGAGTTTGTTGGACCAGCGTTGTTCGCAGCGGTTCCCAATCTGGTACCCATAGGATCCCTCTTCTCGTGACCGCGCCGTGGTCGTCTACTTCGCATTCGGGTAGCTGTACCGACAACTTGAGCTCTGGAGGAAAGGAACGTTCGCCAGTAACTATAGCCGTATGAATAGCTTCGTAGGATTGGTCCTCTGCTATTGCGCGATCCCAGAGAAGTTGTAACTCTGGTTTCTCGAAAAGATCGCATCCTTTTGCAACTGACCGGTTTTGACCGTACCTAGTAGTGGACCGGTGTTGACCGTTTTCGGCAGTCAGCTGGTGTCGACCGTCCAGTCCAGCATTTTGCTGGGGCTCCCGTATAACGTCCCATGTACTATTGGATGTATTCGGTGTATTGACTGGGCAGATAAGGGCTTGTATTGCGATTGTTTCGGTCGTCCTCTCGGAAAGAGGAGGAAGCCATTCGTCCTTGATCAACTGGGCCACTCGCCCTTGTAGTCTCTCGTCGTTCTTGTCATGTGGCATATCTTGATGTCTTCTTGATAGTGCGTCTGGTCTTTGCGCTAGTTTTCCGGCGCGAAATTCCAGCTGGAATTGGTACTCAGATAGAATTAGCGACCATCTTGCTTGTCTCTCTGACAAACGCTGCGCTGTCATAAAGTAGCGGAGATTCTTGTGATCGGTAAGGACTTTGAAAGGTGCTGCAACACTGCGTAGTTCTCCTCTCCAGTGTTCAATGGACTTGATTACTGCCAGTAATTCTTTATCGTGGATCTCGTAGTTACATTCAGCCGCAGTGAGCTTGCGGGAGAAGTATGCTACTGGTCGTAGTTTTCCTTTCATATCCTTCTGCGACAACGTGCCTCCCAGCGCGTAGCCAGAGCAGTCGCACTCGAGTACCGTATCCAGGTCTGGATTCCAGTGAGCCAGTATTGGGGCGGAGATGAATAGCTCCTTCAAGACTTGAAAGGCGTTCTCATGTTCTTTGTTCCAGACAAAAGCGACGGCCTTCCGTGTTAACTTGATTAAGGGGTCGGAGAGCTCTGAGAAGTTGTCGATGAAGTCTCGGTAGAAATTTGCAAAGCCTAGGAAGGAGCGTACGCCTGTGACATTGACTGGAGCCTCCCATTCTTTAATCGCGGCAACTTTCTCTGGGTCGACTTTGATCCCTTCTCCTGCAGTGATAATGAACCCCAGATATTTGACCTCCTGAACAGCAAACTCGCACTTGCTTAAGTCTAGCCGAAGTCCAGCAGTCTTGAGCTTGGCAAGAATTTGGTTAACCTTAACCATGTGATCCAGATAGTCGCCGTCGCTCCATATCAAGACATCGTCCATGTAGGCTGAACAGCAGATATCTAGGGATTCCCGTAGGACTCCGTTGATGTATCGTTGAAAGCTCGCGGGTGCGCCAGCTAGTCCGAAGGGGGTAACTAGCCATTCGAATAGTCCAAATCGAGTGCGAAAAGCCGTTTTCCACTCATCGCCGTGCTTGATGCGGAGCCGATGAAATGCCGCTCTGACGTCAAGTTTGGTGTACCAACGCGCTGTTGCTAGATTTCGTAGGGTTTCTCGGATTAGTGGCAATGGGTAGCGGTCCGATCGAGTGATTCGATTCAGTGCCCGATAGTCTACACACATCCGAATGCCTCCACCTGGTTTCCTTACAAATAAGACTGGGGCTGCCGCTGGTGAGTTGCTGGCGCGTATCCAGCCCTTGTCCATATAGTCCGAAAGTGTTTTTCGTAGGACTAATAGCTCTTCCCTCGACATGCCGTATAATGGGCCCCAAGGAACTTCTGCCTCGCGACCTTGTTCATCTCGTATCAATTCGATAACGTGATCGCGACCCTCTTGATGGGGCGCGATCTCTCCGTCTTCGTCGTCGAGAAAGGCATCAGCATGCTCTGCTATTTCTTCTGGTATCTCTTGTCGCATTTCTTCCTCAGTCTTTCTCTGTTTTCTTTCTGCTAACTTGCTTAGGGCCTTGTTGATATCCGACATCGAGATAGCCAGCACTTGTGTACCATCCGGTCCATCTCTTCTCAACCGTCGCTGGGCCCTTCCAACAATAGCTGCAAATACAGATCCTGACACTAGACAAGCCGCCCGCACGTGAGCGAGCCGGTCTCGCGCTTTGGTGTTCTGTTCTAGCCACCCCTTTTCTCTTACCTGTGATGCGCTGGGATCCTTGACCAATAAGCAGCTTTCTCTTAGCTGCTATATATCGCACCCAGTTTCTCTCTGCCCATGCCTTGCCTAGGATAATAGGGAAGCTCAATCCTTTCACTATATACCCATAGACTCGCTCTGCTCGACCATCAATGTCGATCGTAGCGTAGGTCATGTGCGTAATACGGAGGTCTTCTCCGTTCTCGTGGCTCTCTTTAGCCAGTGCCAATTGTTTGGTGTCAATTGGGATGCGCGGTAGACGATGTGTTTGGACACTCTTCTCGCTGAAAGCAGCATAAGGGAGGCAGCCGTTATCAAAGAAGGATTCGGTGAAAGAAGTTCCGTTGATCAAGGTATCTATCAAGAAGGGTGTACTTTCCATCCTATCCTTTGCTGCTTTGATTTCTCTTATGCCTGGTAGCTTTGTAATGTCTTCGCCATGTACATCTACTTCAGACCCTCGTGCGCGACGATGCACAAGGGTAGCTAGTTTTCCGACTCTGATGAGGCTTCCTGTAGGGAGTCATCGGTATGCTGTGTGATTACCGCAGTGACCTGAGTCTTTGGACGTGTTGCTGGTCGGAATTCGCATACGTTCGGGTGGTGCTTGGGCTTCTTACAGCGCCCGCATTTGCCCGCTTGTATAAGTGCCAAGAACTCTGTTTGGGATCGCCATTTCGCTCTAGGTCGTCGGTCCTTCTTCGCATCCTTTCCGAGTGTATCGACCCGAGCTATCAGTGCTGCGATCTGCGCTGAAAGGGCGTTGATGCCAGTCATTTCGACATCGCCTTCTGCGTCACGACTGACTGTTTGGGGTGATTGTGGCCTCCCTCGAGTCGTTGGCGTCTCCTTATCCGTACTTGGATAGCGGCGTTGGTGGAATAGAGCCTCTGTCTTCGTCGCGAAGTACTGTACATCTTTTACGTAAGTGTCGTAGTCGTCCCTGGACAATCGCACTGATATTCAAGGTCTGTTGGAGGGAGTAGTTGAGCGCGTTGTTCATGATAGTGATCTTTGAGGCTCTTTGCGGCGCTAGGGATCCAGCTTGCGATGTCAGTTGTTCGAACTGCTGGCGGAAGTCTTCGAACGGTTGTCTGCTGCCTTGGCTAATCTTGTTCAGCTCGTCGAGAGCTTTAGCTTCCGCTTCATGATCTAAGAACTTGTCGTCCATATGCTTGATAAAGGACTCGGGTTCGTAGTTGTCATGTTGCTCTCCATTGCTTAGCCATTGGATGACGCGTTGTTGTTTCTCTGTCGGAAGCCCGTTGAAGATGTTCGCGCATATTCCTTGATTGCTTCCAAGCTTCCCATTTTCAACAGTGATTTTTGTCTTGATCTGCCATCTGAACAGCGTGTAGTTGTCTCTTTTCCCGTCCCATTTAGGCCATGCAATAGCTTTTGCACCGGTGTTCCCATCAACACTGACTGCGGTCAGAGCTGCCACCAATTGTTGTACGGTGTCAGGCGAATTTGCTCGAGCCATTGAGAGTTTGTCGATTCCTTGCGTAATGCTCGCGATTGGGTCGTCGTCGGTAGTAGGGGTGTAGGTTGTAGGAGTCGATAGGGTACTGTTGCTACGCATCAAGTACACCTAGGTTTGTAAAGAACTGAATCTATATTACGGGACGGTAGCTGGAAAGACGCAGCATACTCGTAGCCAAAGATTGTTTAGATTCAGTTAAAGAGTGAAGGTATCTACAAACAGAGAACCTCAATGAGGTTCTTTCTCTGTACTAGGCTCAATCAGGCTTAGGCTCTTAGCCTATACCAACCATGGGCCATGCCCATAACAATAGCTTAGTCTTCAAAACTGTGACTGAAGATACGAAGGAAGTTGGGAATGAGGAATTATAAGTTATCTTATTATTAGAATACATAACAACTAGATCTTCACGAGACCATTGGATTTTTTATTTTTTATCATTACCATTATTACAACGCCAACTTCCGGTCCACCTGCATCATTTCCCCCTGCCATTGAACGGATAGCGGAGCCCAACACATCTACATCGATATCGACATCGTGTCGATCTGAAGTTGGCGATTATCGGTGTGAAACCTAGCATGCTGATATTCGCAGCAATGGAAGGGTTCCAAACTGACGGCGCAATGGTAATGCCAAGAAATTCAAACAAATCAATATCTCTTCATTGCTTCCACAAAGTCTCTCTCGAGTCATATAAACAGTATATATATACACCCTCCCTCTCACCCATCTATCCATCCTCGTACATCTCATCATACAAACACATCCCCCTAGAATATGCAGAAGCAAATGTTGCTAAAAGTGAAATCCATGTCCTCTCTCTAAGCCCATTTCCGATTTCCATATATCCCAAATGTAATTTCCAAAACTAATCGAACAAATTCCCAGATTATCTATATTCCTGTCCTTCGCAGAAAGACATCACAATTGCGCGTGCGAGAAAAGACAAAAAACGAAAACGCTCAAATAACGATGATGAAATGATCAGGATAACGAGCAGGCGCGAATGAGAAAAATGTACAATGCGTGTGGTGTATTAAGAATATGGTGTGATTTGTGACAGATTGCGGCGACGTGTTTGTGGGGTATATCGCTCTTTTGCTTTCTTTCTTTTGATACGCGAGTTGTAACTAGAATGGGGGGAGCATGTGGTGGTGCGCATCTCGACCCATTACATAGTGGTAGAGTGTGGGACGAGTAAAGGTGACGCCCTTGGTTGTTTCATCGTGCGGGATTGAAGTGGATGAAATGAGAGGCTCCAGTGAGGGAGGCATGCGAGTGGCCGTATACGGGTGGGCTCCGTAATGCATAGAGCTTGCAGGTATCTATGCATCACCTCCTATAACCACCGCTCTTGTAGCCCAACGGGCTGTCTCTGCCCACGGCCTCACTTCTCAAAGGCTCCCGAACCCTTCCACCCCTTGCTACAGGTGTGCTGCCAGTGCAGAATATGCAAACGTACACAGGTGGCAGTGAGTGCTCATTCAGACCAACGCATCTGATATGCAACCATTTGGTACAGCTCTCACATTGTATAAATATCGTCTCTTCACTTGCTTCATTATTGCAGACACATCGTGTAGAGTCATTCGAGCGTGTACTGCGTGAGGTGGAAGGTGTGGGTACGAAAGCCGACGAGTCATCGCTGATCGGAGAGAGGATCGAATTGGAGAAGGTGTTCCCGTTATAGGGATCATGCTGTTCTTGCATGGCATTCATGGAGGCTTGGGACCAGCGCTGGTTATGGGCATTGAGGAGGACTTGAGGATTACTTTGATCTGAGTTGGCTCTTGATTAGCAATGTGACACCGCTTGAGAGTGACGGTGAATGTACCCTTTCGCCTCCTGCCTTCTATCAGCTTTCGTAAAGCCCCTTGTGCATCAGAGGGCTCTTCACCCGTAGTACTTTCTTGCAGAGCGCGAATGTTCTCAGCACTAAGAGTTCCGGCAAAACTGCCCAAACTTGCTCTTATATAGTTGAAAGTGGCGGGTGCCCTATTCCCAATGGGTGTGGCCTCAAGTCGGGTTGTCAGACTGGCCATCGAAGCCGAAGATACCGGTCTCTTCATAGGGTCGAAACGATCTGGATCACTGTATCACTGTCTGTCCTGGCATGTTTGCTCGGTCTACGCCTCAGCTGATCAGACGGATAGGCAAAAGAGTTCCTTTGGCCGATGAGTAAAGCATCATCTTCGGAGTCGTCATCATCGTCGACCCAGAATCCTAGGCTCTTCCTGGAGTCCAGAGGTTCCTCGTCCAGACTATCCACGGTCTCGGTCCTGGCTCGACCATTTTCATCCACCACTAGCCTCATCTTGGGTTTCGATCGCACCTCAGGAATAGCTTGAAGTGACAACGAGCTGTTCCTT
The DNA here is from genome assembly GCA_013176395.1 of Venturia oleaginea. NCBI lineage: Eukaryota > Fungi > Ascomycota > Dothideomycetes > Venturiales > Venturiaceae > Venturia > Venturia oleaginea. The sequence continues at coordinate 36,610 of JABMLP010000031.1, read as the reverse complement.
TTCAGCGGCGAAGATCTCCGGACAATGGCGTCTGTGGCTTGTGTTGATCGTTGCGACTCCACGGAGCGATTGTTGGCCCTGCGAACTCCACTGTCCGTGTTGCTACGCCGAAGATTTGGTCTTCCATTGTTCGGCAATGATGTGGAAGAGGAACCTGAGCTTGATCGAGTTGGCGCTTTCGAATTTTTCGTTGCCGCAATCTCTTTCTCCCTACTCGACTCCTTCATTTGGTGCTCATATGGTTGTCGTCCACCGGTGTCGACAATTCTTTGCGTCAACTGCGGTCGAACAGAGGCCTTCTCAGCCTTCGGAGGAAGAGGACTGGTGAAGCTAAAAATCATACTTGGGTTCACTCCTGCAGTCGTTGACGTCGATGTGAACGAACATGTTTCTTGTGTAAAGCTCCCAGTTGGCTGTGAATGCATAGCGGGCGTGCTCCAAAAATCTACGGGTTGATTTGGTTCTTGCATTGGCAGAGGTGTATGCTGTGGCAGAGGCTGTTGTTGTAATTGAGGTTGTGGTTGTGGTTGTAGTTGTTGTGGCGGTTGATATTGCTGTTGCTGGAAGCCTCCCTGTAAGCCTCCCTGAGGCTGCATTGGTGACATATTTTGCAACTGCCAATCTTGAAAAGCATGATTGAAGGATGTAACTGGACCAAAAGGATGTTGTTGAACATCCATCATACTATTGTTGCCGTAATTCTCCACGGTAGGGCTTTGATCCCACGGATTTTGGACAAATGGCATTGGAGGAACACTTGCTGGACCGCCATACCGGAACATTCCGGGCGAGTATGCAACCCCTTGTGTTTGGTAAGACATTTGAAACTGTGGAGTTTGCATGTTCTGCTGTGGCGGTGGGCGTATAGGGGTCGAGGCTTGTCCGTGAAATCCTGCTGAAGGTGGGTTGTGGGGAACTCCCTGTTGTCCATTGTAAGAAGCTCTCCTCGATGACGAGTCCCTTGTTGGAGGCGGCGTTTGCATTTGGAAGTGATTCATCTCACCTTCTGCCCGGAGCTTCGGCGCAGATGAAGATCGTTGCAAAGAATTCGAGGACGTGGCAGGATCAGGTGATGAAGTTAACCGCCGAGCAGGTTCTACAGGCGGCAAAGGCAAATGAGGACCTTTGAAGTGGTTGACGTGAAAAGTCGGGTCATTTGGAGTTAGAGGAGAGGGCGGAGCTGATCGTTTGACTACAGTAAAGCTGTGGTACGTGGGAGTCTGGACTGGAGTCTGCTGGCCGACAATGTATGGTGTATTGTATGCGTCGAGGAAATGCGAAGACTGTTCGAATTTTGGAGCTTGGAAAGGGGCCTGTTGGAAAGTTGCTGACTTTGGAGTCGACGACGGGCTTGGGAAGTGCCAGTCTGGAAATCTAGGGAGGACAAACGGTTAGCAACATTCTTACTAACAAGCCCGTCTTGTGTCGAGAATTTTATGTTTGACATTCCGATTAGAAAGGACGAACGCTGATGCCTCGAGTTTCGCAGCTATGGCTGTAGAAGCCTTCTCACTATGCTGGATTCAAGGTTGACGCCTAGTCGATAGACATGGATCCGAATATCTCGAGGCATCAAGGCCTCTTGTCCATGAACTTCGACTTCACCGCCTTTGGTGACACAGTACGAATTTGAAAAAGGTCGTGTAAGGGAGTCCATACCCATGTATTTGCGGTTCCACGTTCATATCAATTTCCTCGTGCCTTTTGCCTCCAGGCCGAATGTGTGTAGGGAGCCGCTCGGGGAGAGCTAGTATTGGAAAGGAGAACGGGTAGTTGCAGGTAGAAATCGGCTGTGACACTGAGTGGTCCAGATATAGGTTGTGATGCGTATGAAATGTACGGCAAAAGAGGTAGGGTAGCTCTCGAGAATTCTATGTATCGTGGAAGCTGTGGTGTAGGAGGATCTAATCGGAGAAACGGTAGCCGAGCGAGTCTTCTGCGGACAAGACTTGTTCTGCAATTGGGACGAGGTGAGAGTATGGGGTAGCTAGAATTAATGCCTTCCCTATTCCTATCAAAAGACAAACTGAGTAAGCACGGTAGTACCTGAAGGGGTTGAGGTAGCAGAAATGGCGGCAAGGTGGAAGTGTATTGGAGGCATGCATGGACAGTGTGCATACATACACCCAAAGCAGACCGCAGATTCCAAGTGGGAACCTCTCCTGAAAGAATGGTCACTACTGCTGGTGGCAGTCTACCAATGTTGTCCTCGACCGGGCTGAGAAAGACATTTGTGGCGGGGATGTTGAGGTTGCTAGATGCAATTATGTGCAAGGAACAGGCATTGAATTTCCTATGAGCAAAGGTACTAGCACCACCAACTGACTTCACGATCTGTTGGTATGGGTACGTACGATGGCGTCGGCGTCTTGGCCTGATTGCCGGCCAGCTGCTATGCTCAGGCTCTCCTTGAATGGGCATTTGTGGAGTAGCAATGACAAAAAGATGTGGCACGGCACGGCATCTATTTTGACGCTTAGTTATCTACGGATGACCCTCCGCATGCGGTATATGGCTTCGAGACTGTACATAGTAATACAAAGGCCAAAGAAAGTTGTATCAAGGTGTTGTTGCGTGTAATTCAAAGCCCCTTTATTCATCATCTAGGACCACACTTTCCATCTCCAACAGCTTCCAACGGTCTTTGTCATATGCCAAAACAACGCCATAACGTACCAACAAGATTTTAAGTTTCAGATCATGGCCTGGCGTTCCCACTCTTTGACATTTTGACAGCCAAACAAGACGCTGTGTAAAGAACGGGAAACAAGGCTAGAGATAATGATTGGCTTGGGCAGTATGCACTCCTTTATTCCTCACCACGCACTCGTGCATAGTGCAACATCGTGTAATTCGGCCTCAGCAGAAAATATCTAACGTCAATGGCGTGGCTGATTTACCCGAGGATCCAGTACGGGGAGCTCTTGACCTATCGTTGCCAGCCCTCTGCCACGTATCTCACACGCCATTCAGCTTTATTGATGGCGAACTCGACTTGGTTATGCAGTCTCTGGTAGTCTAGGAGTCGAGATTGCATTCAGCAATCGAATGTCTCGTCCAATGAAGACGCAAGACGCCAGAGCGGGATCGGCTTTTGTTCCCTGGCGCCTGTCTTCTTTGAGATCTGTCCAAACATGCAAATCGTACACTAACGGCGCATGCATCAAGAATCTGCAGAAGCCTTGCGAATGCCACTTGTTTGTTGTGCTATTTAGGGAACTCGAGGATTATCGGCATATTCAATCAAGAAGTCCTCGGCTAGATCGGCTTGAGCGAGCATATGAAGACTTCTCCGCTCGAGGTCGTTCTCCATCTCCATATTTCCATATTAGTCTTGGACTCTTGGTATCTTGGAGCAAAAGGCTTGCCGCGCTTGTCAACATCAAAATTGGCGAGATTCTTAATCTTTCATGTGCTCTATCCCTCTGACTACCATCGTCATAACTTCACTGTTTGAAGTCGAGTTGTACCAATCTCAAGCGTTTCTTCTAGCGTAACACAACTTGAACCTTGTGCCTGGATCTTCCCCGCTGCAAGGAACCGCTCGGTTCGCTGAACAGTGCCACGGCCAATAGTATTGCTTGTATATCCGTGCCCCGGGTTGTGGGTGAGAGTCGATGTTCGGTCCTTTAGCAGCAAGTGCGGAGGACAAACTCCAATCAACAATTCAAGATTGTGGCAATATAAATCATCGCGGGCAAGCATCGTCGTTTCATCAACTCAGAAGCCCACCCTCTCATGAGAGGTTTGTCGACAACTTGGCTGCAGATGGCCTCTCGGATTGTGGGAGCTTTTGATCGTGCGCCACCAAATGATGACGGGAAATTTTTGCTTGACTACTTCGATCACAAACGGAAAAATCCCAGCAAATCCAGCACTTGGATCGACCGCTTCCAAAGCTTTGCGGAGTTACCGCAGTCCAGGAGCTCTCGTCTGTATGCGAGATAGATCAATATCGAAAGTAGAGAACGAACTCATCTCCGTCGATATCGGTTCGGATCATGCTTGATCCTTCTCCGTATATCAACAGCCTCTTACCACAGTACAGCCACTTACAGCCACTTACAGCCACACTCCAGAGCACCGGGATATCCTGTAATCGAAGGATCCAATCAGTCACGAAAGAAGATAATGATTCCGACCGGCAATGATAGGAAGAGATGATATCTCTTGGCGGTCAATCTCAGCAAATTTCAAAGCCTTCATACAAGCTACTGGATAAGAAGAATCTCTTTCGCCTCGATTACTGTTTGGGGATATCTACGTATGATTTCGCAACCCTGCAATCTTTCATATATGGTAAGCGTCACTCGCAGTTATCTCCCTTTTCAGCAATCTCAAAAATCCCAAGCCTCATTCAAGCTCTATATTTATCAAATTGATTGTTGTTTCTCGAATCAGCCCAAGACAAGCGACCCCTTCTATCAAAGCTACCGTAGTTACTTGAGGTATTCGCTAGTATCTCGTACTTATACTAGCCTCGCAATCGTATCTTAGTTCTTCGAACTAGAAATTTCTCCCTAGAAAAGCGCTTTTTATGATACACCCTTTAAGAGTTATAGGCATTTCCCTAAGCGTTTTTTTCATGGAAAATTTCTCTTAAGGATTGTCCGTTGGAGTTTAGGTAACGTGACTTTATGACCAAATATGCGATTACGAAGCTGTATACGAGTGCTACGAGGGTCGTATGAGTACGAGGCACTAGCGAGTGCCGTAAGTAATCGCGGTACGCCTGACATTCCTTTCGAAATCCCCCAAAAGCCATAATCACATCCTTTACCATCTACCCCACATTTGAGCCTCAGCCCTCCAATCTCTCCCAAACACTTTTTCTCGGCGAATTTGACGTCCTCCTTCATGTCTTCGTGAACCCGAAGAATTTGCAACGCCCAGTCTTCGACCCTACTCATCGCGTCCGATTGCTTTCTATATAAGTCCATATTGATGTTAAAAAACATCTCTATCCATCGCGAGCCATCCGCTGTCCGTGAAATTGGGGCCTCCACATGCGTTGTACAGGCATCGTAGAGATTTGCTGATGGAGCTTGTATGGGAGTACAAGGAACAACGTTGGAATTTTAGCCTGCGTACTAAATGCCGAGCTCTTGGTACTATTAACAGTATGACGAATAGATTGTGGAGATTTACCTTTTGACTCTGTTTAGGAGTTGACCAATATGCTGCTATTGGGGTTGTCATTTATGAAAGTCTCGGTATGCGTAAGTTCTTAGTTATGAATGCCAACAGATTTCCCACTGTCCCAGAGCGATTGCAAGCCACCATCCAGCGAGCGAAAGCTAACAGCGAGTGTTTCTCCCAGACCTCTCCACACCATTCAAAACAGACATCACCACTTCCCAGCTCCGACTTCATTCTGCGCTCTCCTCAGCTTAATATTAGGTAAAGAATGTTCGAACCCGTGCCCTCACGACAGCCCTGACATCGCCGCACATTCGGTCATCAACCCCTATCATGCTTCTCGCCCATCTATGAATCTGCAGCTCCGCCGAATAAATTTCGTTCATGTATGCCATTCTTCTATACGCTAACGATCCTTCGGTCATGTTCTCTGGGAGGAGTTCAGAGGGCTTGGATGGTATTGCGACCGCGTCGCGACAAGAGTATTCCAGAATCTGTTGACGTAGCTTGTGGGGAAGATCGAGGATCGACGTTAATGCTGCGCTTGTATTCAGCTTCTTCTTCTTTGCAATGTCGTCCTCCGGCTGGTTTTTCCCTGGCTTGCTTGCTTTGGACCTTTCTTGCTCGGGCTTGACTTCTTCAGTGATTTCTTCTTGCCCTTCTTGTCTAGATTCCGCTGATTCATTGTCGGCCTCCGTCTGCCCCATTGTGGCTGGTGTCGGAGAGCATGTTGCGGATTGTGTCTGAAGGTTTGGCTTGATGGTTGGATCCAAGGAAGGGGTCTAACGCGATGGTGAGTAATGGTGTCTCAACTGCCAGATATATAACCTACTTTCCACAATTCAGGGACACTGCAAAAATATATTTAATCTTCTCCAATAGTGCCGTGATAGACGATGGTTGTTCTAGCGTCGTGGGACTTTACGATACACTGATTCCCCTTTAGCCGACGAACGTCAGCCCATCTCTTCCTTCCTGACCTCCTGTCCTGTCGCGCATGCACCATTCGAAATGCAATCCTCTAGCTTCCGAATCGAGGTCCTCTTTCAGCTCTTACATCTCCAAATATCTCTTCCATCCGCTGCTTATCTCTCGCCCATCTATAGACTTCAGGAATGGCCATAAGACATCCATCTACAGCCTTCTAGTTCGGCCTAGCATGTGACATGAGATGTCTTTTATACGGATGTGGATTTCACGATGATTCCACAAAAACGAAAAACAGCACACACAGCGAGAACTCAATTCTTAGAATTTCCTAAGTATCATCTAAAGATCATCAAAACACATCTGCCAGTGGCCGCTCCGGCCTCTAGAGGCCATCGCGCGTCCCTCAGCATCGAGGAGGTACCTCTAGAGTCGCCGTCGCGGCCACTGCAGAGCAAGCACACGAATACACGAGCAAGCTACACGAATGATGCGTCCACCAAAGACAACAGCAACCATCTAGTCACTATCTCCCGGCTAGTCCATCACCCCAAATGGCACTGCAACGCCCCGAGCCGACGAGTCACCGCTAGAACGGCAATACCTTCAACACAACTCAAACACCAGACGCCCGGTGTGCAACAATCGGCACCACACACCACTGCAACGACTAGACAACCTCTCCCAACGTCTTGGCAAACCGTCCTGCTACAAGCTGTTGCCCAGAGCCTTGAGCCTCTCCCCAAACTGTTGCCTCCCAGTTATGGCATTGGCAAGAGTAGGTGCGCGACACAGTAAGTAGTAAGGACGCATAGAAGGAGCCTATTGGCGGCAAATCCCCTCCCTGTAAGCTAGCAGACGTAGCCTTGAGCCTCCCCAGACTGTTGCGTCCCAGTTATGGCAGTGGCAAGAGTAGGAGCGCGATATAGCAAGCAGGGAGAGCGACTAGCAGCAGGTAGGCTCCGACTATAAGACGACAGGTCTACAACACAATCGGTGCGACACGATACGGCAGCTGCTAGAGAACCTCATCTACTATCGTCTCCGCAAACCGTCCTGCTGCAAGCTGATGTCCAGAGCCTTGAGCCTTTCCCTAAACTGTTGCCTCCCAGTTATGGCATTGGCAAGAGTAGGTGCGCGACACAGTAAGCAGTAAGGACACATAGAAGGAGCTTATTGGCGGCAAATCCCCTCCCTACAAGCCAGCAGACGTAGCCTTGAGCCTCTCCCCAGACTGGTGCGTCCCAGTTATGGCATTGGCAAGAGTAGGAGCGCGATATAGCAAGTAGGGAGAGCGACTAGCAGCAGGTAGGCTCCGACTATAATACGGCAGGTCTATAGCAAGATTGGTGCCATACAATACGGCAGCCACCAGATAGCCTCATCTATGGGCATACCCGGAGTATCACACTCAAGCAGCGAAATCACGACTACGATGGTTACTATTGTCTTCAGCATCACACAACCAAGTACACTGCCGCATAGGAATCTGGTGCAAGGCAACAATCACAGGCGGAAACACATTTCGAGAACAGACAAGCCTTGAGGGATAAGGCAAAACAGACAGATGAAGCTGAGTACTGGAGGGAGACTGTAGGTAAAAGGTTAGCGAAACACGAGGTATTGCCTCTTGGGATCTATATAGCACGGATATACTAGCAGAATAACCAGTATCGACAAGAGCCAGTGGGCATTTGGAAATACTGGTTTAGGGAAAAGAGGGAGGACGGAAGGGATAGCTGGTCTTGTTTTAGTGAACGAGGCGAAGTGGGGCGTGGTAGATTTTGTGGTTTATCACGTGTCGGCTGTCTGGTGAAGTCCTCCTGACCGGACATAGCTGCGTGATTAAGCGGCTGCAACCGAGTAGGAAACAATCAATCAATCAATCAATCAATCAATCGATTCCACAAAAACATGATTCCCACTGCCCTTCCGCCGACCTCACTCATTCCTCTCCCGCCCCCACCTTACTTACAACCAAAGATTCTCATCTCCTCGTCCCACCAATTCAAACCAAACACCCTCTGCCCAACCCACCTCTCCCCGAATCCTCAACTCGCCGCGTCAACATACTAAACTCTCTTCGCATATCTAGCTTACCTTCTTCTAAGCTCCCGCCCGCTCTACTGCTCGTATCAACATCCGCAAACATCCACAAATCACAAACCAAAACCAACCTCATCTCCACCCCAAAAGAGGGTAACCCAAACTCAAATCCAAACCATCATCAAATCATCAAACCACCAACCCAACCACCCTCCTCCTCGTACATTCCCTTCAATCTCTACATCCCAAAAATCACCGCCTCCACTCTCCCATCCCACACTCTTCGTAAACACCTCACCTCACCCCAATACTCCCAACGCTTTTCCCATTTCAACAACCGCTTGGATCAGCCAATTCCTCCACATCCCACACACGCTTTTCACCCCACACACCCCTTCCTTCCCTCGCTACCCCCTCACAAAGCAAAGGCAAATCACCCTCTCTTCGACAAGATCAAGTGAACCCTCGTAACCCTTACGTCACCCCTTCAGTTCCCTCATGGTCGTAACCATGTAGTACGAGTTATCAAAATCGAGCAATCAGAAGTTGTCATGAATGCGTACGTCGACATCAGTAACTGACAATAAAAGTGGACGATATTGGGAGAAAATGCGCAAAACGTGGAGAGAATAATTGCAAAGAAAGCTTTCATCTAAAAAGACATCGGTTCAATTGTACTACTACTAATAGTGTATCTGTTGTATCCATAACCCCATCCATTCTCGCAATGCCGATGTAATACACTAACAGCAAAGAGAGACCAATTTCATGCCAAAATATCCTCTTGCACCTCACAACTCCACAACCTATATCATTTAAGCAAACCACTCTCCACTCAACCACCTGTTAAGCATATCCAGAGATGGCTCTGGCTGGTCGAATGGCACCATGTGTCCGGCGGCGTGGATCTGGATGAATGTGAAGTTGCCAGAGCTCTTAACATTTCCGATCTTGTCGCCAGTATCAGATTGCTTGAGTGGTACGAACTCAGCTGCTGCGTAATCCTTGTGGCCAGACCACTCCAGGGCTTCGGTCCAGGCCTTATTTCCAAGCCAGTTGCAGATGACTGTGAGGGTGTTAGTTTACGAGCAAAGTGGTAGAAAGAGGGAAGCAAACTTACAATCAGCATCACCAGCGTAAATTAGGACTGGGATCTCCTTCAAGATACCTGGCACAAGGCGGTGGAATGGCTGCATCCAATCACCCTGAAACAAAAAGTTGCGATTGATGTCAAAGTTGCAGCTCTCGTAGTTGGAGACCTCAGCACCAAGTGCTTTCTGCACGTCCTTGCGGTTGAGGTATTCACTGATCCATCCGAGCTCGGTGTAGCAGAGATTGCTGGAGTCCTTGCACTTGCCACGAACATCATAAACGTTCTGGCCAGTCTTCTGGTATGGACCGATCATAGCGTTGTTGCAGTAGATGGAGGCCGGGACACAGCGCCAGATGGACTCGGAATCGTAGCAGCCCTCGATGAGGGACAAGCAGCGTGGCAGAGCGTTGTCCATAGCTTGGCACTCGCCGGCGTCAAGAACGGCTGGCCATCCACCATCACCGCAGGCCATTGGTTTGTAATATTCGTATTGTGTGAGTCCATCGGTAAGACCGTTTCCGATCAAGACGGACTTGAGGTTGATGTTGCGCTTCTTGTGGGCGAGAATCTCGCTGGCGAAGACTGGGATGTAGTGACCTGCGTATGATTCTCCGGAGATGTGGAAGTCCTGCTCAGCATATTCTGGGAATTGCTTGAAGAAGAGGGTGAGAAGTGCGTACACGTCCTTTCCAGCAGCTACGGTGTTGGAGACGCTGCTGCCGGAGTAGGAGAACCCAACGTTGACTGGCTGATCAAGGAAGATGACGCTGGCGTTGGCATTCCAAGAGGAGGGGTTGAACTTGACCTTGACGTTCTTGTCGATGGACGAAGGACCAAGCTCCATGAACAAGCCGGTGAGCGAGGAGCATCCTGGGCCACCATTGAGCCATAGAACGACGGGATCGTTCTTAGGGTCGTTGCGAGATTCAAAGAACCCTATGCGGTGTTAGTCCTCCCTGATCTGAGGTGGCGATTTTGGTACATGCAGTAGAACAGGTGCTTGTCCTCCTCTTCATCATCTAGATATCCAGAGTATTGCTTTACGGTATCGACGCCCAATGTCCCAGGATCAACCTTCTTTGTCCGGAGGTTGTAGTTGGACAGCTTGCCGTGGATGTCGCGCTCTTTCTCGCCCTTGGCATTTGTGACCCACACTTTCTCGATGTCCTCGCCTTTCATGATGTGATCCCATTCGGAGTCGGCTCTGCGAGTGTGTGGCTTGGACATGGAGAGAAAGCTCGCCTGATCGAATGACTTGGGGAACATCATCTCGACCTCGTCCCATACTTTGCGGGCATCGGCCGAGAGGCCTTTGAGCGACTGTTGGAGGTTTTCGAGCGGCTTTCTCCAGCTATCGGTGCTGATATTGGGAAGCTTTGGGAGTTTGAGAGCTTGCTGGGCTGGCGCGTATGCCGCTGTGGCTGCGCCGAGCAGCGACAAGTAGGTGACGGCCTTCATGGTCGCGATGCTAGCTTGTGTTTGTGAGATGGAATTGTTGGATGTATGTTTGAATGGATGGGATGGATACTGTGATGGTTGTTGTTGAGATGTCGAGCTCCAGCTACAGCGATAACGTCCTGGCAACCTAGAGCTAGTCATGACGCGGGCTTTTGTACGGAGTAGCATGTGACCCTCGAGACAGAGCGGGTTTCATCCCAACATTCCCCGCGATTCTTTCATAGCCATGTAGATGAAAGCCCCACTGCTATCTTCATTGACCAACTTGTACTTGCTATTGGGAAGAGCTCAGTACTGACAGCTCGATGAAGAAGAGGCCCCGGTTTCCACCTATGTACCAAGCACGAGACTGTACATCTAAAAGCAGGTACACAATAATCTCCGTCACAAGCTCCCAGCCACAGCCAGGAACCACCTGATCCCTAGCCTCCTTGCATCAGGCACCGCGTGACGCTGTCTAGCAATCCAGCAGCTCCGCAGAGATATGGCTGTCTCGCTGCTAGAGGAGTGGTAAGATTGGAGTTTGGAGCTAGTCTTGAGGTGTACATCTTAAACTCCAAGTAAGTTTGAAAATGTCATAACGTACTCCACCACCCTACCGCTCAAAATTTCTTGGCACGACCATCTCATGTTACGACTCTTTAATTTTTTCGCTATCAACAATAGATTCTAAGTCCGTCGTGCTACTATCTGATTCAGAAGATATCTCAATATCTTTTTTACAAGTTCGCGCATTATGCCCAGTTACGCCGCAGTTCCCACAGCGCCGTTGAGTTGGTCGGGCTATTTCTTGATCACCGATACCACGAGCCTTCTTCGATCCCTGAGGCGCTACAGACGCCTCTGCAGCTACCTGCGCTGCTGCAGTCCCATACTCCATAGTACCACCTTGCTGGATCCGCTTCCTTTTGCGCGATTTTCGCTTCGTCATTACTGCCAATTGCTCTTCAAGCTCGTGGTTGCGCGCAACGAGTAGAGCGTTTTGGTGAAGCATCAATTCAGCGCCCTTAACAAGCTGGGAAAAGCCAGCCTGCGCAGTAACTGGTGACCGAGTAAAAGACTCGCTTACGAGCTTGGATTGGGATCCAAATTCATGAGTGTTGCTTGGAGTCTCTGACTGCCACGGCATTTCTGGGAGACGGGGTTCTGGTGGGGTACGTAGCCGTACTTCAAGGCGGTCCAATACCGCCTGCGCGTCGATAGAGACTAGCCCTACTGCCTCAAAAGCCTTTTGACAGTTCTCTTTTGTAAACACGTCGAAAAACGCGTCTTTGAAGGCAGGGAGAAAGCCTTCCTTGTTGATATAGTACACGCGTCGGCGCGCCAAGTCCCGGATGCGTTGGGAGTACTTGCGCTTCAACGGCGAGAAGCAGACCACGTCAAGAGGCTGGAGTATATGCAACGAGTGCGATGGCATGCAGAGGATTAGGATCTTATTTTCGAGGCAGTAGTCCTTAAAATTCTGGTTGAGATGGCTCTCATGGCCGTCCAAAATGAGTAGCCTGTACCCCCCCACCTGCCGCGCCTTTGTATACGCGTCAAAATGCTTCAACCACTCAAGACCAAGCGCGTTATTTGTCCAGCCGTTCTCAGAGACTGAAAGCTTCCAATTGCGCGGTATATCTGCCTCCTCGTACCACGCAGAGATGTGAACGCGTCCTTTGTAGATAATGAAGGGTGGGGTTGCATACCCAGCGGCGCAGATACTCTGGATAACCGTAACCCATTCGCGATCGCCCGGCTGAATGAGTTCCGGCCTTGTACGTCTCTCGGAGGCTGTAACGACCTTCATTGACCCAATAACACCCATCTGGAAGCCAATCTCGTCAAAATTGTGGGTATCCTCGTCGTGGACGCCGTACTTGGCTTTGGTATCTGCAACGAGCTTGAACCACGCGCCAATAATCTCTGGATCTTCCTGTAGTATCCTCTGCCTATCCTTGGCTCGGTTGAAGGCCATCTTGAGCTCATCTGAGCGCGTAACGAACCTCTCAGCCCAGTTTTTGCCTACTGGCTCTCCACCGCGTATAGCTAGCAGTTTATCGGCCATATATGCTATCTCACAAAGCCGGGGCGCAAATCCTCGCGAATCGAGGTCGAGGATGTATCGGACAAGCGTTTGCTCTTCGGTAAGGGTAAGTTTCCGACCATTTGGTGGTGTTTCGAGGATAAATGGGACTCCTTTAACGCGCTCAGAGAGGATTCGCTGTTTAACGTCAAAGGCACGAGCGGCGGCCTTTTGGCTTCGGAATTGGCCGGCTTGGAGGGCTTGGAGTGCGAGCTGGATTCTCCCTTCGTGTTGGAGTAATAGTGCGTTTTGTTGTTCAGACATAATCACATAAGAGGAATGTTAGAAGTCTTGGCAGATTTTGAGCGGTTGGGTGGTGGAACACGTTATTACAGATAAAGTGAACTTCTTCCCATCGAGGATGTGAAGATATCAATGTTTATTTAAAATGGTTAGGGGTAGGTAATTGTGTAGAATTCTTCTTCTCTAGCGTTGTCTTAACCTGATTTCGGGACGAGAAAGATGCTTCTCCCTTTTGATGAGATTAGGTAAGAAGGGGTCTTGGTGATGGATGAATATACCCGTGTTTTTTCTTCTTCTTCCAGGCCTTCAAGGTACCTACCGAGAATAATGTGTACCTGAAGTCTGTTAAGATACCAGAGATAACGTAGAATCCCCCTCCATCACAAACAAACAAATCGCACAAACGCTCATTCCCAACTCCAGGGCTCCAACCAATCCAATCCACCCCAAACGCCCTACTTCTTCACCTTCCCCTCCTCCAAACTCAACGCCTTAGCCAGCGCCTCCAAGATAACCCCATTATCATTCTCCTTCCCAACCTCCACAACAGGTTTCTTCGCAAGCGCATCAAGAACCATCCTCGCGCCCTCGGAAACAGTCCCCCCCTGAACATCCTCCTCCATCTTCTCAAACATCTTCAAAACCCTCTCCATCACATTCTCCCCCGTCTCCTTGACACCCTTCGTCAGAACCGATTCTTGGCATAGAATTTGGGGAACATCTTCCGGACGTCCGTTGGCAAGTGCCTCCTTTGCCTCCTCGAAACTACTCTCTAATTCCCCTCTCAATCCTTCTACATCTTCTCCTTCGCCATTACCAGTGGACTCACCAGACTCTTTGATGGCTTTCTCTAACGCGACTCGTCTCTCCAAAATCGCCAAAGCGGCGGATCGCTGTGCTTCTAGGCTTCGCTGAACCGCTTCCTGCGCTTTCACCTGCTTGCGTTTTAGACGCTGGATTTCAACCTCGGTGACAGCGATTTTGGTGGTTAGACGGGCGATCTTGGAGGATTGCAGTTCCGCGTGGGATTTTACTTTCACGGATGGTGAGGTTTTTGGGGGCGGGCGGGAGAGCTCTGCTATGCGGGCGGAGACTTGGGCGGCTATTTGTTCAGGGGTTAGAGTTGGGATGGGTTTCGTTTTTGGTCTGCGCTGGAGTTGACGTTAGTTTTGTTGAATATGTGCTGTGCTATGTGATGAGGGCTTCATGTGACGTGAGGTTCTTTACCTTTTGTTTGTGTGGGCTTGGACGGTCGTGGAGACAATGCATCGCATTTGGTGAGGTCGAGCGGGTTCTGGGCCTCGATTTCTTGAGGTCAATGAGTTCCTGTGAGATTTTAGCATTCAATTTTTTCCAGCGATGGACTTGGTTACCCGTTGTTCTCTTGTCAACGACTCTTGATCAGCGTCAAATCTAGGCGCGGTCTTCTTTCGAGTCATCTTGGGGGTTGTGATGGCAGGAAGAGAATCAGGAGATTAACGAGATGTTGAAGTAATCGATCGGAGTTTGATCATGTACTCTTGGCCAGGTCACACAGCAAACAGAGATGGTTGTTTCGATTGCAATTTGTCATGGGTATCAAGTGGCGGTCGTGTTTGCAATGGCAGTCACTCAGCGTCCCGACTCTTTCCAACGATAGTAGAGCTACTCGCACGCGTTGTTAGTGGGCGCATGTCTGGAGGTCAACTATGTGATGTTGGAATGGAAGGTGGAAGTTCAAGACAGCCAAGCCGTATTTTGACGACGAATCCCTGCATCATCAAGTAACACAACTACGAGGGAATTCGTCTGCCATTTCTGCTGTTGACGTCTCAGTCACCGGCTTGCAAGAGAAGAAGAAATAGTCCAGAGTTCTTCCGTCAACAGCACGGATCATGGGTTTCCAATGAAAGATAACGACGGATTTGATCATCTTGCTCTCTCGGAGAAATAAGTTGGTGATAAGAGTACAGCATCTGCAGTGCTTAAAAAAGAAGGTCTTTTGACAAACATCTTGGTGTATCAATTGTCTCGGACGAGGGAAGGACGGAAGGTATGCCCTGATGGCCAGTGGGTTGGCCCTGAAATCTGCTGCGATCCTTTCATTTCATGGCGAATCTCGGCGACGCCTTTTTCAGACAAATCAACAATAACAACAACAACAAGTCCCTCGGTCTCGGGAAAGGAAATGCCTGCAACACATCTCTGCTCGCCTCCACACCATGCACATGGGCCATCTAGGACAAATCATACGACTCGGCCTGTCCACGAATGGTGGGCAAATGACATCGATTTGGGCCCACCTCCACCATGATCTTCAAAGCTCTCCCACAAACGACGAGGCTGGAATTCCATTTCCTCATACACGGCCGTCGCCTCGGTCTCCACACCGATGGTCATCCGGAATCGCCGGATCCATTCTTCCATGTCAGACAAGCTAGGTAGGTGAGGCTCTCACGACATCAGAAAGCTGTTGAAAACCGTCTTGCACGCGCCGTTAGCATTCTCACAAGCTCAATATCCAAAGAGGGTGGAGAGAAGGTCATTGACTACACACCATCTCTGTGGCGCACAACCGCGGTTGTCGACACTCCCAAGACTTGAACAGGAAGTTGTCCAGATTTGACTGTGGCACGTAGTCGCGGCTGATCAAAGAGATTGGTGCACAATAAGCAGATGCCTGTCACATATCGCCCAATATAGGAACAGCCTTTCTTTAGTAAAATATCCACTCCTGCCCATCTCCTACGCCGTTCCGATCCTTCCTTTTCGTTTATAGTTGGCGATTTCCATCGCTTGTCCATTCGCTCGCTGAATCAAACATGTTTTTCCAGAAATCCCTCGTTTCTTTGGCCATCTTAGCGTCCATAGCAGTTGTGGGCGCGGCAACGAACGATGTCTCAGAGAACGTAGCAACGAACGAGACCTCTGAGAACATCGTCTTCGATCCTTTACAATATGTTGATCCATTGATCGGGTCTGCCAAAGATGGTGGGTGATTTCCAAGTGCGACGACTTGACAAAAGTCGATGCTAATTTAGCTGCAGGACATGTATTTGCAGGTGCCAGTCTCCCATATGGACTGGCAAAGGCCGTGGCGGATGTTGACGGCGAAAATAATCAGGGGGGCTTCGTGAGCGAGGACCCCAATCTCAACGTCACCGGATTCTCTGCTCTGCACGACTCGGGAACCGGTGGCGCCCCTTCACTGGGCACTTTTGCATTGTTCCCGTCCGCGGGCTGCTCAGGGAATGATGTCAACAAATGCGTCTTCCCCAAGAAGGCCAGAAGGACAAAATATGTCAACGGCTCCGTCAAGGCTACACCGGGATACTTTGCCTTGACGCTGGCGAACAAGATCGCTGTTGAGATGACTACCACGCGCAGAACTGCACTGTTCAACTTCCGCTTCCCCGCCGGTGGCTCCGAAAACCCGCTGATAATGTTGGATCTGACCGATCTGCAAGACAGTCGACAGGATAATGGGACTATCGAAGTCGACAGTCAGACTGGACGAATGAAGGGAGGTGCCCCCTTCAGTCCAAGTTTTGCAGGTGGAAAGTACAAAGCTTATTTCTGTGCCGACTTCAAAGGCGCCAGTATTTACGACAATGGAATTTTCGTCAACAGCAGAGCGAGTCCGACTGTCAAGAATTTGCTTATCTCGCGATCCGTCAATGGATATGCACTGCCAGGCGGCGCTTGGGTTCGATTCGCCTCTCCAGGAAATAATCCCATCTCAGCACGTCTTGCAATCAGTTTCATTAGCGCGGATCAAGCTTGCCAGACTGCTGAGTCCGAGGTTCCCAACTGGGACTTTGACGGTATCAAGAGAACGGCGGAGGCTGCTTGGAGGCAGAAGCTTTCCCCGATTGTGGTCTCCACGGGTGGCGGCGTCAACCAGTCTCGCCTCATAGACCTTTACAGCGGGATTTACAGGACCATGATCAATCCTCAGGACTACACCGGCGAAAATCCAGTATGGAAGAGTAACGAACCGTACTTCGACTCCTTCTATTGGTGAGCTCAAGCGTTTGAAGAATGGGATGATCAGATTCTGACGATTATATAGTCTCTGGGACTCATTTCGCTCTCAGATCCCATTCCTTGTCCTCATCGACCCGAAAGAAACAGCACGGATGATTCGCTCGCTGATCGACACCTTCAGGTATGAGGGCTGGCTTCCTGACTGCCGCATGACTTTCTCCAGGGGTTACACTCAAGGAGGCTCAAACGCGGATATCGTTCTGGCGGACGCTTATGTCAAAGGGCTGAGAGACAATATCGATTGGAATGAAGGATACAAAGCTGTGGTCAAGGATGCGGAAGTAGAGCCTTTTGATTGGTGCTGTCAGGGTCGTGGTGGCTTGGACTCGTGGAAAGCTCTGGGCTACATTCCCGTCGAAGATTTCGACTACAAGGGTTTCGGAACCATGACCCGATCCATCTCCCGCAACCTCGAGTACAGCTACAATGACTATTGCATCTCGCTCATGGCAAAAGGCTTGGGCCAACGTGAGAGAGATGTGGAAAAATACCAAAAGACGTCTGGGAACTGGCTCAATCTCTTCAATCCGGCGACCCCTTCTTTCAGAGATGTGAAGAACCAGAGCGTGGACACGGGCTTTAAAGGTTTTTTCCAACCAAAATACTTGAATCGAACATGGGGATACCAGGACCCGTTGGGATGCTCCCAAATAGATACAAAGGGTGTCTATTCCTGCTCTCTCCAGGTTACCTCCGCTGAAACGTATGAGTCGAGTGTGTGGGAGTACTCCTTTTTCGTTCCTCACGATCAGGGTTCTCTCATAACGCAACTGGGCGGACCCGAGGCTTTCGTCAAACGTCTTGAATACATCCACGACCAGAAAATCACAGTCATCGGAAACGAACCCTGCTTTTTGACAGTGTTCCAATATCACTTCGCTGGACGCCCAGCTCTTAGCGCCAAGCGAGCTCACTTCTACGTCCCACGCGAGTTCAACCCTACACCCGGTGGTCTCCCCGGCAACGACGATTCAGGCGCCATGGGTTCCTTCCTTGCATTCACGATGATGGGACTCTCGCCCAACCCAGGTCAAAACGTTTACTTCATTATCCCGCCCTTTTTCGAATCCGTATCCTTCAAATCGCCCGCTACTGGCAAAACCGCCACCGTCAAAAATATCAACTACGATCCCAAGTATGAAGCCATCTACATTCAGTCTGCTACGTTGAATGGTAAACCGTACACCAAGAATTGGCTTACACATGATTTCTTCTTGGAGGGAGGCGAGTTGGTTTTGACGCTTGGGAAGAATGAGAGTTCATGGGGGACGCACCTTGAGGATCTGCCGCCGAGCTTCGGTGCCTATGTTGGGTTTAATTCGTCATCCACAGGAAAGGCTCCGAATGGGAGGAAGAGAGCTGTGAGATATGACACGAAGGTGGAAATGGGGTCTATTGCGAGAGAGGCTGGGTTGGACACTATTGGATTTTCTTCTTAGATTTAGAGGAGAGTAGAGCAGTGTTTGGTGAGCAAAGTTAATGGTGACGAGCGTTTGGAGAACAGATGAAGTAATAAGCAACTGCGGATGTTAGTTAACTTATATGAAAATGTTGTTTTCGTGATTTAGTGGCCTTTTGTGCTGATCTCGTGACACCGTGAATGCCTTCTCTGTCCCGTTGCGGTGTTCCTACGCACATTGTTGCTACACTTCACCTTGTGGACCACTATCTCGCCCTATCCACAACGAGTACATCGCTGCCCGGACTACCCCAGACAGTGAATCTTAAGGCTACTTCTCGCTTCTGCTGGTGAGAAGGAATGGAATAATACGTCCACCTAAAGACGAAAATATTTTCATTCAAAGCGCTCGAGAATAAAGGCGCATGTACGTTATCCACGCCTAGGTACCCCGTTAGATGAACCCGACTGGTATAGTATACTGCGATACGATACCATCTCACCACATAGCCCATTCATTCCCCCCCCCTCCCTCTCCAAGAATTTCAGGCTTGCCTCACCTTACCTCTTCCACCCCGCCCCATCTTCGTCGTCTCTGGATTGGCTCGAGTTGAGAGCTCCTCTCCTTTCCTCTCTATCCCATCCACATCCCTATCCCCGTCAACCTATCCCATCTATTAAAAACCCTCAAATCGCCGCTTCATCTCCTCCCGCCCCCCGCTGTTCACAATTTGATTCCAGAGTAAATCGAGAGGTCTCTAGATAATCTAGACGAAATTTCAAGATTTCAGGAGTAGGGAGTACTAAAAAATGTAAACAAACATAACCCTCAACCCCTCATAAACCCTAAAAACCAAGATACCATATCCAAGGAATTAAAAAGCCCCCGTTGAGCTGCAAATCTCAAGCACAGGATACTCATGTGAGAAGATAGATGGAGAAAAGGCAGACACTGACATAGCTCAATTACAAAGCGGCCAAAATCATCGCGGAGAACAATCTCGATTAGGAATTAATCTCTCTCTCTCTCTCTCCTCCCCCTCTCTCTTCCCCCTCTCTCTTCCCCCTCTCTCTCCCCCCCCCATATCTACACCACCGCCAGAAGGTCATCCATCCATCAACCATCCAACCATCAACCATCCAAACATCCAAACATCCAAACATCCAAACATCCAAACATCCAACCATCCATCCATCCATCCATCATCCATCAACCAAAAGAAAAAAAACCGGGGTATCATAGAAGAACAACAACAGCTAAAAAGAGGTATCCGAGAATGCCCCGAATCCAAACAACACCATAACGAGCCATCAAAACACCATAGAAAGAACCAGCCCACCCATCCCAAGCCACACCATCCATGAATAATAGTACGTACCCCCATCTTTTCCACAGGAACGGTAGCTTCCGAGCTCTCCCTGAACAGGTTACAACATAACAAATACAGCCGCCGTAACACCCAATCCTAAAAGCATCAACCACCAATTCCTCCCACCAGCTTCACGAATGGCAAGAGCAGCGGAACTCTTCTTCCACCCAGGCTTCGATATCGGCATCTTCTGTCCTTGCATATTCCCATTTCCGGTACCCATTCTCATCTCATTCTCTTTACTCAACTTAAACCCCCCTTCTTGCATAGACGGGCTCCGCTCGTCCCAGTTCATCAAATGCAACCCGCGTCTCGCCAGTTCAACGATCCTAACACCGCCAAGCGGTTCATCGTAATCATACTCCAAACCCGTCCCCAACCCCAAACCCAAGTCTTGGCTCGACATCTCACCAACCATGGCACCGCTCACTCCGTCTCTGGCCCAATACTTCCCATTCCCCCTCATACCTGGATATGAGTTCCGAAGATTCGCCTGCATACCTGGCTCAGGCTTCCCCGCACACTCCCTCACAGCAGCACCGGCACCCATATTGCCCGTCGAAGCATTTCCGCCACCGCCGTACGAGACTTCGCCGTGAGAGGATTGATCCACGATCCCCGCTTCTTCTGTAAGAATTGTCGTACTCCTTCCACCAGGACAGAAGATGATTTGAAAGCCAGGACCGGAGGGAATTATGAAAGTGGATGTTTGGTCATCGAATGCGTATGAGTAGGCGTCTGGACAGACAGCCTTGATATTCTTGCTGTATTCCGAGGGTTGGCAGGTGGAAGGTTGATTGTGTTCGCCTGTACAGCAATCTTCTGGGAGGTTGAATTTCGCACAAGCGGAGTAGCAGGGGTTGAATACTGGTTTTTGGACTGATTGATCGGGGTATGTGTACACTCCATCGGCGGGCGGTTCAGGCTTATTCAGCATGAGGTTCCAAGGACACCAATCTCGGACTTGATTGTCGTCGACTTTTTGATCCAATGGTAGCTTGAAAGACTCATTCGTGCCCAAGTATGTCTTGCCGCCCTCGTAAGGGTTATGTCCTTGTGCCGCCAATTGTCCATAAGTCGCGATGCAACAGGGGTTCGTGAGATTGGGTGGGATATCTTCGATCGAGGCGTTGCCTAGCGGTTGCAAGACGATGGCCATGGGGATGTTGTAGCCGTCTACGAGAGAGATGTCGTAATAGGTTTGGCCGTCGCCGGCGTCTAACGTGAATTCAGCCAGACTGACAGGAACGTCGCCGCCAACTTTGCAATTGAGCGCGCCGTTGCAGTCGCCCGAGCCGCATGCCCTTCCCACACCACCACTTGCTGGTCCTGTGCCAGCGTCATTGAAGGAGCAATTCGTGCGGCCCCATACACGTCCTTGCCAGTCTGAGGAGACTGTGAGGTTGTTCTGATCACCGGAGGATAATTTGAATCCGTTCGTGGAGGGACCAGAACCGTGTTGCGTGTCAATGGCTGGCCATACATCTTCGGGACATTGGTTTATGATGGTCAGCGGAGTATCCGTCATTGGATCTTGACCTTGTCGGCGTACGAGGTTTGGAGCAGGTATCCGTTTCATGTGGTGCAGCGCATTTGATTCTGGAATGGTAACGAGAAGGAGGAGAGCGGCGAGAGAAATGGAGGTCAAGGTCGAGGTATATCGTCGTCGTCGAGGTGTTTTGGTGATGCGAGTTGAGGCAGGCATTGTGCTATAATTAGGTATATTTTGGACTAGAGATTAGGACAGGAGGTAGACCTTGGGTGAATAGAGACCAAGGAATATGTAGAATGGAGATAGTGATCAGCTCAGTGAGCATGAGGTAGTAACAGAGTAATGCCATCCATTGTCAAGGATGCGAGGCTCCTTCCTCCGTCGCGAAGGCATGACGGCATTGGTTACGGTAATGATACTCGTACACAGTTCGACGGAAGGAAGGAAACATGGAATAAGACTGCCGAAGCCCCATGGTCGAGACATCTTTTTCGCGATAAGGCGAGTATCGCCATTGAATGAGGCAGGAGCGGACGCTGATCCCTGCGCCATCCATGCTGTCGCCAAGATTCTTGGCACTGTCATCAACACAACTACTTTACAGACCGAATATAGCCTAGCGGCCATCGTGAATAGTGGACTCTTGTGGCTTTGCTGTGGCGGTGGGTAGTGGGCGGTGGAGGTGGAGGTGGAGATGGCGAGAGCTATCTTGGGCTATCCGCTATCGTGAGTTATTGTTAGCTATCGCAAGTTATTGTTGGCTATCGTGAGCTATCGTGAGCTTCATTGTTACCGAGACATTGTCGCATCACCCACTGGCCATGGCGGCGCTAGATCTGAGAGCGTTGGACGAGCGATTAAGCGAGCGCGAGGAGAAGGAATACTGGATACACTTGGACACTTCCACAGGAATTGACAAGTACCCGGGTGAGTTGATAGGCTTCGGTCCATTGCCCTCTACTAACCGATACAGCAAAACAGCACGCAAGAGCTGCAGCTGCGAAGTTGGGTGTTGAATCTGGCTTGATCTATCTCGCTGGAGCCCCAACCACTCTTTTGGAAGATAGTGATCAGGCTGTACCCTTTAGACAGAGGAGATACTTTTACTACCTTTCTGGGTAATCATTGCTCTTTTCCAGCATCTCAGTTATAGATTGACGCCGATTAGATCAAACGAATCAGACAACCATCTTCTCTACGATATCCAGACCGATAAACTCACCCTATACATACCCAAGATCGACTTGCGAAAGGCTGTATGGGGCGGCGCTGGTTCAACCAAAAGCGAGGCAGAAGACTTGTACGACGTGGACTCGATTGCATACGTCAGCGACCTCGAGAATGATACGAAGACATGGTGGAAGACAGGACATGGGAAGCTTTATCTCCTCCACCCAATCAAATCCCACGCCATAGCCTCTATAGGCACATCCTCTCCTCGAATCGACGCAACCACCCTCCAATCCGCAATTGACCAATGTCGGGTCATCAAGGACGATTATGAGATCAATCTCATAAGACAAGCGAACAAGGTCTCTGCAGATGCACATCGTGCTGTTCTGGAGAAGATAAAGAGTTTTGAGAATGAATCGCAAGTCGAAGGCATTTTCCTCGATACCTGCGTTTCAGAGGGTGCACACAACCAAGCCTACAATATCATCGCTGGATCAGGGAGTAACGCGTCTGTACTCCACTACGGCAAGAATGACGATCCATTGGCTAGTAGGCAAGTTTTGCTCATCGATGCAGGCGCAGAATGGAATTGCTACGCGTCAGACGTCACGAGAACCTTTCCCATCTCTGGGACATGGACAAAAGAAGCAAAGGCAATCTACGATATCGTCGAGAAGATGCAGGATACAGTCATCTCTCGTCTCAAACCAGGGGTTCACTACAGAGACATGCAAGTCCTCGCTCACGTCATTGCTGCCAACGGTCTCCTCGAACTGGGGATACTACACAATGGTACCGCAGCCGAGATCCTTAAAGCTGGAACAACGTTGGCATTCTTCCCCCATGGACTCGGCCATCATGTGGGCTTGGAAGTTCACGATGTCCTGAACATTCGTATCTCGAAGGAGGATGAACAGGAACGACTTTTCGCGGCGTTGGAGTCGAGCACTCTACACTTCCAACTCAACCACGCCGATCTTGAGGGAAATCGTATCTTTAGTTCCATGCCTTCTCATGTCTCAAACTCCTCAGGTCTGTACGCCACCCTCAATGATCCTGGCGTTTGCATGGCCCCTGTGAGACAGGACTCTCCAAGGCTCAAAGAGGGCATGGTCATCACCGTTGAACCGGGTATCTATTTTTCCAAATTTGCGCTGCATAATCACTTCCTCAAAGACCCCGTTCACAGCAAATACATCAACAAAGAGGTTCTGAAGAAGTATATGGATGTTGGTGGTGTGCGAATTGAGGACGACATCCTGATCACGAAGAATGGCTACGAAAATCTCACGACAGCACCAAAGGGCGAGAATGCTTTACGCATCATTCGTGGAGAGAAAGAAGACCCGACCTTGCATCATCTGCCAATAAGTTTTGCTGAGCGGAATTATAAAGAGCATGTTCGTCAAGAGGGAAACTTTGAAGAGTACCCAAGTATGCACATCACCCAATCGCGATATGCCCGTTACACCGAGAAAAAGAAGGAAGACGCGAATGCAAGTTGGCTTTCTGGTTACCAAGCTCACGTCACACAGACAGTTCACCAACGAGAAGCAAGTGAATCGAGGGACGAGCATATGTCAACTGCGATGAAAAATGGAGTTTTAAGATGCCCAGCCCTTTTAAATTACTCAGGACTTGTTACCAAATCTTCACCCTTTCCCTCCAATACGTCGTTTCTTGCCCTGGCAACAGTTGGGTTGGACGCACCGGACAATAGACGCACGTCGAAACCCCAAAAACAATTAGGAGAAACCCAAGAAGTGAGGATGAGAGAGCAGGCTGTGAAAAAGGCAACGGGTTTAAATGGGTCGTCACCTCATCAGGGACAGAACGCTACTTCTTCTTCCCACACCATGACATGTCCATTCACCACCGAACGTCATCGAGAGACGGAGCAAGTGCGGATGATGGATCGATTTTTGGAGGGGAAAAGGGTGACGAATCGGCTCCATCAAGAGAGGGAGGGAGAGATGGCGAGGAATGCTTTGGGAGATGAGGAAGAGAAGGCAAGGACGATCGTACCTGGAATCATCAACCCTCCTGCTGATAAGGAGACGTTGGGAGGAGTATTGGAAACAGGCGCAAAGGTGAAAGTTGATAGACTTGAAGATTTTCTTGATGATGTAGAGAGCAGGGCTATGGAGTTGAGTGATAAAGCCTTGTGTAGGTTTGGGGTGCAACATAATGATCAGGAAGATGAGGTGGGTGGAGACTGTTTTCCTGTTCCTAAGGAGGGGGGTTTGATGCGGGGATTCCCTTTTGGGGATGGGAATGTGCAGGGTGTTTGAAGGAAGAGGATGGACGGAGAAGGAGTAGGCGTATATATATAATCTTCAATACCTTTATATAGCGTACCTGCATAACAAACTCGTCGATCTAGCGCTACAGACACGCCTCTCCCCCCGTTAATCTGGAGTGAGCAAAGGAAATTTCTTACAGCTCTAATCCATATCCAACTCTTCATACATACTTGATACACTTAAGCTGGTTGTTCCGATAAAGAAGATCCTGTACTTACTCGCCCTTCTCCTTCTCCTGATCTGTAAAAGGGGCAAGTCACTTTCAGCGATCCTCTGTCGATATGTTCTCTTTGCTGTACGTCTTATCATTGATTCGACGAAGGGATGTCGATTCGTCTGGGGTGGAGTAGATTAAGGGTTCATGTAGAGCTATTTACAAACACGCAGGAGGAAGTGGGAGGAGTGTAGGATTCTTATAATATTCCTAGGGGCCTTGCCTTGATAAATATATTTTCAATAAGCGGTCTTTCTTAATTTCAAGGGGGGCTCTTGGGAAATAAATATAGAGGCCGCGATCGGCGTCAATGAACTAGGTTAAGTCGTAAAAACACCTAATATTCTAGCGGTCTTCTAGCGGTCTTCGTCTTCGTCTTCGAAAATATAGCTGTAGATGTAGTTACGAATCTAACTAGGACCTTTAGCAGATGGGAAGCTGTATATTCTCTTGTTTCAAAGCTTTGTATAATATCTAGAAGGTTATCAGTTCGTCGTAGGGTATGTTGGTTTGGGGTTCAGGAGGCCTTGGCGTTTGATCGCCTTGGATCTTGCAAAGGGGTGGCTCGTATCTGCGCGCGATTGCTTTTTTCATGCTGGTGGGGAGGGTCGATGGGAGAGAGGTTGATGGTGATGTAGTTGCAGACTGTAATAAGAACTCGCAGAATTGCGCTGATAGATACTTTGAAAGAAAGAGGTAAATCAATGCGTCGAATATGGATTGGATTCAGAGGAATAAATTGGGCGATAAGAGATCGCGAGGATTATGGGCATCTCGTAATTACGCAAAGAGCATTTTGAAAAATGAAAGAATGAGGACGCGGAGTCGGACTCATCTGGACTGTGAGTTTTAACTTTGCGATGGGTTTCATAATCACGATATATTGAACACTGAGGAACGACATTAAAAACTTGACATGACTGACACCGCCACAAGACATGCATTTTGACATCTATGGGTATCCTTCGCGCCGAACGCGTCCTCCATTTGCCGTCATAACTTTTGTGCGTCCGTGATTCGTATCCGACTCATTCAATCCATCGCTGAAAGACCGCTGTCTAGTAGAAAAATCCCAGAATTTTACCAGCGACATGCTTGCGACGGGCCTCCTCGTGGTCCATAATACCAGCTGAGGTGGTGAGGACAACGTATCCGAATTGACGGGATGGGAGCAAGTTGACGACCCACTTCTCGAGGTCACCCAGCTTGACGTTGTATCGAGGGGAGATGACACCGGTCTTGTTGAGGCGTCCGTTGAGCTGAATGACGATCTTGCCGTTGCGGTGGTCATCGACCTCCTCGTACTCTCCAATGTAGCCTGTGCAGAAGTGTCAGTTGTATGTTGCGAATAATTAAAGGTTGTACATCATGTGGAATCCGAGAACTTGTAAGATCTTCGCTGTGGATGTTCATATTTCGGACACTTAAAGGGCAAAGGTCGTGGTGGATTATGAGACCGCCGCCTAGTTATCAGTCCGATGGAGAGGGGAGGGCAAGGGAGAAGAACATGCATAGGAAGAAAGTACAATGATGCGAAAGAGAAATAGTGCGACATACCATGCTTTTGCATGACCGAGAGGAACTTGATGATGGTCTTGGAGCTTGGGCGGATGAGCACCTGTCGCTTTCCAGACTTCTCGGCGTTGTTGATTGCGTTCAGGGCATCGTTGAGAACAGATGTTTTGACCATTTTGGCGGAGGGAGATTCTCACTGGCTTTATAGCAAATGAGGTATCTGTGTCGTTACTGGATTAGCTTCGAGCAGCCAGAGTATAAAGAGTGCCTTCGTCGCAAAGCGCCGGAGGTTCTTCATCTCTTGTCGAAAAGAGATGAGGGTACATTGAGGTTATCAATGTTCCTCTCCCTTGCTTGCTGAAGCGCACACATGGTACTGTCTTACCTTGAGAAGGATGGATGGACGTGGATAGAGTTGGTGATATTTGTGTCGTGAAGATTTTTTCGTTTTTGGTGCGAAGAACAAAACCTTGGCACGGCTAGTTCCGTCCACGTGATCATGAAATCATTCCCGATTCGGTTGATAATACAAACACGCCTCGCCACCTGATCTATTTCACTCTTGGGGTGTTGTTTTGTTCTTCTCGATTTGTATTAATATCTCCCTTTTCCTACACTCCGATGTCTTTGACAATGAGCGAAGAAGCCTGCTGTACTTGCGCGGCGCTCTTATCTTCTATTCCACCTACCTACGATGAGAAGACCGAGAAACCTACGATACACGAACGCCGCCTGGACTGCTGCAGCCGGGCGATTTGTGCCAGATGTACAACAGACAACCCGAGATTTCAAGACTACTGTCCGTTCTGCCAGGTGTCTGTAAAGCCTACTCCTCTCGGAGCTCAAGGCCTTCGATATCCTCCTTCTTATTCGCCACCAGAAGGTGAAGCATGGGCATCAAGACCACCAGCCGATGATGGCCTCCCAGCGTACTCAGTGAGAATGGCAATAGCTGCTCCTGCTGAGAAGGCGGATGGCTCAGGTCAGGACGTGTTACACTTTATAGATCCGAGCAACGACTCTATACATACCTTGTCGATTCGATATGGTGTTCCTCCGAGCGCCCTCAGACGAGCGAACGGCCTTTTCTCAGATAACTTGATCGCGGCGAGACGGACAATAATTATACCTGGGGAATACTACAAAGGAGGTGTGAGTCTGAGTCCGCGACCTTTGGAAGGCGAAGAGGAAGAGGCAAGAAAGGGCAAAGTACGCAAATGGATGGTGGCTTGCAAAGTTTCGGAGTACGTGACCACCCTTTCGTGTTCGCTTTGAGAGCCAGGCTGATCAGGACTGAGTATTTCTCCTGAATACAGATACGATGTTGCCCTGTTATACCTAAAGCAGTCCGATTACAATCTTGAGAGCGCAATTGAAGCCTTCAAAGCCGACGAGAAATGGGAGAAAGAACACCCTCTAGCCAAAGGGAAAGGCAAGGTTGGAAGTGGAAGGCTCAGACTCAACGGCGGTGGTGGATTGACTAGCCAACTACGGTGAACGATCTATTCGCATGAACTACCACTTTCAGGCTCTCCACACATCTCACTATACCCTAGATATACGCAGCAATGAGAAATGAATGAGAATGACTTCCTGGAACATGTTCTCACACACTTTCCTTTCCCACAGATATCCATGTATGGTGTCAGGGATTGAGAGAGACGTAGATACGTATAGACATAATGATATTGCATAAGGTTCTAAGTTCTACGGAGAGCTCAAGATCAGACTAAGTCAAAGATCACGTGACCTTTAGTCACGTGATCTGAGGACAAAGAAGAAAGAAAGTCCGGATCCATGACATATGGCCAAGAATGGAACAGCACACACAGCGAGAACTCAATTTTTGGAATTTACAGAAGTATCATCTAAAGATCATCAAAACACCTCTGCCAGTGGCCGCTCCGGCCTCTAGAGGCCATCGCGCGTCCCTCAGCGTCGATGAGATACCTCTAGAGTCGCCGTCGCGGCCACGGCAGAGCAAGCAGACGAATACATGAGCAAGCTACACGAACGATGCGTCCACCAAAGACAACAGCAACCATCTAGTCACTATCTCCCGGCTAGTCCATCACCCCAGATGACACTGCAACGCTCCGAGTCGACGAGTCACTGCTAGAACGGCAATACCTTCAACACAACTCAAACACCAGACGCCCGGTGTGCAACAATCGGCACCACACACTACTGCAACGACTAGACAACCTCTCCCAACGTCTTGGCAAACCGTCCTGCTACAAGCTGTTGCCCAGAGCCTTGAGCCTCTCCCCAAACTGTTGCCTCCCAGTTATGGCATTGGCAAGAGTAGGTGCGCAACACAGTAAGTAGTAAGGACGCATAAAAGGAGCCTATTGGCGGCAAATCCCCTCCCTGTAAGCTAGCAGACGTAGCCTTGAGCCTCTCCCCAGACTGTTGCGTCCCAGTTATGGCAGTGGCAAGAGTAGGTGCGCGATATAGCAAGCAGGGAGAGCGACTAGCAGCAGGTAGGCTCCGACTATAAGACGACAGGTCTACAACACAATCGGTGCGACACGATACGGCAGCTGCTAGAGAACCTCATCTACTATCGTCTCCGCAAACCGTCCTGCTGCAAGCTGGTGTCCAGAGCCTTGAGCCTCTCCCCAAACTGTTGCGTCCCAGTTATGGCATTGGCAAGAGTAGGTGCGCAACACAGTAAGCAGTAAGGACGTATAGAAGGAGCTTATTGGCGGCAAATCCCCTCCCTACAAGCCAGCAGACGTAGCCTTGAGCCTCTCCCCAGACTGTTGCGTCCCAGTTATGGCATTGGCAAGAGTAGGAGCGCGATATAGCAAGCAGGGAGAGCGACTAGCAGCAGGTAGGC
Organism: Venturia oleaginea; assembly: GCA_013176395.1. Taxonomy (NCBI): domain Eukaryota; kingdom Fungi; phylum Ascomycota; class Dothideomycetes; order Venturiales; family Venturiaceae; genus Venturia; species Venturia oleaginea. The sequence goes on along the minus strand of JABMLP010000031.1, from coordinate 7,302 downwards.
TCCGACTATAAGACGGCAGGTCTATAGCACGATCGGCGCCATACAATACGGCAGCTACCAGACATCCTCGTCTACGGGCATACCCGGAGTATCACACCCAAGCAGCGAAATCACGACTACGATGGTTACTATTGTCTCCAGCATCACACAACCAAATACACTGCCGCATGGGAATCTGGTGCAAGGCAACTTTCACAAGCAGAATCATACTTAGGGAACCCATTGGCCTTGAGGGATAAGGCGAAACAGATAGACAAAGCTGAGCACTAGAGGGGGACTGTAGGTAGAAGGATAGCGAAACACGAGGCATTGCCTCTTGAGTCTACATAGCACAGATATACTAGCAGAGTGACCAGTATCTACAAGAGCCAGCAGGCATTTGGAGATACTGGTTAAGGGAAAAGAGGGAGGACGGAGGGGACAGCTGGTCTTGTTTCAGTGAACGGGGCGAAGTGGGGCGCGGTGGATTATATAATCTATCACGTGTCGGCTGTCTGATGAAGTCCTCCTAACCGGACATAGCTGCGTGATTAAGCGGCTGCAACCGAGTAGGATAAAATCAATCAATCAATCAATATGGCCAAGAATTACAGATCAATTCTTGAACATCGTAATTCTCGAATTCAAAATGGAAGGAGCTGTCCCTTTTCCGAACAAGTCCGCATTGAACTCGCTACAATCCGATTGCTAGGATCGTTCAACCGCTCCTATGTGCAATGCTGAGCCAAAATAGCAACAATTATCACTCAATGCGGTACACTCTACGCGCCCCCGCAAAAAAATCAAAGGGAAGCACTGCAGTAGCGGGCATTCGAAGCGCAGATGACTGAACCATCACCATCCTCTCCTATTCTTAGCCAACAAGTTCGACCAATCACGTGCATGCCCATTTTACGCGCCCAACTCTCCCATCCACCAATCAAAACCTCAGAATACCCCAAGTACCACAAATGAATCCTACACGCATCCATCGCTTTCTTTACGGCGGCAAAGGTCTGGCTAACACTTTCATTGGTCGGTGCTCTTTCGCGATATCAGGTACGAGAAGGAATTACCCGATGGGGGAAGAATGCATGGATTTAACCGCCCGAATGCGTGCCAAAGCTTTTAGGAACAACCACACTCTTGAGATGCAGAGGACAATGGGAGAAAAGACCGATATGCTAATGTGATGTTTTGTTTCAAGTTAGCTGATTAGATGCATGAGGGCTGGAGGGTAAGGCGTTTGTGAAGGAGAGGGTTTGTATTAAGATGCCTTTGCGTGCTGAGAGAGTGGCAAGAGGATGAGTTGTTTCATTGATTTCGACTTTTGCTTCGCTTCATCATCTTCTCTAATTACTCAATTCTGTCCAAATACACATCTTTCTTCACCCCCCTTCTCGCGAGACTCGCCACCGCCAGCATGCTACCAGAAACCCACCTCTCCTCCAGACCCTCCTCCCCCAAATCCTCAAAACACCAATCGCTCTCTCCAATAATCACAGCAATATCATCACACACCACATCACCAACACCCTCTCTGTTCCCTTCTTCACCCTCCTCCCACAAAAAGAAACTCACTCCCCTCCGCCTCGCCACTCTCTCCCTCTTAACCCTCTCAACAGCCCTCTCCCTAGCAATCTTGGGAACAACAGCACACGCATACTCAATATACCATCTCCAAACCCGCGCGAATAACCCATGGTGGCTTCCCATCTGGCCTGGCCATTTCTCAACAACCGGAACGAGGGCAATTATAGGAGCGAGTGCTGGAATTGCGTTGTTAAATATATTGTTTCTAGTAACGAGGTTTATATCGAAGGTATGAATCTCTCTCTACATCACTCACATTCGATAATTGGCAAAGCATGCATGATACTAACAATCAACCTAGCCCCTCCTCCACACACCCCTCCAAACCACCCTCCTCGTCCTCCTCGCCCCCCTCCTCTCAACGCTCCTATCCCTCTCCTCCCTCATAATCACCCACATCCTCAACACCCGCACCTCAACTTCAGACACGATTCAAACCTGGACTTGTAAGTTTTCAACGGCGGGACCGGTTGTTCCCATGACTATTAGTGGCGAGGGAGGTTTGAGCGGTGAAATGAGTAATGATATTTTCGGACTTTTGTGTGGGGAGAGTCGGTTTGGGGTTTGGGGGATGGTAGCTGTTTGTATTTTACAGGTTGTTATGGGGGGTATTGTGGGGGCGGAGTGGGTTTTTGAGAGGAGGAGGGGGGTGGGTGGAGGGCGTGGGGAAAAGGGGTTGGAGATAGAGATGGGGAGTATTGAGGCGGATCGGAAGATAGAGGCTTCTTTTTAAGGGGGAGTGCGAGAGTAGAGGTGAAGGGTCGTAATGGTTTGGGAGTTTTGGGATAGACTTGGAGAATGCTCTGGATTTGGGATTTGAGATTGTTTCAATTGCTGGGCGAGAGTTTTATTACGATACCATGTTATGGAATAGTGCTTGATGAGAAAGAAGACCGTCCTGTGATGGAAATTTGGATCGCAACGAAGGCGTGTGTTTTAGTACTATGACGATCAATTCATAGCAAATTCGAGATTCTGTCTCCAGCGAACTCAGGGTGAATGAGGGACGCATCACTTGTGCATGTGGTCCATGTGGGTGAACAAAGACCGAGAATGTCTAACAAAAAACCAAGGATATTTGAGTATACTTATTCTTGTCTTGGTGAAGAGATCGATTTTAATTATACTCGTGTATCCCAACTTCGGCCATAATTTGCTCCTATCGTCCAAATGGGGCGGAATTGACTTAAAAAGTCTAAAAGATAAGCTAGAAAAAATGGATTATTACGCCTGACCCTTACTTACTAAAGAAAAAAGTTCTTTCTAAAGATAGCTGGGAGGATACCCTGATTTGATTATTGAGTTTATTTAAGTTTCAATCATTTCTAGCATCTCTTTTTTGAAGATCGCCAACTATTTAGCGATGTCGATCTTGATTTGATGCTGTCTAATCGATTTTTGAGGGGAGGGCGTGTAATGATTATGTACTTGATCGATGAACTCATAACGGCACAAAGGACGGAATCGGTTATTCAGTGGTGGACACCGGATGAGACCTGATGAATGTCCATGCTCGGGGGCGGAGAGAACAGAGTGAAGCACTAGAGGCGGTGAGGAACGAAAAGGAGTGGAGGCTATTTCGCGAAATGGATTGGTCCCATTCGTTACTATACGACATGGAGCTTGGGGTCGTGGCATCTCATGGCATCCGAAATCCTGGCTATCGGTCTGTTGTGGATATCTCGGGTGCCAATGAACCATCCCTTCCGGTTCCGCGGGTCGGTGAAGAATATTCAGCAGACTTCATGTCTTCATTCAAGTATCCGCCTGGGCATTGCTGACAAGGCTGTGAAGGTCACACAGATAAGCCACTCGCAAGGCCTCTCGTGGCGGTGAAGAAGTGTAAAATGAGAGAACAAGGTTCTCTGACAACTCCCTTTGTGTATAGTCATGATGGGGCTGGTAAGATGTCAATCTTTGTGATGCCTGGTCGCGTAGAATGCTACTTTTTGTCTATCTTGTCCATTGTTTTGTAAACCAAAACTTTTGTATTATATATTAAACAGCGCGCGCAACATTGAGTTGGGAAGGTGTTTTCAGCGATTCAGGAGATGCCGATTGGAGATATGGCTCGCTCATGGGAGTGGATTGTGCAGGACATTGTCCTTCTGGCAAGTGTGCGGTGATGCAAGGCGCCCATCATGACGGAGACCAGATAGTTCTGTCGAATGATATGTCTTTACTGAGAGTCAGAAGGCAAGTTCTGGTCGTTTGGCTGGTCGTATAATTTGTTCCTCAACTCTTGCTAATTCATGCATCGATCATCTCCCAGTCTGTGTCCAGTTGGAAACAATTCCTCCTTTTCTTGATGACCTCACAGCAGGGAATGTCGTCTCGCTTTCTCGTGGGCGTGTATGAAGGGCGGTTGGCTCCAGCCGAGGAGTGTAACTGGGCATTGCCTGCAATGTGAGACATTGTGTTAGATTCTCGTGATGCTTCATTCAGGGGAGATATAGGGCTAAAGGGGAGCATGGCAAGGAAGGGGTATAAGCCTGGCAAGGGAGGCATATAAGCACGGCAAGGGAGGCGTATAAGCACGACAGGGGACACGTATAAGCATGGCAAGGGACACGTATAAGCATGGCAAGGGAGGCGTATAGGTATGGCAAGGGAGGCGTATAAGTATGGCAAGGGAGGCGTATAAGCATGGCAAAGGAGGCTCTTGTGTCAGATGTCATTGAGGGAGAGAGGCTTTGTATACAGATGGCCAAGCCTCTTCCCATCATAGGCATAGCGTGCAGCGACATCGGTAGAGCTTTCAATTGGATCTCCCATCTCCCAAGCTCATTGTCGTTCTTGATCCCCTCCACCATCAAACATATCCGAGTCTTCCCTCGCCAGGCAAAGACTCAAAGGAACGCTACGTGTCGAATGTTAATACGCCAATCACGGGACCTTACTTTCAGCCATAAATAACCCCGCTCTTTATCCAACCGAGGGCTCATGGTTGCACGGCTATCGTGGCTTCGACAATTCCGTCCAACAGAAATGCTGATGTCCACCATGCTTCCCGCATCAACTCAAGTGAGGACTCACCGCAGCAAGCCGGCCTTCCTAAGAGAAATGATCGGTTACCGTGCCTCTCTGGGCATCTACAAAGCTATGTCGATTCCTATCAAGTCCATTTTCCAACTCTCCCTTGCTTCGAATCCACAGTGCTTGCATACGCGCCTATTAACTGGTCTACTTTTCGCTTTGCCCTCGCTTCTATATCTCCCATTATCTCAGATAATCCAAGAATACATAAAGAAGAAGCTCCTGCTGTGATATGTTCCACACGCGTTAAGTCCGCATATCCGTGCAACGCTTAACGCTTCGAGACTTTCTCCCAGCCATGTGGCCTTGGATTTCCGCTCCACACTCCCCAGTTGTCAATTCTCCTGCCAGCCGGATAGACTCTCTGTCCCCAGACTACCAGCAAGTTTCCCCATTCCTCAAAGCGCAAAATCAGAAGAGAAAAATCTTCCGTCCTCTTGTCTCCGCCCTCTTTGAAATGAATGCCGACTACGCTTTTTCCGAATCGGATGACTCGCACATTTCCTTCCGCCCCGAGCAGAAGTGCATAGGCTTCCGTCAAGATGAAAAGATACCAGCCTCACCATCCACGCCGTCGTTGCCAGGAGCAGTGGACATGCAACGTCAACAATATACGCAACAATGGCCGCCATGGCTTCGAGTCGAGGTAGCTGACCGACGACGTCAGCTTGACGCGTCGCGAGGAATGGACGAACCACCGCCCGACCTCGCCAAGGACCATTTCGGTATTGCTGAGGATCACTTCGAGGTGCAACATACTCTTGTCGCCAACTGGCTCAATGCCCTGCCCGAACGCTTGATTGATGGGTGGGAGACTGTTCTCAGAGACGAAGTTGAGGAGTCCTTCGTGAAAAGATATTCGAAAGGAAGTGTGAGAAGATCACCGCGCATACGCTCCGAAGGCGACGATGACGACGACAAGAGTGAGTACAACGTTCATGGAACTCATGGCGAAGACTATTCCATCGTCGACGATGCTGAGATGGAAGGGAGTTGCTTTCAAGACGACGGGTATGAAGACCAGGATCTGGAAGACGACTTTCTTCGCAAGGTGCTGCTCGGCAGGAAGCGACTTATGCAAGCCGAAATATCGGTCAAGCGTTTGAAGATGGGCCTGAAATACGTGGCTAATGGAATGTGTGAGGAGTTTGGGGATGCAGAGGAAAACCAGCGAACACGCAATCTTCTTGCCGCAGTCAATTCAACTTTTGAGGAAGTCGTTCGGAAGCGGCTATCAACAGCAACGGTGAAAGGCCTTGATCCTCGAGAGGATTATAGGGCGAGGCTACAAGACCTGCACAACAGAGACCCATCATTGATGAGCCGGATATATTCCGAGAGGGAGATTCGCGAATTGAAAAATATGGTGGAAGACATTCTGTCCATGGATGGGAGGCGACTCGATGGAGAAGGAAAGCAGTGGTTTATGAAGAACTTGCCTCGTCTTTTGGAACTGAGAGAGGACATGGCGTTGGCTGAAAAGGAGATAAAAAGAAGCAAACAAGCGTCAAACGAAGGTAATTTCGGCGCCTTGTCGACAGTCAAAAACCCAGTGCTAATAAACCGCAGTATCATCTGATGCATCGGAATACGACGACAGCAACCCTGGCCCTCGTTCAGAATACTTTGCCGACATCTCAGTCTGGGATATGTACTATATGCAATACTGCTGGATTCAAGCGGCCTTCGAATATCGACCCGAGGGATCCTGGGAAGGCTTTGAAATATCACCGGAAGAAGAATATGACTGCGACGACTGGCAATTACGGATTGAGCAGAGAGTCTGGCTTCAAGAACAGTTCGGACTCAATATGGGTACCATGCCATGGACTCCATTTCGGCAGGCTCATTCAAGCTTCTATGTTTGATTATGTTGTGCTAATCGCCGTCTACAAGTTCGGGTCAGTCCTGACGTCCCCACTCTTATTGACTTCTTTGCAGCCCTGCAACAGACTTATACTTTAATTACACTCAATATTGACTTCCTGTATATTGTTTCGCAGCCCTCTTAGATACACATCACACTCGGCGCACCAAACCTGTTCAAGACCGCCTTCGATCGCCCATCTCGAGTAGTTGGTGGCCAGGGCGTGTTGGATCTCATCGGTCTCTTCGCCTCCGTGATAGCTTCTTGAATCCCTCGTCTCAGCCTATGGAGTAGTGAGGCTTGACTGGAGTTGGCTAGACTCTACCATGTTGTGCTGGTGGCGAGTGTCACGCCTTGAGCGCCGGGTAGCCACTTGAGTGGGTTTCGGGTTCCTATGTCTCCTGGTTATTTTATTCTGGCGGCCATTGTTATGGCGTTTCCTTCCGGGTGAGAAGTCCGAGTCGTCGTACTCGCTCTTATCTTCCATCTCTTGGTTCGAGAGATAGCCTTCGTTCGAGGCTTCCATTTCTTGTTCCAATGCTTTCGTGCGACTGCTGCGGTCTTGGGTAGCAGCCGAGAGCCGCGATGTTCTGGAATATTCTTTGCGAAAATTGAATCGCTGTCTAGCTTGTTGGCTATGAGGGAATCCTTTAGGGTTAGGGTTAGGGTTAGGGTTAGGGTTAGGGTTAGGGTTAGGGTTAGGGTTAGGGTTAGGGTTAGGGTTAGGGTTAGGGTTAGGGTTAGGGTTAGGGTTAGGGTTAGGGTTAGGGTTAGGGTTAGGGTTAGGGTTAGGGTTAGGGTTAGGGTTAGGGTTAGGGTTAGGGTTA